>JANUWF010001285.1:0-369135 GCA_026120185.1 Voacanga thouarsii | reverse complement strand
AGACTCTTAGATGATGGACTTGATAGGTTGATTGAATAATGTGGGGTTGGAGATATGTATGTGGGTGAGGGAATGGATTTATGACATGAAGATTGGAATGAATGTTGTGACTTATGGAATATGCTTTAAGATCATTATATGTTCATTATGATTAAGAGTTGAATGGATGTTTTGATGTATGATACACATTAAACCATCATTGTTGATTATGCCTTTATGATGCTATTTTTCAATAAATCCCTAGATAATATTATGGATAGTAGAATATCATCCTTGTCATTATGTATGTTAATACAAGTCTATTTTTGGATAAATTGACATGTTAATTGTTGGATCCATGTGTGTGTGAATATGTATATAGAATTTCTCTAGTAATAAAATTATTGTAAGACCTACTTTTATTATTTTTAGTATTGATATCATTATTATTATTATTATTAATATAGTTAATATTATTATTTAATTTAATTAACTAATTTCGGTAAACAAAATATTTTCAAAATCAATAATTATTTGAAATATTATTAATTTATTAGATAAATAAATGGTAATATTTTATTAAATATAAACAATAATATATTGGAATTAATTAATATCAAATGTCTTTTATATTCATGTTATTATTAGTTAGCATTACAAAACTTTTATTTACACTCATAAATATTATTTATATTAGAATAATTTATTTATTATTACTTTTGTTTGTTATTTATTATTTATTATTAAAATTATTTATAATCTATCATCAATATTACTTATTATTTGTAATAATATTATTTATTATTTATTGCTAATATTATTTGGGATTTATTATTAATAATACTCATTATTTATTATTAATTTTAATTATTATTAATATCAATCATGATTTATTATCTATTAATATATAGTTAATATTATAATTTATTATTTATAACACCTATTTATTATAACTTATTAAATTAATCTTATACTATAAAATATTTTTTCAACTAGTGTTGAAGCTTAAGGCATTGTTGTGATAGCTAGATGTTGTTGTAGCTAGTTGAGCCTAAGAGTTATTTATTTAAGGCAAGTATTGTTTAGATGTTGGACTTATACCCTATATTTACCCTAGGCGTGTAACACCCCACTACTTAGGCCCGACAGGGCTGGAGATGTCGCCCCATCCAAAGGATAATGAGTCTTTATAACTAGGTCATACAATCAAAATGATAGAATAAAAACAATGCTTTAAACTTAAAACTTGTTACAATCTAAGAATTCAAAAACAAATCTAGAAATAAAAATTATTCACTCTCGACTTCCCAAAGCATTACATAAAAATAGATAACAAAATCTTTTCCAAGGCAGACAACATTAGCTACTCATCCCCACAACAGGATCGACCTGAAATCATGGTAAAAATGGTGATGAGATAAAAATCTCATTAAGTCCGTGTGTACTTTGAGTGTCCAGCGAAAATAGTTCATGAATGCAAAGTATAAAATCTTCATAAGAGAAATATTGGCAAGCATTAAACAATAGTCAAAATCAAGACTGGTGTTTTGGCTTTTCCAACCATACATGATCAATAAAATTAACCACTCAAAAAGGTGGTCATGGGTTACCACACGTTGGGCCCCATAACCATACAATTGTCAGAATGCCACACTTTGTGTAGACTGACAAAAGGTAGGTGATCGGCCTACCAAGCAAGATACTCCTCATTTTCTATACCTAAACAAAATCGGTTGTCCATTCCAACAATACACAGTCCACTTGATTGAAAACTGCTAGCTCGGACCAGCACGACCTACTGGATTGACATCTTATCTGGGAAGGACTCATCCCTCAAAGGTGGCCACCTATTGAGAGACTTACCCTCACCCTTCAAAGACTAGTTCTAGCAGTCCACTCTTATTGAGTACTCAACGCAATTAATCCCACTTAAGGAAAAATGAACAAAACATAGTTCCACTTGAAAATGGCAATTAAGGATTTCCAAAGTCTTTGTCAAAATCAGTTTTAGAAAGAGTTTTAGGATTTGAGTAAATCTGTTCATTGTTTTTTCAAATAATTTGTTTGACTAAAATGGGAAAGAGGACAATCCTCAATTGCTTTTACAGAAGTGAGTGTCCATACACTCTACATTTGGCTAGCTATAATAATCATTTTGCATCAAACGGTTTTTATGCAGGAACTTACCTGATCCTTGCTCAAAGTAACGGTCTCCAACAGCTAACCTAACCCCGCCAAGGTTAAACATGGGCCATAATCAGACTCAAGCCAAAGATTCACTTTCACAAATAAAACTAGCTCAACTTGCTACCATCATGTCCCTAGTGTCCCAAGCTTTAAAGCTAGATAACAAATAAAAGGGTTTATAAAATAAATCTAGCTTGATATTAAAATAACTAGGGTTTGGAAAATAGGTACTATAAGTTGAAAGTTTAAATCTTGCTAAAAATAAAATAGAGTTTATTTGATGAAGGGTCCTAGGCGGTATTAGGTAAAATAATGATTTATTACTAATTAATTGTTAGAAAATAATTGATAACTAAAATTAATTGCAACTAAATTTTAATAGGTTTTGATTTAAAGATAATAAATAAATTTTAATAGTATTTATGAATATAAGACTTACAAAATTAACATTTTATCTATTATGATTATTTATATAAAAGGCTTTATTTGATATTATTAATTTATATAATATCTATATATTTTATTTCTTTAATAAAAGCTATCATTTATTTGACTAAAATATCACTATTTTATATATAAGACCAAATCCACAATTTTCTAGGGTTTTCAAAATTTACTAGAAGAAGTCATAGTATTAATCATTTTATTGATGAAATAAAATTAGTTTAGGGACAACAAGGTCATGATCATATTTCCACTTGCTAACCACAATCATATACTCCACTCTAATTCATCAAACCATCCAAATCATGAATAAAGTCATAAATCTAAATTTACCAAGACATGATCCAAACTCTACTAACATAAACATAATAACGGCTTTAACAATCATACATGAACATAAACCCTATTCACCAAAGGTGACATAATTTATAACATGCTTGATCACATATACTACTCACGATATGGAGACATGCATTAAACCCTAAAAATGCCATACAATCAACTAAGACAATCAACTCATGCATCAATCCCATCTCCATCCTATACACACATTTATTTATGCTTCAATCTCAACTCATCACAACAACATATGCTCAAACCCTAATCATAATCCATCTCCTTCCAATATCATCCTAGAGACATGAATTTAGAATTTAAAGAGAGGGTTGAAGAGGCTTACTTGATTGATGAGTACCTTGGAGAAGTTTTGAATGGATCCTACTCTTAGGAGACTAGATCTGTTCAAGAGAGATGAAAAAACATGGCCATGGTGGAAGTCACCATTCGGCTAAGAGAGGGAGAGCATTCAGCCAAGAGAGAGAGAGAGAGAGAGAGAAGAGGAAAATAGACTCCATTAGTATGATTATATATATATATATATATATATATATATATATATATATTCATTAGAAGCTGAAGATGAGAGAAGGTGCTGTGATTGATCATGCTTACCTTGAAGATGTTCTTGAGCCTTCACAAAAATACTGGTTTTTCGATCCAAAACAGAGAGTTGGATTTTGGTATTTGATGTTAAAAATTGCAGAAGTGGTTTCAAGGGGTGGAGTAGGTGTGATCTGGAGTTTTTGGAGAAGATTGGAGTGGTATTAGGCGTATGGATGCTAGTAGGTGTTCTTGAAGGTTGAAGAGAATGGAGAGGATTTTAGTTAAAGCTGGCCAAAATTCTGAGGGAAGGAGTGGCTGAATTGTTTGAGGGAGTTTTGGCAATTGAATTTTCTGGTTTGAGAGGAAAAAGGAAGGCTGATTATTTGGAATCCAAAAAGAATATTTTAGGGAATCAATTTTGGAAACAAAATATGGTAAGAAGATCTTCAATGGAGGAGAGCTTTTGGAAGCTCTAATGGCCGACTAGATGGCTAGGGATTCTGTTGGAATGAAAACTGTTTGAAGGGGTTTAATGGTGGCCGAAAAGAGGGAGTACAATGGTGAAGGAATGTCTGGTTGTTTAAGGGATGTTTTATGGAAGTTTACTGAATATATTTGTTGGAATTTTGGTCTTCAATCAATGGCTTGATTGGAGTAATTGTTGGAGATATTTTAGGGGTAGCCATGGACAGGTTTTTTGAGTAGAAGGTTGGAGAATATGATGGAGCTTAGTTCATGGCTATTCAAGGGAAGTTTGTACAAAAAAATGAGGAAGGTTTCAGACAAGGCTGAAGATGGAGCAAGGCTGGAAAAATTCCTGTACAGATTTTCGCTAGTTGTTGGAATTTTCTGGGTAGCTTTTGCTGCCATTTTCCAGTCAGTTTGCACAGGATTTGAAGGGGCATTCAGAGGTATTTAAAGGCTGGTTTCCAGCCTTCTTTATGGAGGAAAAATGTGGCTAAGGTGCTGGATGAAAAATGGAAGAAAACAGCTTGGTTTAGGATCACCAAAGCTGCGAATTTGCCCAGAAAATTTTCTGGTTTGCACAGCATTTGTGCAGTCCGGTTTTGGCCTTATAATTTCAGACTTCAAGCTGGTCAAGAGGGCTATTTTTCTGGCAGTATTTGGGAGGGAATGATGGCTGAGAATTTTGACACTTGGACTGAACAAGAAGCTGGAAAAATTCCAGATTACTTCATGAAGAAAATGAACATAGCTAGGGTGGAGTTTTGAAGGTTCAACCATAGAGATTAATCTCTTGGGAACCTTCCACAACTCCTACCTAATTTCGGCCCACAAGATGTCTTACTCTTAGGCATTTTTGAACCTTCAAAGCCACAGCACTTTGCTGGAATTTTCTGGAATGAAGTTGGCTTGAATAAATTGAACATTCTAATGAATTGAGAAGTAAGAAAATTAAGGATCAAGAAGGGTATGAATTCCCTTAGAAATTTTTGTAGGGTACAAGAGTAGGATTAGGATACTCTTATCATGACTCCCTTAGGACAACACTCCTACTCTTCACTAAGGCATACAAGGCCGAAAATAGCCTCCCTAAATAAAAATAAAATTCAATCATGCAAAAATTTAAATGATGGAATTTGAACCAAAGACCTCAAGAATTAATTCCAAAGCTCTAACCACTAAACCACAACAACTCTTACTCTTATTTTCTCTCCAAAATAATTTTCCTATTTAATCCTCAAGCTATCTCCCTATTTTCTCCTCAAGCAAAAATTACCATTTTGCCATTCTTACTCAATAAACAGAATTAACCCTTCTAGGCTACAAATCACAAATCCAAAGCGCATAAAAACATATAAAAATATATTTAAACATGCAATAAAATATGATATGCATCCCAACCCCCTCACTCTAAGGTTGGTTTCATCTAGGGTTTCACAAGGCGGGTTTACATTGCCTTAAATTATCTTGGAAGACAATTGTACCTAGGAAAAGTAAGAGATCAGGTAAGTCCTTCCATAATGCTGTTTGAAGATCAAAATTACTTCGGCAAGTCAAAATATGTTGAATATTTGGAAATGTATTTGGGATGCAATTATGGATAATTTTCTTTTCCTTTTCCATTCCATCAAACGATTTCAAGTTGAACAAGCAAATTTACACAAAAAGGTAAACTTTTCCTAAAAACCAACTTTGGCAAGAATTTTGTAAACCATAATTTCTATTTCGAAGGAAACACTTTGGATAATTCTTCTTTTCCCAAAAGGGACAAATACAATGTTGAGTACTCAATAAGGGTAGGCTACTAGGATTAGTCTTTGAAGGGCTGGGTATGTCTCTCAATAAGAGGCCACCCTTTGAGGGGTGAGCTCTACCTAGACAGGATAACATTTCTTATTAGTCAGGTTGGTCCAAGCTAGCATTACAGTTTAAGTGGACTGTTTATTTTTTGAGTGGACAATCGGTAAGTTTTGGTGTAGAGTTGGAGGAGTATCTCACTTGGTGAGCCTTACACCTACCTTATATTAGAATGCACAAAGTGTGGCATCCTAATTATTCTCTTGTCATGATGCACAAAGTGTGGCATCCTGACCATTCTCTTGTCATGGTGCACAAAGTGTGGTGCTATGGCTACTTCTTTTGAGTGGTTGCTTTTATTGTATACATGTATGGTTTGAAAGAAAAACACCACTCTTTATTTTTGAAATTTATTTGAGCCTTGCTAGCACTTTCTTTTATGAAAATTTCTCAACTTGCATACACGAACTATTTTATCTAAAACACTCAAAGCACACACGGGCTTACTGAGATTTATGTCTCACTACCTTTTATACTATACTTTCAGGTTGATCCTGCTGTGAAGGTTATTGATTAGAGATTATCTTTGTTTTGAAGACTTAATTCTTTTTCTATGTATTTCATTTAAGAGACTCTTGTAGACATTTATTTATTTTTAGAAATTGTTCATTTATTATTTGAGTTGTAATAAGTTTGATTTGGATTGGTTCTTTCATTTTTTTTGTGAGTCCTAGTTATAAAGACCATTTGTCCTGTAGATGGGATGACATTCCTAGCCCTAATAGGATATGTAGGTAGTGAGGTGTTTAAAGTGGTATCAGAGCCTAGGTTTAGGCAGCTATTGACAATATTTGGATTTATTACATTGGGTTTTATTATCTGTAGTGCTAATCTATATGTCCTATTTATAGGATGGTTAGGAGATTTGTGTCTGTTTCCTGATATTGGGCTTTTATGTATGGTAGAACACTTGCTCCAGTTCCTGTAGTGGACCTATCCTTTTCAGACATGGGACTCAAACTTGGGTCAGATTAGTTTGATTAGAGAGCAGTGACAGTGAAATGGAGATTGAGGTTTCAAACTCTATTGTTGCAAATAATGGGGAGGAAAAGAAGATGGAAGTTGAGGTTGCTGAACTAGAGTTACCTAAGCAGGAAAGAGGAGTTGAGGATATGCAGGTAGTAGACCCCTCGATACCAGTGGTTGATTTAGTCTTAGATAGCGAGGTTGAGGAAGAAGATCTTGATCTTGACTTAGGTAGTGAAGAAGAAGAGGAGATGGGTGATGCTGATGGTAAGAGAGGTGAGGAACTCAGTGATGCTGACGAAGAGGGAGGAGAAGAGATGGATAATTTTGATAGTAAAATAGAAGAGGGGATGGAAGAGTCTGATGAGGAAGAGGAGGAGGAGGTAGTTGTGCCTCCTCGGACTCCACCAATAGAAGAGTTTGATATTACCCCTTTTAGCTTTGATTTTGAGGATTCTGATGATGAGGGATCCAGTCATAATTTTTGGAGTGGAATGGTGAAATACAATATGTTTCCGTTACGGAGCCGATTTTGGTTATTTCTAAAGAAAACACGAAAATGAGGTTTGAAATGGGACGTGTGGCTTCTTATGATTGGTGGATGAAAATAAGTGTCGTTTAGTTATTGGTTAATGAGGTCAAGTGTTTCTATTTGATTGGTTGTGATAAGTTGAGATAAAAGTTTATAAATAAATATTTTTACTAAGCTTATTTAGCAAGATTTTCATAAGCTTCCTTAATAAGATTTTGACCTCACTAATTCCAATTGACCATGTGATATATTAGCCATAAGAATGGAGGTGGAGAGGCTGAAATATAGCCTAAATTTTGTTGGCCTTGCAAGAAGAAAATAAAGGAAATTTTTGTGGAGGAAAAAGTGGTTGGCATGTAAAAATCATATTGGAACACACCTAAATACATCTACTATTCAATTAAACCACAACAAGAAATGGAGGGCCAAGATTGAGTGATAAATGGAGGTCAATAGAGGCTGAAAAACAGCCATAAATTCATGAGCTAAGAGGGAGAAAACTAAGAGAAAAAGAAAAAAGAGAGAGAAAGAAAGAAGTGTATGTGTGTTCTTAGAGCAAAATCACACCAAATAGCCTCAAATACAAGGTAAAACCCTACCTTGCTTGAATTAAAGTTATTGTTGGGTGAATGGTGATTATGATGATATGAATTTTAACATGAAAACATGACTTTCATGCATTGATTTCGGATCAAAGTTAGGATTTGTGAGCTTTTGTGTATGAACTTGTATATGCTTATATAAGTGCCAGCTGCCTAAGGGTTTTTGAATGATGTTTGGTGTGAGGAAGAACTGAATAAATATGGTGGTTTGAAGGCTTCTTTTCTTCTGGAAAGATGATAACTCAAGTAGAGTAAAAATGAAAGTTACTTGGTAGTAACTTGATAGGAAACATGAATAATACTAGCTTTTGATTAGGAATATACTAGCTTTTGATTAGGAAAAGTGAATTTGTGTTGAATAAGTGTGACATTGTGAACTACTATAAATCTGGAAATTCATAATTAAAGGTGATTTGAAGGAAAACTGAGTGAATTAATGGTTCCAAAGTGTTAAAGATTAAAGGAGAACAAAGGAAAGCATGAATAGTAGGTCTGAGGCAAAACTACTGGGGCTGTTTTTGCCCAGTATCACATCACTGGAACCAGAAATCTAAGAAATGACTTAGAAAGAATTAAATTTAAGTGTATTATGGTCATTTTGGTATATCATGGAGCCGAATCGGAGTTGTAAATTGAAAGTTATGTGTAAAACAAAATGGTGTGTCAAACTAGTAAAATTCCAGAAAGTAGTCCGAAAATGGATGGACTTAAGGATGATTAACTGTGTGATTTGGGATAAAATTAAGGAAAAATATGATGTGAATTCTTTTTTTGTGAAGGGAGAAAGGATGTGGAAAAAGGAAAACGAAAGAATCGAATAAACGATGGAAAAACGACGTGAACGAAAGTTAAACATTTTCCTTTACCATCGGCCTCGTTGGCCCCCGTCGGCTAACTGTTGTTGGACGTCGGCTACTCGTCGGGCACGTCGACTATTTTTCGGCCGAACACAAATTGGCCTAAAAATGATGTTTGGTGTAGATTTAGCAGTAAACGGCCAACGGAATGTCAAAAATGGTAGAAACGAAGGTTAAACAGCCGTAAACGGAAAGAGTTGCTTAGGACACGAGATGAGTCCGTTGGATTTCTAAAACTCTTTCTAAAGTTAGTGTGCTTTGTTTTTCCATGAAATGCTATATTATATACCGTTTTGGAAATCCCTAAACATGTTTAAGGTTTATCTGAGCAAGAATTATTTTATGCCATTTTAGGCTTGATTGAACATCATAATTAGCTTGGAAACCTTACTGGATGATTAAAGCATGAATTTTGTGAATTTAGTCCTTTTTAGATTAAATATTTAGGATTTTTAGAAAATGGTAAATTTTGGAATCGGGTATTCATAAATTGACTGGAATTCCCTTATTGGAACATTTTTATGGAAATATGTTTGGAAACTTTGAATTTAATCATATTTTTGGATTAGAATTATGAATTTCTTGAAATGAGTTCCTTTCTGGAATCGAGTATTTGAAAAATGATCCAAATGTCCTTATTGGAATGTTTTGTGAAAACCTTTGAAACTCAGGTATTCAGTAGATGACCGAAATATCCTTATTGGAACTCTTGTGAATATTTTTCAAATCGGATAAGGGTAAAATGACTCGAATACACTCGGAAAGTCTTTTGAAAATCAGGTATGGGTAAAATAACCTAGATACCCTTGGAAATAACTTTTGTGATTGAGTACGGGGAAAATGACCGAGATACTCTTGGAAATATGTTTTGATGTATGAACAGAACTCTTTATCCTGTTTCAACATGATTTTGGAAAATAATCTCTCCTGATGAGATCGACTTTTGGAAAATGACCTTTTTATCCCTGAAATTATTTTATTGGTCTGATGTACTATGGAATGAATTGATTGGCTTTACAAAATCTATGTGAATGATGATCTGACTTGCGAGTCAGTGAGATCAAAATTTGAAAAATGATTTTTTGGCCCAAAAATGGTTTTCTTGATATGGAAAAGGGTTTCTTGATGAGATTGACATTTAGTATCAGAGCAGGTAACCAGCTCCTGGTATGGGAACTAAGTGTTACACCGTACGCGGTGGGAGCCACCTCTAGAATCCTATGCTACCTGGTTCTGGTATGGAAACTAAGTACTACACCGTGCGTGGTGGGAGCCACCTCTAGAATCCTATGCTATCTGGTTGGACCTATCTTGAATACTTGTTGTGCTCAACTACGAGCATTTTTCTTGAATTCCTGGCGTAAGCACTAACTTGAATTCCTGGTGTATGTACGAACTTGAATTCCTGACGTATGCATGATGTGTATTTATTTGGGTATAAAAATTATATAAAAATAAACACATTCCCAATCAAGTTTAAATTAAAACGTTAACCCCAAATTACACATATGAGCAAGCGTACTCATCATTAAGTATAGCATAAGGTTCAAACGAGTGTTGATCCTCAAGGAACAAGCATGCATTAATCACTTTTTTTTCATTGTTTAACCGACTCAATAAAGTGAAAAAGGAAAATAAAATAAAATAAAATAAAATAAAATAATATATACATGTCAAGGATGGAGAATTATGTAACTTAAAATATTATTTTGATAAACATGATCTTAAAGTACCTAATCATTATCATAACGAATTATTCGTTTGGCATCATGAAGGATTAAGATAGATTCACTTCTTTTTCAATCCATGAAATCACTATCTTCTAGAAAAATTAGTATCACATATTCTGTTTCAATTAATTCACCCAAAAGATGCATTAAACACAATCATTGATTAAATCTCAATATTCTGGCAAACAACATGAAATTAACCAATGAATTTATATTTTGGCAGACATCAATTAACCTTCAATTACTTAGTTCTTAGCAATTAACCTCTTTGGTCCAGTAAGTTAATCAACAACGGAATATGAAATTAATGAATTGAAACTACCATCAACCTCTTTTTCACGCAAGTTAATGGAAAGAAACAATCAACCAATCTCGTAATAAGCACAAGTAATTGAATACCAAGAATAATAATTAATTAATCAAAAGATCAAAGTAACTCTAAAAATCATGAATACTTAAAACAATGTCAAACTACAATAAAACAATTAATACATCATTGTTCAAGAAAAAGAAAACAAAGTAAAAGAAAGAACTCATAGACAAGCCTCCTTCTTCTTCCTTTGTAGACCTCCTTGCACAATCCTCATTGATTTGGCAGAATTCCTCCTTGATTTGAGTGATTTTCTGTTTAGATCTATGAATCCTCCCATTCCTCTTGTGTTTTTCCTTTATTTATAGGCTTTAGAAGTGCCTAAATTCACTGGTGTAGGGTTCTTGGCCAATTAGAAGCCGAAAAATACTAAAACTCTGTGAATTACCAAAAATTGCGTACGAAAATGGAGGCACCGCCTTAACATTAGGGCACAGTAGGCACCGCCTACAGCCTCACAGTCGGCGCCAGTTGTGATCTGTTTCTCTTGTCCATTCGTTGATTTTTTTATTTTTATTTTTGCACAACCTTTTCAGAGTACAGCCGGCGCCGGTTCCTCTGCCATAGCTGGCACCGTCTTTATCCTGTTTTGCGATGTTTTTGTCTAGTTTTACTCCTAAAATCTGAAATAATGCACAAAATACCTTTTCAAGGGTAAAATCTCAAATATAAAGGAATATAGCCAGTTATTGAACAAAGTGTATCACAAAATAACCTCAAATAATTAAGAGAAATATGACTAATTTAGGTCCTATCAATGCACTAACTTGAATTCCTGGCATAAGCACTAACTTGAATTCTTGGGGGTAAGCACTAACTTGAATTCCTGGCGTATGCATTATCCGGCGATGCACGGTTGAGTGCTGTAGGCTGCGGTCTAAGCACAATGATATGTGGTGCTGAAGGTGAAGCCTTGTAAGCTTTGCTTACAGAGAGTCCTTTTATTGGAGGAATGTTTGTGATGTGGATATCAGAGAAATGTTTTGAAATTGAAATACATTTTTCAAAAAATGATTGAGTTCTGTATAAACTCTTCTTTAGAGAGTTTTAAAATTGCCACTAGTGGACACATGACGTGTTTTTCCCCGCAAGAGTTTTATGCACTCTGTTTCTGCTCTAAAGCACTAGCACACATGTGACTCATTAAGTGATTTTTACTCATATGTGTGTTATTTTCTTTGAAAGAAATTCAGGTTCAGAGGTGTAGTGAAAGCACGGTTGACTCCCAGAGGCTCATGCTACATCTCGGACCTGTTGTACCCGTGAGTGTATGTATCAGAAGCTAAATTCTTGTACTTTTTATTTTGGAAAAATTTGCGCTGCTTTTTTAGTAAAGTTTGTTATAAAGACTCCTTGTCTGAGTAATCAGACGGGGTGATATCCCACAAACTATAAGCTCACTATGCTATGAAAATATGGGGTGTTACACCAAACAACTCTTGAGTAATGGAATCCAAGTCATGCATAACGTCATCTTAAGAGCTTGCATACCGTGAAGCCTTTGTGAAAGAACTATAGACTAGGAATTATTATTAAGGTATTACTTGTAAATTCCTATGTCTCTTTACCTTAGGTTCAATTTATTTTTACTTTGAAGTACGAAAATAAAGTGATTTTAAAAAGTAGGTCTTTAGATGTTTGGATTGAGTAGTTTGGATGGACCTTTGCATCCAAAACTCCATCCAATACTCTATAACATTTTCAAAATGTTTATGCCTAAAAAAGTGTCCTTTTGGATGGACATCCTTCCACTTTGTGAATCCAGAATCTTGAAATTCTAACAGAAAGTAACTAGCTGTTCCTAACCGTTGGAACTTTAGGTTTGGCTCCTATAAAAGCTTTTAAAACTCAATTTTGAAGTAGATTTTTATCCTATCTTTCTCAGAAACACTCTTACACTTTAGAATACAAATAATCTCCCTAGCCTTGATTGTTGTATTTAAAGAGGTTGGGTATAAAACTAAGGTTGGTAATTCTCTTGTGTGAGATTGGTGCCATCTACCATAATTGAGTTGGGAAATGGTTTTAGTATCCTTAAGTAAGAACTTAAGGTAGTTGATGCATGTTTTTTAGTGTAGAAAATATTACTAACAAATTACACAATCAATCAAGCTTTAATTAAATTACCAACCACTAAAACCACACATACATGTAAGTATACCCATCCTATAGTGTAGGGACTAGCAAGTATCGAATACACAAAGACATAGGCTCCTACCTTACTTTACCCAAATCATTATTGTTTAGCCAATAAAATAAGAAGGGAATAAAAAGGGAAATAAATAAAGATAAAAATAGATATAACTTAAGGATGCAAACTCATGCAACTAGATAATTATCTTGAAAACATAATATTGAATCACTTAGCATTTATCACAATCAATTGTCATCTTGGCATTATGAAGGAACTTAAGTAAAATTTAATCATTTCCCAAGTTATGAACTTACTTATGTAGCTTCCACTTCTTTCTCAATTCATGGAATCATTATCTTATGATTAATTTAGTAAATTTCCCAATCAAACCAAAGAAACCAAATAATGCATTAAACTCATACCTTATAAACATGAAATTAGCCAATGACCCTATGCTCTAGGGGAAATCAACCAATCTTTGATCACCCTAGTTCTTTAATATTAACTTTGTTTTCAAAGTCTTTTAAGATCTAACAAATATGAAATCAATACAATGAACTGTAACATAATTTCCCAAGTCAATTAGAAGAAAACGCATCAATAACCAATGATAACAAGTAATCAAATACCAAGGACAATATTAGATTGATCAACAAATCCAATTAACTCAAAATCATAATCTCTAAATAATATCCAGTTACAATAAAAAAATTAAGCACATCATTAATCTAGAAAAGTAAACAAAGGATAAAAGATAAAACTCATAGATAAGCCTTTCTTATTCTCTTGAAAACCTCTTTTGAACAATGCCCCTTGAGTGGTGATTTTGTCTTTGAATAATACGTAGCTAGCTTGGATCCATCAAATCACACCTCTGCCTTTATATTTTTGTTGTTTGAATAGGCTTCTAAAAGGATAAACTTCATTCCTTAAGAATTCTGGGCCTAGTAGAGATTGAAAAATATCAACACTCTTGGAAAATTACCAAATCCACCCATAAATTAGAAAACCGGCTGATATTATATAGCATTGAGTCGGCGCCAGCTGTCCTGTGCAGAACTGGCACCAGTTGTGCTTTGTTTGCCCGATGACACTCTGTTTTTTTCTTGATTTTCACTCCCTTCCAGAATGGGGCTGATGCTAGCCGTGCAATGTAAAGGTAACAATTTTGACGTTTTTTCATCGATTTCTGTAATAAAATTCCAAAACGCTTTTCCAAGGGTAAAATGTCAAATTTGAAGGAAATGCACCAAATGTATCACAAAAGAATCTCAAATAATTAGGAACTTATAGATGAATTTTTCCCTTATCACATACCCCCACACTTGAACTTTTGCTTGTCCTCAAGCAAACAAAAAGTAAAACAATAAGAAAATGGCTCAAGATAAAATAACTTTTCAACTTATCCTTAGCAAATTCATCCTTAATAAAGGAATAATCTTCTTCTAGCCTTAAATACAAACTTGTCATTCATTTAACCCTTTTAGAACCTTTCAAACTCATGTATTAAATCAAATAATCCTAAGGCCATCAAAATTAAGTTAAACAAGCTTATATCTAGTACAAGAAAATTATCTTACTCCTCAAGAAAAAATATAGATAACATAAATCATACAAAGCCATTTAACTAATTCAAGCATTATAAACTCAAATTTACACAACTCAGGTTAATGGAATAAGGAGAACATCTTTCTTTTTTCAATGACTTAGGGAATTGATTGCCTCAAGTGAATGGATTTCTCTTCACGCACCGTATTGGCCCCCTTATAGTCATTATCGTTTTTCTTTTTCATCATTTTGTCGTTCTTTCCTTGCTTTCTTGCGTTCAGGATAGTCTCAAGAGTGTGCACTGATCAATATTTGCTATGTCTCTTCATGTATAACCCCCTTTTTAGTAAAAGGTTTTCTTTTATTTTTTCCTCAAAAGAAAAATGTTTTCAATTCCCTAATTTTTTTCAACTCACATTTTTTCCTTTTCACTCAATTTTTTTTTTCACATTCCTTATTCACAACTCAAAGTCAAACAAATCTTAAATCCATAATATAAGAATTAGTTAACAGCTTTTCCCATATTTTAGCATATTATCCATATTCAAACTCAAGAATAAAACAAAACTAAAATACAAATCTTAAATTCTCAAGACTTAGCAAAATCCGACTTAATATATAAGTTTACCTTTTAAATAAAAATCTAACCATAATGAATGACAAATCTGTACCCAATGTTAAAAAGAATATTAGAACTTCATTATAGACAAATAAGCTGAATTTAGTTCCCAAAATTTCAAAGCTGTTAAATTTTCAAAATTTTAAAATTTTGAAGGAAATTGTTTTTCAAATTTCAAAACTTTTCCAAAGTAGCTCAATGCTTCAAATATAAAAAATTTTCCAAAGTAGTTCAATACTAAGAAAACACCAAGATGATTGATAAAAACTTGGACAAGAAATATTACCAATCCATTTCCCCACACTAAAACTGGACAATGTCCTCATTGGCAAAAAATTAACACAAGAAAGCATCTCCAAAGGGACAAAAAATAATAAAAGGGGTAGAAAGTTAAGCAATACTCCCCAAGAGCAATAGAGCTCCAACAAATATAAAAAATGGGAAATAAAGAAAATGGCTAGTCTAAGAAGACTTTATTCCTACCTGCAAAAGAAAACACAAATAAAAGCACAAGAAAAATAATTACAAAATAAAGGCACACCTAAATAGAAGAAAAGGAACAAAAGTAAAGTACTAATAAACTAGCAAAGCAAATAAAGACACGACTCACTCCCCCACACCTAAGATGGAAAATATTTCCCTAATTTTGGGGAAATAACCCCAACAACTCCAGACACAAAATAAATATACAAACTCTTTCCACTTTTAATGCTTCCTCGTCAAACCTTTGTCAAAGAAGTTTAAGCTCAAAGTAGAAAACAGGCAAGATGAATGTAGAAAGAAGGGAGGTTTTTGAAAAAGGTCATGTTCATGAAAATAATTTTTCTCAGTAAAACAAAACATATGAACTTCAATCTCTAACATCCTTTGGGCACACAAATACTGTTGTCAACATAGGAGTGCACATGGTATCTAAAGAATGCGTAAAACTTAGGATTGCCATATTTTCCTTCAAAAGATGTGTCACAATAAAAATTCCCCATGAAACATAGCAATTGAGTTCTCAAAGATGGGATAAAAAAAAATCCTTACTTTTCAATGCATGGTTTACAAAAACTAAGCTACCTCCCTTTGAATGGGGTGAAAGGTAAAATTTATTAGCATACTCCAAGAGTTTCATATGATGTAGCCTTGTAGGATCCAACTTCTTGAGGCATTTTAAGCTCAACACATCATCATTTGGACCATTGTTCTCCAAGAATTGAGAGAAACCGAAGAAATTATATGACAAAGAGAAGTTAGAATTATTAGTACATGGAGTAGAATTGAATACATCTCATGCCATATTGTGGAATTGTCCCCTATATGCTTTCTCCTCTCCTTGGGGGTCTTCTCGTGCAAGTGTATAGGCCTTTATGCATCTTCAACCAAATTAGATAGTTGTGTTCTTGTAGAGCTCATTCGTTTGGATGCTTCTTTGTACCCCCTAATGGATGTGTTTGTGTTGACAACAAATGGTTGCATTGAAGCTTCAAGTGACGTCTAAGTAAAACATCAATGGGAGCTTGCAACCTTATCAACATATCATCATTAGAGCTCATTTGACATTGTGCCCATGACTAATTGTCCATGATGATGTTCTGAATCTCTTTCTCAAAGAAAAATAAAAATAAAAATACGTAAAAATAATAGAAAAATAAAGAAAAGAAAAATATACAAAATGGAAATATTCACAAAATATCGGAACACAAAAGTTACTGATATATTCAAATATAACAAAGGCTAAATCAATAAGACTCGAGTGTTTTTGATAGTGCCCATCCCCCGATAACGGCGCTAAAAACTTGATGCGTGTTTTTTAGTGTAGAAAATATTACCAACAAATTACATAATCAATCAAGTTTTAATTAAAATGTCAATCACTAAAACTATATATATGGGTAAGTATACCCATTGTATAGTATAGGGACTAGCAAGTATTGAATCCATGAGAACTTAGGCACCCATCTTACTTTACCCAAATCTTTATTATTTAGCCAATAAAATAAGAAGAGAATAAAAAGGAAAATAAATAAAGATAAAAATAGATATAACTCAAGGATGCAAATTCATGCAACTAGATAATTATCTTGAAAACATAATATTGAATCACTTCGCATTTATCACAATCAATTGTCATCGTGGCATCATGAAGGAATTTAAGTAAAATTCAACAGTCTCCTAAGTCATGAACTTATGTAGATTTCATTTATTTCCCAATCCATGGAATCACTATCCCTTGATTAATTTAGCAGATTTCCCAATTAAACCAAAAAAACCAAACGATGCATTAAACTTATACCTTATAAATATGAAATTAGCCAATGACCCCATGCTCGAGATGAAATCAACCAATCTTTGATCACATTATTTCTTTAATCGTAACTTCATTTCCCAAGTTCATTAAGATCTATCAAATATGAAATCAATGCAATGAACTTCTAACATTATTTCCCAAGTCAATTAGAAGAAAACGCATCAATAACCAATGATAACAAGTAATCAAATACCAATGACAATAATAGTTTGATAAAAAAAATTCCAATTAACTTAAAATCATAATCTCTAAATAATATCCAATTACAATAAAAAAATTAAGCACATCATTGTTCTAGAAAAGTAAACGAAGGATAAAAGCTAGAACTTATAGACAAGCCTTTCTTCTTCTCTTAAAAACCTCATTCAAACAATGCCTCTTGAGTGGTGATTTTGTCTATGAATAATAAGTAGCTAGTTTGGATCCTTCAAGTCACACATCTGTCTTACGTTTTTCTTGTTTAAATAGGCTTCTAATAGGCTAAAATTTGTTCCCTAAGAGTCCTAGGACAAGTAGAGATTGAAAATACTAAAATTGTTGGGAAATTACCAAATCCGTGCAAAAATTAGAAAACCCTCTGACATTGTAAGCATGGAGCCGACGCCGGCTGTCCTGTGCAAAACCGGCGGCAGTTGTACTCTGTTTGCCCTATGTCGCTCTATTTTTTTTCTTGATATTCACTCCCTTCTAGAATGGGGCCGGCACTGATCGTGCATTGCAACAGAAATGATTTTGGCATTTTTCATCATTTTCTACAATAAAATTCCAAAATGCCTTCCCAAGGGTAAAATATTAAATATGAAGGAATATGACTAGTTATTACACGAAATGTCTCACAACAGAACCTCAAATAAATAGGAAATTATGAATGAATTTTACCCCTATCAGTGGTGGATGTAGATTATTTGACGATCAAACCACTATAAATCTCTAAGTTTTATTTCGTGTTTTTTGCTTAAATTTCTTCACTACACTCTTACTGACTTTTGTATTTAAATGGCCTATCGTATTTCGCTAAAATTAGTGAGCTATTTATGATCCTTTCATTCTGATTTAAATCTACCATTTAATCTCTCAATCATCCATGTTCATTTGATATCATTTTATGCTGACTTTAAAAGACTCCTAGTCGCATTCTTGAAATCGTGAAGTACCCTTGAAGTTACAAAGTATCTCTGGTGATCAACTCAAAAGTTTTTTTTTTGGGAACCAAAATTTTTAATCTACTCTTGTCTACTAAAAACCTTATTCTCCCCCTTCTAAGGTTTTTCAAATGGTATCAGAGCATTGATCTATACTATTTTTGATCTAACAACCGTGTAAAAAAGATCCTTATGCCAAACACATCTGCTCTGCCTTATGTTGAAGGGTCTCTAACAAACTAACCTCCTTTATTCAATGGAAGCAACTATATATTCTAGAAATACAACATGAAGATTTATGTCTGCTAAATCAATTTTTGAGTTGTGGAATCTAATTGAAAATTGACCATTTGTTCTGTCAAAGTTGATTGATGGCAGAAAAGTGCCTAAACAAAGTGATGAATATGATAACGAAGACATTTCAAAAATGACACTGAATTTCTAGGCAATGAATATATTATGATATGCTCTTGATGCTAATGAATATAACCGAGTTAGTGGCTATTATTCAACTCATGAAATGTGGAGACTACTTGAGGTTACCTATGAGGGGACCAATCAAGTAAAAGAATCGAAGCTGGGACTTCTAGTCTGAGACTTTGAACTGTTCTCTATGAAGCCAAGGGAGAACATAACTAATATGTTCACTCAATTCAAAAATATTATGAATGGTCTAAAAACATATGGGAAGACTTATTCCTTTGGAGAACAAAATAGAAAGCTTCTTGATGCTTACCAAAGAGTTGGCAGCCAAAAACCTTAGCTATAGAGGAATCTAAAAACCTAAATAGCTTACCCAATGAAGAGCTAATTGGTTCTCTCTTGACCCATGAAATGAAACTTAAAAGTTTTAAGAATATGATGATGGTGAGAAAGGCAAACGGGAATTACCTTGAAAGTAGTTGAAGAAGAGCCTAATAGTGATCAGACTGATTATGATGATGGCCTGATTTAGACACAAAAGAATTAGCTATGTAGCCAGAAAGTTTAGTAAAATGCTCAGAAAGGGGTATTTTCAAAAAGGTTAAGAAGCTTGTGAAAAAGAAAAGACAGACTTCCTCTTTCAAACCTCAATGCTTTGAATGCAAAAAGTGTAGAACATTTTATTGCTGATTATCCAGGGGCTAAAGAAAAAGGAGGCCAAGAACTTTAGAAAGAAAAGGAAGGACACAAAATTGAAGATAGGAAAAGAATTAATTGGAACTTGGGATCAAGCAGAATCTAACACTGAAGAAAGCTGCGATTCAAAAAATGAAAAAGCTAACATCTGTTTCATGGTTATAGACGATACAGTAAATCCTACATCTCCTGATTTAGCAACTGATTTGCATGTTTCTAATTGTGAAAATCATGATGATCCTAGTGAATTTATTTTTGATATATTTGATGAACTAAAGAAATTGTCTAGAAGAAACAAAGAAATGAAGATAAAAATTGATTCTCTATTAAATGAGAATACAAAGTTGTTAAATGAGAATGAAGTTTCACTTGAGTAATATATGCACTTGGACATTGAACAAAATGTTATCATCACCTCTTTGCATCACATGTCTCTAGAAAATAAATGTTTATGTGATAAAATTTATTCTTTTGAAACAATGGTTAGCAATTTTGATGTTACCATATGTATTGAAAAGTTTACAAATAGCAAAAATAATTTGAAAAAATTGCTTAGGGCACAACACATAGTTGGAAACTAAAATGATCTAGGCTATAAGCATGATATTACACCTAAAAATTACAAAATTCACTTTGTAAGAGATGCTTCATCACATATGACACATAGTTGTTACACATTTGTGGAAAATTTGGACACAAAACATCTAAGCATCATATTAGGAGGAAGGTGCCAATAGTGAAAATTCTTAATTATAATTATTATAAGATATCTTTATTTATAAATAATAATAATAGCAGGTACAAACAATAAATCGAGGTACCCATTCTATGACAACTTTCAATCTTCCCTCTATTTTTGTGCCTTTAGTAGGCCTAGTATTTCCGGAAATTGCAATGGCTTCTTTATTTCTTCATGTTAAAAAAAAAACAAGATTGTTTAGACCCAATGGATCCCATCCCTTCTGTTTTTTTTTTTTTTCAAAACTGGTATGAAAACTGTTTGGAGGATAAAAGGAACTATCACTAACCCCTATAGACCTAAAAAGGTATAGGTACCAAAAGTCACTCTTCCATCTTGTGTATAGGAGCATTTGTTGGACAAGGGGAGCTCCACAAAATGGTTTTTGGATAGTGGATTTTCACGACACATGATAGGAAATGTCAGACTGCTAGAATGCATTCAAGCTACAAACGATGGATTTATCATTTTTGGAGAGAAAAAGAAAGAAAAAATTCTTGGCATAGGTAATATTGTTAAGGGATCTTCAACCATCATCAAGCATGTGCTATGAATTGATGAATTAAACTATAATCTTCATAGTGTCAGTGAACTATGTGATAATGGATGCAAAGTTATTATTTGAAAAAGATTCTTGCATCATTATGGATTGTTCTAGCAATAAGAATATTCTTGTTGCTAATTGTGTTGGAAATGTTTATGTTCTTTATCTTGATGATCTTGTAGCATATGATATTAGATGCCTCCATGTAAATGATGATGATAGCTATCTTTGGCATAGAAGGCTAGGTCATGTATCTATTGATTTGGCAAACAATTATCTTCAAAAGAACTTGTTAAATGACTTCCCAAAATGAGATTTGATAGAAATAGAGTGTATGATGCTTGCCAATTTGGAAAGCAAACCTAAACCTCTTTTAAGCCCAAGAAAATGATTTCAACATCAAAATCTCTTGAGCTTATACACATAGATTTGTTTGGACTAATGAGGACTACTAGCCTTGGTGGTAAGAGGCATGCTTATGTAATTGTGGATGATTTCTCAAGATTCACTTGGACCTTGTTTCTTGCTTAAAAAGATGAAGCCTTCTCTAAATTTTCAAAACTACTAAAATGTGTTTAGAACTTCACTGGTTGTAAATTGATTTCAATTAGAAGCAACAATGGCAAAGAATTTCACAACCATGACTTAATAAAATTTTGTGAAGAAAGTGGTATTTCACATAATTTTTCTACTGCCAAAACCCATCAACAAAATGGTGTGGTTGAGAGGAAAAATATAACCTTGCAAGAAATGGCAAGATCAATGCTGTGTGAAAACTTCCTTTCAAAATATTTTTGGGTTGAGGCTGCGAATACAGCCTACTATATTGTTAATTGAGTTATGCTAAGACCTTTCCTAAGGAAAACTTCTTTTGAAATCATAGTTGATAAAGTTCCATCTATTTCATATTTCAAAGTTTTTGAATGCAAATGTTTTGTCCTCAATACTCGTGACAACCTTGGAAAATTTGATAGCAAATCTGATGAGGCTATATTTCTTGGATATTCTTCCAACAAAAAGGAATATAGACTATATATTAAGAGAACTCTATGTATGGAAGAATCTGTACATATTATGTTTGATGATTCGAATATATATTCTTCTAGAAATAATGATGATGATATAGGTATCTCAAAAGAATAGGGCAGTGATTAGTATATGGCTCCTTTACTTGATATTCATGTCAAATAAGAGGAACTAGAAGAATAACATGCAGAAGAAAATAATCAAATGACTGAAGAGTTCATGAATCAAGAGATTTGAAGTACAAAACTGTCCATCCAAAAAAGCAGATCACTGGTGATCCTAGCTGTGGAGTCAAAACTAGATGGTAATTTATTGACAACATTGCTCTACTCTTTAGTATTGAAACAAATTGTATTGATGCAGCTTTACATGATAACTTTTGGATTAAGGTTATGCAAGAAGAGTTGAATCAATTCGAAAGAAATCAAGTTTGGAAGCTTGTCCCTAGACCACTTGACCATCCCATAATTGGTACCAAGTGGGTATTCAGAAACAAACTTGATGAGCGTGGTAGTGTTATCAGAAACAAAGCCAAATTAGTTGCCTAGAGATTCAATCAAGAAGAGGGCATCAATTATGATGAAACCTTTGCTCCCGTTGCTCAATTAAAATCAATATGAATGTTTCTTGCTTTTACTTTTTTCAAAGGCTTTATGTTCTACCAAATAGATGTCGAAAGTGCTTTCTTAAATTGTTTTATTGAAGAAGAAGTATATGTGGAACAACCTCCTGATTTTACTCATCAACATTTTCCAAACCATGTTTTTAAACTCTAAAAAGCTCTTTATGGTTTAAAACAAGCTCTAAGAGCATGGTATGAAAGGCTAAGTGGTTTTTTTCTCTCAATAGGCTTTTCAAGAGGCTTAGTTGATACCACATTATTTATCAAGTTTGAAAAATCTAATAATATCTTAAATGTGCAAATGTATGTTGATGATATTATTTTTGGAGCTACTAATGATTCCTTGTGTAAGAAATTTGCCAAGATAATGCTGGAATAGTTTGAAATGAGCATGATGAGAGAACTTAACTTCTTTCTCGATCTTCAAATTAAGTAAATGAAAGATGGAATCTTCTTAAATCAAGCCATGTATGCCAAGAAACTACTCAAAAGGTTTGGTAAGAATGAAGCAAAAGAAATAAGTACACCTATGAACACTTCGTTAAAGCTTGATAAAGATAAAAAAGGTAAGAAAGAGGATGAATCAAAATACTGAGGTATGATTGAAAGTCTCCTCTATCTTACCCGCCAGCATGCCTGATATTATGTTCTCAGTATGTCTTTGTGCTAGATTGCAATCATGTGCAAAGGAATCTCATCTAGGTGTTGTAAAATGGATCCTTAGATACTTAATTGGAAACTTATGATTATAGCTTATGGTATCCTCGAACTAATTTATTTGATCTTATAGGATATACAAATATTGACAATGCCGGTTGTAAGGTTGAAAGAAAAAGTACTAGTTAACACTTCTAATTTCTTGGACATTCTCTTATCTCGTGGTATAGGAAAAAGTAAGCATGTCTCTCTTTTAACAACTGAAGTTGAATACATAGTAGCAGGTAGTGTTAGGGATATGCCCTAAAGGCAATTTGTAATTATACTATTATCGTTATATATTATATAATAACATGAGGCATTTCTTTCCATAAATAGTGCATTTAGTTTTGTGGTCATCAAGTACGTGACTTGATAGTAAAACTCTACAATCAATTCAATGACTATTCTTAAATTGTCCCTGATCGATTATTATTGGTGGAATAATAATAAATTAAGATTAGTATGTTTGTGACTTGATGGCTATATTTTACTGGTCATGGATATATGTGATATCAAGTCGAAATATAAATAAACGTTAGAGAACATTTTATTGGACATGACCTACTGTGAGAGTACTTCATGGAACGTGTTATAAGTACTTTCTAGCCATAATGATATTACAAGTCCTTTGACTTGAATTCATTATAGTTTCCTACTTGAAAAATTCTATATTTTGACGTTGTCTAAAGTTGTTTTTAATAAGAAAACAAGTTAAACCACTGTTGGATATAGAATAAACCATGGAGAGGAATATGATTGATAGTGAAGGAATTTGTCCCTCTCAATTATGGGAGAGATATCCATGGGCCCCTTGATAAGTTAGACTGTTAAAATGCATGGCCATTCTCAAATATATCAATTTGAGATATTGATATCATTTGTCTGAATAGTCTACTATGAGATCAAGAAATAATTGATTATTCTTAATAAGGATGACATGCTCCGTGCCTTATGCTTGATCTGGATATCGTTTGACAAAAGGACTAAATGTAAAATTATGGTTTGGTTTAAAGAGATCACTGATCTTCATTTGACCTGGATAGTTATAATGTTTTGCTAGAAATCACTTATAACTTGTGGACCATTTAAATGTGATTTGGGCACATTGCCAGTGTTAAATAAACCTATAGGGTCACACAATAAGCGAACTCGTTAATTTATTTTTCTGGTAATCAGGTTCAATGATTTTGAAAATATGTCTAAGCTAATCGAACCTAGAAAATTTACTACATATAATGAATCTAGAAATATGTCCACATTCGATGTATCTGGATGATGTCTAGATTGTAAGAATTTGACTCGGTAAATTAATTAGTTAAATTGCAGAGATAATTACAGAATCTTATCATATCATTTTTAATTTAATTTAAATTTAAAATAAAATATGATAAGATATTATCAGAGTTAGACTACAAAAGGTTCGGGTGGTTTTAAAAGAAAACCCTAGCCGTCTTCTCGATATAGCTCTCTGTTAATATTCGTACCTCCATTCACCAAAAAAAAAAAAAAAAAGCCTCTGATACCCTAGGTGCTTGCACTTCTAAGGTAACGAGTTAGTTCGTCGTCTATATCCGATAGAGGGCATTCGCACGCTATAGCGTCTGGTGATCGTTTGGGTTGTACGTACGACAGCAAAATCAGAATCTGAGGATCTTAATTACGTTGAACAAAGGTAATTATGTAATCCTTAGATCATTTTAATTATTTGGCTTAGGTCCTCGGAAGAGATTCGTGGATGTTTTCCTCATTTAGGATTCCACGAATCCTAACAGGTAGTTGTTGTAAGAAAATTCTGTGGATGAAAAACACATTGCTTGATTGTGGTTTAAATTGTAATTATGTGCCTATCTTGTGTGATACTACTAGCGCTATTATGTTAACCAAAAATCCTATTCAGTATTCCAGAACTAAGCACATTGAAATTAAGCATAATTTTATTAGAGATCACGTGCTTAAGGGTGCTTAATGACCTCTGCCAGGGGCACTGTCCCGTGGAACCCCAACTAACTATTCGCTATGTGTTATTCGTTAGTGTTTTTTGATTATATTTGTGCATTATTCTGAATAGTGCCTAGCATGGTCCGTTTTACCCCAATGTGATTGGTAGGTTACATTCTGATTGTTTTGAGTTGTAATTTTTAAATACAGCCTGCGTGTCATTTTTCATTATTGTAAAATTGTATTGTTTTCCTAGAATAGGAATTATTTTAATTTTACTATCCAATGTAAAAGAAGATAGCGGCCTACATTTACAACTAAGGAGGAGTATGCTCAAGGCATTAGAGAATGCTCAAGGAGTTCATATACCTAGATTGACCACCTTAATCTTCACTTTGCTCTTGATGATCAACATAGGATATGGGCCATGCTATGTTACTTTTATTTATATCTTGAATGCATATTTAATATGTTTATTTCATGCTGACTACAATCAAATTTTTATTTAAAAAAAATTAAGTGTTAAATACCTTCCAAAATCAAGCACTTGTTATTACTTAGATCATCATATCGTCAATCTTGCCAAAGTAGGATGCTTTTGATTATCTAAGTGAGACAAGATGGAAAATAGTTTTACATATGTTTGATATGGTTTGACTTAACTAGGCTATCAAAATGGTTTTGGGCCTAAGGCATTGTATGAGATTTTAGCTAGGACATTTGATGCCTATCTAATTTAAAATTTAAGTTTTATTTAATTATAAGATTAAAGCTAAAGCTTACTTATGATTAAAATAAAATATTTATAAACAAGAAAAAAAAAATTACCCACTAAGAAACATAAAAATGTTGAAGTTTTAAAAGTTTAAATGCTTTTAGTGGGAGTTTTTCTTTAAGGCCTCAAAATTAATTACTTTGCGTATTTTGTATGTAGATAATGGCAACAAACAATTGGAATAACTCATTATGATCTGTGCTCGAGAAAGACAAGCTTAGTGCGACTAATTTTCTTGATTAGGCACGTAACTTAAGAATCGCTCTTAAGCAAGAAAAAAAGCTCTATGTTTTTGAAAATCTTATTCCCCTTGCTCTAGCAAATAACACCCTAAAAGTTGAAAAAGTTGCTTATAGTAAGTACAAGGATGACTCCAATGATGTTACTTACCTCATGCTAGCAACCATGAACTCTGAACTTCAAAAACAGTTTGAAGAAGTAGAAGCATATGACATGATTGTGCATCTTAAGGAAATGTTCCAAGAACAAGCACGACAAGAAAGATTTGAAACTCATAAGGCGTTAAATGCATGCAAGATGGTTTCTGGCATCTCGATAAGTGCTCATGTCCTTAAAATAAAGGGCTATCTTGATCATCCTGAAAAGCTTGGTGCTCCTGTTAATCATAACATAGCCACAGATTTGATCTTGAGCTCATTACCTCCTGAGTATGACCAGTTTGTTATGAATATTAACGTGCATAATATGGAGAAATGCATTAGTAAATTGCATGGGATGCTAAAACAAGCTGAACTGAACATTAAGAAGAATACTTTTAGTATTCTAATAGTTCAAAAAGGGAAAGGAAAAAGGAACAACCAAAAGGGCAAAGTCATGGCCAGTAAAGGCAAGGACAAGGCTAAGTCTAAGTTCAAGCCCAAACTTAAGGCCAAGACATAAAATGAGGGAGCTTGCCACCATTGTGGAGAACAAGGACATTGGTTAAGAAATTGCAAGCTCTAATTGGAAGCAAAGAAGAAGAAGGACAGTGAGACTGCCGCTTCAGGTATTTATGTTATAGAAATTAATTTATCTACTTCTAATTCATGGGTATTGGATATTGGTTGTGGATATCACATTTGTGTAAATGTGCAGGGTCTAAAAAGGAGTAGAGCCTTGGCAAAAGGCGAGGTGGACCTATGAGTTGCGAATGGAGCAAAAGTTGCTATAGTAGCTGTAGGAACATTTGAATTAATTTTGCCCAGTGGGCTTGTTTGGGAACTAAATGATTGTTTTTATGTTCCTGCTATGAGTAGGAATATTATTTTAGTTTCTTGTTTATATTTAGAAGGTTTTGAATTTGTTATTAGGAATAACATTTGCTCCATTAATAAAAATGGCATTTTTTATGGAGATGCCTCATTATCAAATGGGCTCTATATTCTCAAGCTTTGTGGATCTTTGAACAAGTCTATCTATAACATTAATAATAAGAGATTGAAATCTAATGATTTAAATCAGACTTACTTTTGGTATTGTCGTTTGGGCCATATAAATGAGAAACGCATAACATGGTTTCACAATGATGGGCTTCTAAATTCGTTGGATTTAGAATCTTACAAAACATGTAATTCTTGTTTATTAGGTAAAATTACTAAAGTACCTTTTAAGAGACAAAATGAAAGGGCAACTGATTTATTAGGCCTAATACATACTAATGCATGTAGACCAATGCATACACTTGCTAGAGGAGGATTTCAGTACTTCATTATATTTACGGATGATTTTAGCATATATGGCTACCTGTATATAATGAAACATAAATCTGAATTGTTCCAGAAATTCAAAGAATTTCAAAATGAAGTATGAAATCAGCTTGGCAAAAGTATCAAAACACTTCGATCAGATCGAGTTAGTGAATACTTAATTCACGAGTTTGACGAGCATCATAAGAATTATGGAATTATCTGCCAATTAACTCTACGTGGAACACCTTAATGGAATGGTTTATCTGAATGGAGAAATCGGACTTTATTAGATATGGTTCGATCAATGATGAGTCAAACTGATCTTCCAATCTTTTTTTGGGGTTAACGTGCATAATATGGAGAAATGCATTAGTAAATTGCATGGGATGCTAAAACAAGCTGAACTGAACATTAAGAAGAATACTTTTAGTATTCTAATAGTTCAAAAAGGGAAAGGAAAAAGGAACAACCAAAAGGGCAAAATCATCGCCAGTAAAGCGTTTATTATCTAATAAACTTGCACCTAAATCAGATAAATGTATATTTTTGGGGTATCCTAAAGAAACTAAAAGATATCAATTTTTTCTCCTAATAGAAAATAGAGTAATTGTTGCTTGAAATAGATTCTTTCTTAAAAAGGAATTTATTTCTAAAAGAATAAGTGGGAGTAAAATACATCTTGTTGAGATTCAAGAGCCACAATTAGTATCTGAACTAAATAATAAACCTTGATTAGATGGCTCACAAGTCTAAGATAAGCCTACTTCTATAGAACAAGGATCTCAAAGGTCTGATAGGGTTCGTCAACAAACTGAGAGATATAGATTCCTCATCACTGACGATCACAATATGAAGTTTATGGTTAATGATGAGCTCACTTCCTATCAAGAAGCCATTAAGAGTTCTGACTTCGAAAAATGGTTAGAGCCCATAAAGTCTGAGATGCAATCTATGTATGAAATCCAAGTCTGGACTTTGGTTAATCCACCTGAAGGTTCAAAAACCATTGGGTGTAAATGGGTTTTCAAAAAGAAAATAGACATGGAGGGAAATGTGCATACTTACAAAGCATGACTAGTAGCAAAAGGTTATAGACAAACTTATAGTATACACTATGATGAAACATTTTCACTAGTTGTATTGCTAAAATCTATTAGAATTCTTCTTGCCATAGTAGCATATTATGATTATGAGATTTGGCAAATGGATGTCAAAACCGTGTTCCTTAATGGAAACTTACTTGAGGATGTGTACTTGACACAACCTGAAGGTTTTAATGATCCTTTGAATTCTAATAAAGTGTGCAAGCTTCAAATATCCATTTATGGATTGAAGCAAGTATCTTGAAGTTGGAATCTTCATTTTGATTAAGTAATTAAAGAATTTAACTTTATCAAAAATGAAGATGAGCCTTGTGTCTATAGGAAAACTAGTGGAAATGCAATAGTTTTTTTGGTATTTTAAGTTGATGACATCTTTCTCATTAGAAACGAAATCCCAACTCTACAAAGTGTAAAGTCATGGTTGGGAAATTATTTCTCAATGAAAGACTTAAGTGAAGCTACCTTTATTTTAGGTATAAGGATCTATAGAGATAGATTTAGAAAGCTAATTGGACTAAGTCAAAGTGCATACGTTGGCAAAGTACTGAAAAGGTTCAGTATGCAATCCTCTAAGAGAGGATTCTTGCTAATGTCACATGGCATTAAGCTCAGCAAAACTTAAAGTCCTTCCATGAAGGATGAAGAATAGCACATGAACAAGATACTATACGCTTCTGCTATAGGATTTATCATGTATGCCATGTTATGTACTCGACCCGATATGTCATATACATTGAGTATAATGAGCAGGTTCTAGTCAAATCCTGGAGAGCCACACTGGACTGCTGTTAAGAACATACTGAAGTACTTAAAAAGAACTAAAGATATGTTCTTAGTTTATGGAGGACAAGAAGGCGATCGAGTTATAAATGGTTACACTGATGCTAGTTTTCAGTTTGACATAGATGATTACAGATCACAATCAGGCTTTCTATTTTGTTTGAATAGAGGTGTTGTAAGCTGGAAAAGTTCAAAGAAAGATACCGTGGCTAATTCTACTACAAAAGCTGAATATGTAGCTGCTTCAGCTGCAACTAAAGAGGTAGTTTGGATTAAAATGTTTATTACAGAACTAGATGTAGTTCCTAGTATTGTGAACCCAGTAGATCTTTATTGTGACAACAATGGAGCCATTGGACAAGCTAAGGAACCAAGATCACATCAGCGATCCAAACATATACTTAGAAGTTTTCATCTCATTCGAGAAATTATTGATAGAAGAGATGTCAAAGTATGCAAGTTATCAACTGATAATAATGTTGCAGATCCACTGACAAAGCCTATCCCATTGTCTAAACATGATAGTCATACTAGACAAATGGGATTACGATTTATGTCATATTGGTCTTAGTGCAAGCGGGAGATTGTTAGGGATATGCCCAATAAAGTTAATTTGTACTTATACTATTGTCATTATGTATTATGTAATAATATGAGGCATTTCTTTCCGTAAATAGTGCATTTAGTTTTCTGGTCATTATGTATGTGACTTCATAGTAAAACCTACAATCAGTATAATGATTATTCTTAAACTGTCCCTGATCAATTATTGTTAGTGGAACAATAATAAATTAAGATTAGTATGTTTGTAACTTGATGGCTATATTTTACTGCTCATGGATATATGTGATATCAAGTCAAAACATAAATAAATGTTAGAGAACATTTTATTAGACATGACCCACTTGAGAGTACTTCATGTAACATGACATAAGTACTTTCTAGCAACAATATATTACAACTCATTCGACCTGAATTCATCATAGTTTCCTACTTGATAAATTCTATATTTTGACGTTGTCTAAAGTTGCTTTTAACCAGATATTAAGCTAGACCACTGTTAGATATATAATAAACTAGGGAGAGGAATATGATTGATAGTGAAGGAATTTGTCCGTCTCAATTATGGGAGATATCCATGGGCCCCTTGATAAGTTAGACTGTTAAAATGTATGGCAGTGCTCAAATATATTAATTGGAGATATTGATATCATTTGTCTGAACAGTCTACTATGACATCAAGAAATAAGTGATTATTCTTAATAAGGATGACATACTCCGTACCTTATGCTTGATCTGGATATTGTCTGATAAAAGGACTAAATATAAAATTATGATTTGGTTTAAAAAGGTCACAGATCTTTATTTAACCTTGATAGTTATAATGTTTTGCTAGAAATTGCTTATAAATTATGGGCCATTTAAATGTGATTTGGGTATACTGCCAGTGTTAAATGAACTTATAGGGTCACACAATAAGCAAACTCATTAGGTTATTTTTTTGGTAACCAGGTTTGATGAATTTGAAAATATGTCAAAGTTAATAGAACCTAGAAAATTTACGAGATTCAATGAATCTGGAAATATGTCCACATTCGATGTATCTGGATAATTATGTAATCTTTAGACCATCTTAATCATTTATCTTGTGTCCTCGAAAGGGATTCGTGGATGTTTTCTGCATTTAGGAGTCCACGAATCCTAACAGATAGTTGTTGCGCACAAATTTTGTGGATGAAAAACACTTTGCTTGATTGTGGTTTAAATTGTAATTGTGTGCCTATCTTGTGTGATACTACTAGCACTATTAAGTTAACCAAAAATCCTATTTAGTATTCTATAACTAAGCACCTTGAAATTAAGCATCATTTTATTAGAGATCACGTGCTTAAGGGTGATGTATATGTTGAATACATTCCAACCAATGAATAGCTTGTAGACATTTTTACAAAACATGTGGCCGAAGATAGATTTAATCATTTGAGAAGAGGTTTAGGAATTACTAGAATTATGTAACTGACAATTTTGCCAGGGATTTGTTTGTTCACTCTTGCAGAACTACTAAAGATACCCCTTTCGAACAGAGATTTTGGACGCAATATCGGAGAAACATGAATCTTGTTTTTTTTGCCATTGTTGTATTTGTAAATATTACTAACTTTTATGTTTAGGTATTTTGTGAATATTTCTAATTTGTATATTTTTCTTTTGTATATTTTTCTGTTATTTTTGTTTATTTTTATTTTTATCTTCAATTTGATTTTTTTCCCTCTGAGTGCGAGATTCAAAACATCGTCATGGACAATTAATCATGGGCACAATGTCTAAGGAGCTATAATGATGATATGTTGGCAAGGTTTCAAGCTCCCACTGATGCTTTTAGTGAGACGTTAGTTGAAGCTTCAATCCAATTGTTTGTTGCTAACACAAACACATTAATTAGGGGGTACGAAGAAGCATACCAACAAATGAGCTCTGCAAGAATACATATAGCCGAGTTGGTTAAAGATGCCATAAAGGCCTATACACTTGCATAAGAGAATCCCTACGGAAAAAAGAAAGGATATGAGGAACAATTGCCCAATGTGGAAAAGGAGGTATTCGATTCTCCTCTATGTGCTAATAATTCTAATCTCTCTTTGTCACATGATTTCTTAGGTTCCTCTCCATTCTTGAAGGACAGTGGTCCAAATGATGATGTATGGATTTTAACATGTCTCAAAGAGTTGGATCTTTCAACGCTACATCATAAGAAGCCCTTAGAGGATGGTGGAAATTTCTACCCTTCACTCCATTTAAATGAAGGTAACTTAGTTTTTGTACACCATAATTTGAAAAGTAACAATTTCTTGATTCCATCTTTAAAATTTACATTACTAAGTCTAAAGGGGAATTTTAATTGTGACAAATCTTTTGAAGAGATAAGTGGTGATTCTAATATTTGTACACTTTTTAGACATAATTTACATCTTTGTGTTGGGAACTTGATTTGTATGTCTAAAAAGGTGCTACGGATGGGGGGTCATGCATTTACATCCATTGCAACTACTATTTTCCATGAACTCTCTCTTATTTCCACATTAATCATGCTTATTTTTTTCAATACACATTCATGTCTTTTCCAAAGGTTTGATTGTAGGATTTCTATCATGCATAATCAGATTAAGCGCAGTGGAAAACAACAAGAAATCTAAGCCATGGATCACGGGTTTGCAATAGAAACGGGAAAAAGGAGAAGATTGCATTTATTACCTAGTGAAGCCGGAATTCAAAAAATTTTAGAAACAAGAACGCGGCGCGATCCAGATTATCCAAAACCGTTCACTGCAGCTCAACTGAAGTCCAAGAAAGAACTCCCTCTAATGATAATCCACACAAGGTTGAATGCTCACAATCTCACAATTCTATGCTAGTAGAATTCGGGAGGCTAGGGTTTTGATCAAGAAGAGAAACGGCTAGGGTTTGATCAAGAGAGAGGCAGAGAAACGGTTTCTCGTTATTGCGTGAATAGTCTGTCTCTCACCCTAAGGAAACCGTTTCCTTATATTTATAGATTTATAATTATCATAAATTACAACTTAGTCCTTCAACGTCCAATTGTCAACAAATTGGTCCTTGAAGTTTACTTAATTACAATTAGGTCCCATGAATTATAACAAACTTATAATTCACCTATAAATATATTCCCTTCTCTTAATTAACCCCACAATATTATCAAATAATATATTTGAGCATTCAAACCTTTATTGTGTGTGACCCATTAGGTTTCGTGGTCTTATTGGTAGCATAATATGAATTAATTCTAACAATATTATAATTAATAATCCTTAATAAAATAAAGGATTAAATTTATTAATTCTCTAATTAATAAATCCATATTTAGCATATCAAGAGCGACATCTAGCAATGACTCTTGACTACCCAAAAGTCCAGAAAGTCAAGTGGCTTGACATGAACCTTTCAATAGCAAATTATCAGTGCAATAAACTCCTTTCAACATACAATATCTCATTCGGTCTAGAGCATGATATTAGTGCCAACTCCCTCCAGAATATTATTAATTCTGGCCCGAATATTTTAGTACTTGTTCAAGAAATCTATTACTCGATATGTGTATCAATTGGAACCATTTCCATCACATAGTCGCCTTGGCCAAGGACTTCATGAGTAATGATTTCTACAAGTGGCCTTGAGATATACTCTCCTACTATTAGGAGTGGTGAATCCTTTATTGACCCTCTTAACTACTTTCGTTTACTTTACGTTGTACCCAATATCCATCCCATAGGCAGTCCTAGATAAGACTCCAAAGATTAGAATCAAAGTACAACGCTCGATAAACAAAGTACCTTGGAGATCTCAAGTATAAGGATACTTGCACACTTGCTATAATGAGATTTTATCACTGGCACTAAATAGTTATCCAAGTGATTATCTCGTAGCTAGGTCATCCAATGAACTTGTTTCAAAACAAGCATCGACACGTTAATCCTGAGTATCCCAATACTCACGGATATGAGAACCACCGCTTGATCCAATCAAGAGATATAACATGTGCCAGTCTTGGCGTATTAATAATGTCACATCTTATTAATACTATGACTGGGGATTATTTAAGTACAAACACTGCATAGTGTAGTAGGAATCTCACATCTTGATCTCTATCATGATTTCCTTAACACTGTATTGTACTTGGGACTTTATCTAACGGTTTGTACATATATTTAGATATAACAATCAAACTGAAAGATAAATAATGCCTCTTATTAATTTAATATGCAATATACATGGTATAAGTGATTGCCTCTAGGGCACAACACTAACAATTAAAGCACAAGAAAACACAAGGGTTTGAATATATACAATAGAGAGAGGTGGAATCCGTAAGAAGAAATTCTCCATCTTTCATTGAAGGTGGGGTTCACCCAAATCAAGTAGGGTTGTTCAAGAGAGTCTTCATGGAGGAAGAAAGAGGCTTGTCTATGAGTGCTTTTTTTTACCTTTGTTTTCTTTTCCTTAAACAACCATGGATTCAATATGTCCATTGTAATTTCACATTGTTTTTGGTGATTCATGAGTTATTTATTAATTTAGTCTTTTGGTTAATTGATTATTGTTCTTGGGATTTGATTATGTTTTTTCTTACGGAGTTGGCCGATTGAGTTTTTTTATTAACTTGCTTGGAAAAGATGTTGGTAATGACTTGAATTAATTAGTTTCATATTTTTTATCTCTTAACTATCTTGGAAAAATGAGATAATTATTTAGAACATTGGTAATCAAATGTTAGTTGATGATTGCTAGAATATGGATTCGTTGACTAATTTCATATTTTAAATCACCTAGAATATAAGTGTTTATATGAGGATAGATTTTAATGCATCTTTTGGATAAGTTAGTTGAGACAAAATATGTTCACTAATTTAACTAGAAGATAGTGATTCAATGAATTGCAAACGAAGTGGGTCTTTTTTAAATCCTTAATGAGACTAAGATAATAATTGATTGTGATATTAGCTAAGTGATCCATGATCATGTTTTCAAAAATTTTTATCTAAATTGCATATTTCCACATCCTTAAGTTGCATATATTTCTTTATTTTTCTTATTATTATCTTAATACTTTATTTGATAGGTTAAACAATGAATGAATAGTGATTAGTGTGTACTTGTTCATTTGAGGATTAATGATCGTTACTTCTCTATACTATGCATGCGATGAGTGTACTTGCTCGTATGTGTATTTTGAGATTAATGTTTTACTTAAAAATTGACTAAGGGATGGATTTAAAATTGATGATTTTATACACCCAAAATTTATGCATCAAGTTTTTGGCACCGTTGCCGATGAATAATATCATGAAAGCTTGGATTTTGTTAATTTATCCATATTTATATGTTTATATGTCCATATGTGCATATGTTCTCTATGTGTGTTGGTATTCTATCTTGTTGTTTGTAACATTGTGTGACTTAATTGACTGGCTTAGTTTATGTTATACTTGTAAATACCACTAACTTTTGTATTTAGGTAGTTTTTGAATGAGTGTGTTTTTTCCCCTTATTTTTCTATTATTAATTTTTTCCTTTTTTTTTCGTTTCTTTGTTTTTCTATTATTTTTGTTTGTTTTTATTTTCGATTTGATTTTTATTTTTCTTTGAGCGCAAGATTGACATCATCATGGACAATTACTTTTGGGCACAAGATAAAAGGAGCTACAATGATGAGAATTTGCAAAGTTGCAATATCGGATTGAAGTTTTTTGTGAGACATCACTAAAAGCTTCAATGCTTTCTTTTGTCACCAAAATAAATTCCTTTATTAAGTGGCATGGAGAAGCATTCCAACATATGAGCCATCAAAGAACGCAACTAGCCAAGTTGGTTGAGGATGCCAAAAAGGCCTATATGCTTGAACAAGAGAATCCCCAAGGAAAAAAGAGAGGATAACAATTATCTAATGTGAAAAGGGAGGTATTCAAATCACTTCTATATGCTAATAATTCTAATATCTCTTTATCATATGATTTTTTAGTTTCTTCTCAATTCTTGGAGAACAAGAGTCCAAATAATGATGTGTTGAATTTATCATGCCTCGAGGAGTTAGATATTTCAATGCTACATCGTAAGAAGTCCTTGGAGGATGGTGGTAATTTTTACCCTTCACCTCATTCAAAGGGAGGTAGCTTAGTATTTGTTGATGTAGTGCAAAGTAAGGATTTCTTGAGCCTATCATTAAAATTTACATTACTAAGTTTAACGGGAAGTTTTGATCGTGAACAATCTTTTAAAGGGCCAATTGGTGATTTCAAAATTGATGCATTCTTTAGAGACCATGTGCACATATATATTGACAAAAATATTTATGTGTCTAAATGATTGTTAACGAAAGAAGGTTATGTGTTTGGCTTTAGTGAGAAATTTTTTTTCATAATCCTTCTATTTTTCAAAAACCTCTCTTCTTTCTACATTCATCATGCTTATCTTTTATTTTGAGCTTTAAGTTCTTTTCAAAAGGTCTGATGAGTAATCATGTTGAGTGAAAAGAGTTTGTATCTTTGTTTTGTATTTGGTTTTGTTAAGTGTTTTTTTTCCCTCCCTAAATTAGGAAAACATTTTCCATCTTAACTGTGAGGGAGTGAGTTGTGTCTTTATTTGTTTTGATTAGGATTTTTATTTTGTGTTCTTTTATTTAGGTATGCTTTATGTTGCTCTTATTATTATTATTATTATTATTATTTTTGTTTTGTCTTATAGGTAGGAATTAAGTCCTTTTGAACAAACCCTTCTCTCTATTTTGAGTTTTGATATCTATTGGCACTCTACTGCACTTGGGGAGTATTACTTAACTCTATCCTTCCGTTATCATTTTTTTGTCCCTTTGTGTAACACCCCTACTAAAGACAACAGTGAAAGCATACCAATATTGGGTGTCGTCCCATCCAGTCTCCCAGACAAGGGGTCTTTATAACGAAAACAACAGAGTAAATAAATAAATAAATAAATAAATATATATATATATATATATATATATATATATATATAAGGTCTAGACTCAAGAATATCCCATACTAATGGCAAACATATAGATATATCAGAGAATCTCATACATGCCACCTTTATATATGATAGAATAAAGTACATGATCAAAAGGAAAGCTCGGTCCTATACTATTGACTCTGTGGTATCATCTTTCTAATTGTAGGTCCACTCAGCTTTAGATCCTACAAAAAGGTAAGATAAAAGACACGCATGAGTGATGAATCACCTAGTGATTCCCATGCGTGTTAGTGCTTTACAAAAGAACAGAGAACACAAATGTTTTGTCAAATAGTATATTGTTCTTTTCCTACTCGAAATAGTTTTCAAAACACTCTAAGAAGAAGAGTTTATTTAGAAAAATAGTATTTTAGATTTCAAATCATTGCCCCACTTTCCAAAACATAAGCACTTCTCCCACAGAAGGTCGACCTGTATGTAAGTCCCGTAGTCTATGGTTTTAGTGCCATGAATCATTGTACTGAGACCACCACCCCAGAACTTTATCCGCGCATTGCCGAAATAAGTACACCATAGCGTTCTATAATCAATAGTGCACGCGACACACAATCTTTTACTTGCTACTGTAAGCCAGGGGTCTCCATCCTTACGTCAATCATCATTGAGGCAGTAAGGGGATCGAACAATGCCAGCTGTCCAACCCAAATCACAAAGTGCACACAAGGCACGATAATTGCCAAGCTCTTGATGACTAGCCAGGATGACTTATCCCAATGTTTTGTCGCCTTGTTAGGAGTAAGATAATCCCAAGACCTAGCTAGCGTACTTTGGGTCGTCTATCTCTATCATGAACTAATACAAAGATCAAAGTCCTTGTTGAGTACACAACGTCACAACTACCAGCCCTTTCTGATTGATCAGGCTAGAGGGTTATCTAATCCCGCATGATTTTCATTCAAAACATTTTTGGGACAAATAACTGATAGGGCCTAAATTAGTTATATTTTTTCCTAGTTATTTGAGGTTATTTTGTGATACATTTTGTTCAATAACTAGTTATATTCTTTTATATTTGAGATTTTACCCTTGAAAAGGTATTTTGTGCATTAGTTCAGATTTTAGGGGTAAAATAAGGCAAAAACGTCGCAAACTAGACTTCGAGGCGAGGGAAAAAATCAGTAAAATGCCCGAAATAGAACCGAACCGGCATCGGCTCTAGCAGCCAAGATGGCGATGGCCATACTCTAGAAAATGTTGCATTGAAGTCAAGAAAAAATCGACGAACGACCAAAGAAACAGAACACAATCGGTGCCGGCTCTAGTAGCCAAGCCGGTGCCAGCTGTGCCCTGAGGATAAGACGAACATTGATTTTTGCACACAGTTTTTGGTAATCTGTAGAATTTTAGTATCTTCCTACTTCTTCTTGGCCAAGAACCTTGTACCAACGAGTTTAGACACTTCCTAAGCCTATAAATAGATGGAAAACACAAGAAAAAAAGGGGAAAATTCATAGATCATAACAAAAAATCACTCAAATCAAAGAAGGAATTCTTCAATCAAGGAGGATTAGGCAAGAAGGTCTTCAAAGGAGGAAGAATGAGGCTTGTCTATGAGTGCTTTCTTTTACACTGTTTTCTTTTTCTTGAACAATGATATGTTAATTGTTTTACTGTAATTTGACATTGTTTTAGATATTCATGATTTTTAGAGTTACTTTGATCTTTTGCTCAATTGATTGTGATTCTTTGTATATAATTACTTGTGTTTATTATGAGATTAATTGGTTGTTGCTTTCCATTAACTTGCTTGGATAAAGGGGTTGATGGTGGTCTCATTTTATTAATTTCATATTTGTTGTCTCTTAATTTGCTTGGACAAAGGGGTTAATTGCTAAGAACTATGTAATTAAAAGTTAATTGATGTCTACCAGGATATGGATTCATTGGTTAATTTCATGTTTTAAGTTTGCCAGGATATGAAAATTTAATCAAGGATTGTGTTTATGCATCTGTTAGGTGAATTAGTTGGGATAGGATATGTGATGCTAATTTATATAGAAGATAGTGATTTCATAGATTGGAAAAAGAAGTGAATCTATCTTAATCCTCATGATGCCAAGAGAATAATTAGTTATGATAAAGATTGGGTACTTAAAGATCATGTTTGTCAAAATAATGATTTGAGTTACATAATTCTCCATCCCTGACATGTATATATTATATTATTTTATTTTACTTTTCACTTTATGGAATCAGTTAAACAATAAAAGAAAAGTGATTAGTGCATACTTGTTCCTTGAGGATCGACACTCGTTTGAACCCTATGCTATGTTAATGATGTGTACACTTGCTCATATGTGTAATTTAAGGTTAACGTTTTAATTTAAACTTGATTGGGAATGTGCTTATTTTTATATGATTTTTATACATAAATACGCATTAAGTTTTTGGCGCCGTTACTGGGGAACAATATCTTGAAAGCTTGGATTTTGTTGATTTAACCATGTAAATGTAAATAGGTAAATATGTGAATATGTAAATATGTACAATTGTTCTTTTTGCAAAAAGGTGCCATCTTTTGTGGCTTGTGTATTTTTGTATATCTTTGTAATCTAACTCACTAACTTTGACTAACTTTGTATTTTGTTGTAATCATGAATTCTGTTATCTAACTCACTTCTAGTGTTTTCTTTAGGTGTTATCCTTGGTACATGACCCGAAATCTAAAGGTGAGATAGTCAATTTTGATCCTGATATCGAAAGGACACTATCAAAAATTCGCCGAACAATCCAAAGGTACTTGATCGTAGATATGGATGGTGTTGAAAATAACAATGCTGGAAATAACAAGAGGGTTATGGATGACTTTATGAAACCCGCAATCTCAAGCACAAGCTTGAGTATCACTAGACCTAGGGTGTGTTGGTTAACTCGGACTCGTATCGTATACGGCGCAACGGAAATTAAAATGAAATACCCTCCCAGGACCCATCTATGTGTGAAAAACAAGACATAAAGAGAGTAAAGGTAACAACTTTTTACCTTTAGGTGATCGTCTGAAGAACAAAATTTTCTTTTTCAAGTTGAGGCGCAATCCAGCAATCCTCGTGATCAACCTCCACATGAGTTGAACGTCTAACCACTATAATCACAGTGTGTGATTATCTTTAAAAGTAATCCACACAGAGAAATAATCAAGCACCAAAATTTCTATGCCAGCAGAAACAATAATGGCAGCTTGGGCTCTCTTTTCAAGATCAAATCGATAGAGAAGAAGAAGAAGAAGAGAAAGTTTATGTGGCTGCAGCTTTTCTCACGTGAATCACCCTTAGGGTTTTCAATTATATCATCATAAAATCGAAAATTCACTGAAAATATAGAATTCTAAAACAATTAGAGTTCCCTAATTGTAATTGAAAACATCAAGTTCTCATAATTACAACTTGTACCACAAATTATATCTAATTATAATTTGTCCACCACAACTTCTTTTTCTCTTAATTATCCCCACAATGTTATCAAATAACATCTTGAGTATATAATCCTCTGTTGTGTGTGACCTATTAGGTTTCCCAGTTAATTGGTAGAGAGTATGAATTAATCCAAACGTCTTAGAGATTAATAATCCATAATTAATTATAATTAATCATATTAATTCTAATTAGGATTGGTTTATTAACTCATCAATTAATAAACCCATATTCCTAGATTATGAGCGGTATCTAGCAATACATTATGACCACCCAAGTGTCTAGGAAGTTAAGTGGCTTGATATGAACCCTTTAATAACAAACTTTAGTGCAAGTTACTTCTTTCACCAAACAATATCTCATTCGGTTTGGAGTACGGAATTAGTGCCAACTTCACTCCAGAAATAATTCTGGCCCGAATACAATAGTATTTGTACCTGGAACCCACTACTCTAGATGTGTATCAATTAGATCTATTTTCAATACACAATTGCCTTGGCCAAGGACTTTTCGAGCAGTAATTCCTACAAGTGGTCGTGAATCCTTTATTGACCCCCTCAACTACTTTCATTTACCTCACAATGTACCCAATATCCACCCCATAGGCGACCCTCGATCAAGCTCCGGAGATTGGAATCAAAGTACAAGGCTCAGCAAATAAAGTACCTTGGAAATCTCAAGTCTAAGGATACTTGCACGTTTGCTATATTGAGATTATATCATTGGCACTAAATAGTTATCCATGTGATTATCTCAAAGCTAGGTCATCCAATGAACTTGTTTCGTTAACAAGCATCCATGTGTTAACTTTGAGTATCTCAATACTCATGGTTATGAGAACTACCGCCTGATCAAATCAAGAAGTCTTACACATGCTAGTTTTAACGTATTATTGATGTCATGTCTCATTAATACTATGACTAGGGACTATTTAAGTACTAACACCATCCAGTGTAGTCGGAATATCATATCATGATCTCTATCATGATTTCCATAACACAGTGTTGTACTAGGGACTTTATCGAACAGTTACATTACTTAAAGTAAAAAAAAAAGAAACTGTAAGATAAATAATGACTTTTATTAAAAGAAAATGTGTCATATACAATCTACAAGTGATTGCCTCTAGGGTACAACACTAACAATCTCCCAGTTGCACTAGAGGCAATCTTTCATGTATCTAATACTGAATGACTCAACATGACAATCATGTTTCTTTAGGGATAGTGCTTTCGTAAGCGGGTCAGCTATGTTCTCATCTCTGAGAACTCTCTTTATCTTTATTTCCTTAGCTGCTTCAGAAGTGGCTATGTACTCAGCTTCTGTCATAGAGTTGGCAATAATCTCTTATTTGGAACCTTTCCAACTTATTGCCCCTCCACACAACGTAAACACGTAGCCGGATTGTGATTTGAAATCATCTTTGTCAGATTGAAAACTGGCATCAGTATACCTGTTTATTTTTAAATCACCTTCTCCATATACTAAGAACATATCCTTAGTCCTTCATAAGTACTTAAAGATGTTCTTTACAGCCTCCCAATAACCCTCAGCAGGGTCAGATTGGTATCTGCTCGTCAAACTGGGAGCACAAGATGCATCAGGCCTAGTACATATCATAGCATACATGATAGATCCAACTACCGAGGTATATGAAATCTTACTCATATGATCCCTTTCAACTTGTGTCTTGGGAGACATCGACTTTGAAAGGCTTAGACCTTGTGACATGAGTAAGAATCCCTTTTTGGATTGATCCATGCTAAACCTCTTTAGCATTTTATCTATGTGTGTAGACTATGAAAGACCTAGCAACTTTTTGGATCAATCCCTACAGATCCTTATTCCGAGAATATAAGTTGCTTCTCCAAGGTCTTTCATGGAGAATTGTTTGGACAACCAAACTTTAACCGTTTGCAAGATAGGTATACCGTTTCCTATTAGCAATATGTCATCTACATAAAGTAGTAAGAAAATGATTGCACTCCTACTAACCTTCTTGTATACACAAGGCTTATCCATGTTTTGAATGAAACCAAACTCTTTGATTATTTAATCAAAATGGATGTTCCAACTCCTAGAAGCCTGCTTAAGTCCATAGATGGACCTTTGCAGCTTGCACACCTTTGTACTATCATTGGCTGTAAAATCCTCAGGTTGTGTCATATACACTTTCTCAGTCAGATTTTCATTTAGAAAAGCTGTTTTCACATTTATTTGCCAAATCTCATAGTTATGATGAGTAGCAATGGCTAGGAGTATCCTGATGGATTTCAACATGGCTACTGGCGAGGATGTGAAACCCCAGTCAAAACCAACCTTATAGTGAGGGGGTTGGGATGCATATCATACTTTATTACATATTTAAATATATTTTTATATGATTTTGTGTACATTAAATTTGTGTTTTATGGTCTAGAGGGCTTGATTATGATTATTGAGTGAGAAGGGCAAAATGGTAATTTTTACTTGAGGTGGAAAAGAGAGATAGCTTGAGGATTGAATAGGAAAATATTTTTAGAGTGAAAATAAGAATAAGAGTTATTTTGGTTTAGTGGTTAGAGCCTTAGAATTAATTCTTGAAGTCCTGGGTTCAAATTCCATCATAGGAGCTTTAGCTTGGTTAAATTTTATTTTTGTTTGGGAAGTATTACTTTCGGCCTTAGGTGCTTGGAGTAGGATAGAGATGTTGTCCTAAGAGAGACATGATAGGAGTATCCTAATTCTACTCTTTTGCCCTACACAAAATTCCTAAAGGGAATTCATTTCCTCTTGATCCTTAATTTTTCCTATTTCTCAATCCATTAGGATGTTCAATTTGTTCAAGCCAATTTTATTCTAGAAAAATTCCAACAATGTGTTGTGGCTTTGAAGGTTCAAAATGTCTTAGTAAAAGACATCCTATGGACTGAAACAATGGAAGAGGGGGAAGGATTTCAAGTGAATTAAATTTCCCTAGTGAACTTTCTAAAACTTCACTCTAGCTAGGTTCATTTTCCTTCATACATAGAACTGAAATTTTTCTAGCTTCTTATGCCTTCAAGGTGTCGAGATTCTTAGCCATTATTCCCGTCCAAATGCTGCCAGAAAATGACCCTTTTGATCAGCTTGATACCTAGATTTTTCTGGCCATTTTTGGACTTCACAAAGGCTGTGCAAAACTAGGAAAATCCCTGGGCAAAATCGCAGCTTTGGAGGTCCGAAACCAAGCTATTTTATTTCAGTTTTTGTTCAGCATCTTAGCCACATTTTTCCTCCATAAAGAAGGTTGGAAACCAGCCTTGAAAGCCCCTGAAATCCCCTTCAAACTCCATGCAAGCCGACTGGAAAAAGGTAACCAAAAACTGCCCAGAAAATTCCAGCCTTGCAAAATTCTGTGCAGTGATTTTTCCAGCCTTGTTTCCTTATTCAGCCCTAGCCGAAACTCCAATTTTCTGTACAATCTTCCCTTAAACAGCCATGAACTGAACTCCATTTTCTTCCCCAACCTTCTGCACGAAAATCTAATCATGGCTGCCCTAAAAGATTTTCAAAAATATTACTGCAATCGAGCTTGATTAGTTACCAAAATTCCAACCATCATAATTTAACAACCTTCCATAAAATATCCCTCAAATAACCAGACCTTCCCTTCACCATTATACTCCTTATTTTTGGCCACCCTTACCCTCCCTCAACCAGCTTTCATCTAGCTGAAATACTGCACAAGCAATTTGTAACACCCCACGACTACCTACCCTAAAAGGGCGGGGATGTCGCCCCGTCCCGTAGGACAAGGGGTCTTTAGAACGAGGTATAAAATATAAAGGCAACCTCCAAAAGGATCAACTTAGATAAATAAAGAAATACTCTTATTACATCAGGCTCAACTTGGAGCAAAACGGAATAAACAAAGATTGTTCAGAAGTATAAACGACAAAAGTCTCCTAGAACAGCATAGGGAAAAAAAAAAACAAAAGCCTCTACTATCAAAGCCCCGCTGTCTCAGCACAATCTATCCCCTGAAAACATGATGTAAAACAGTGTGAGAATAAATCTCCGTAAGTCCTGTGTGTGCACATGGTGTTTTGAATAGTGCGTGTATGCAAAGTGTAAAACATTTGCAGAAATAATTTGGCAAGTCATAAACAATCTCTTTTCGCAAGGAGTGGGTTTTTCTCATTGTCACACTTTGTACAAAATAAATCCTCCACTAGAATAAACAGTCATGTCACCACACGTTGGGCTCCATGAGAACAAAATGGCCAAGGCACCACACTTTGTGCACCTTGTCCGGACCAGATTACCACACGTTGGGTGTTCTAATCAAGGTGAGTGTACAGCTCGCCGGGTGAGATACTTCTCTATCTCTACACCCAACAAAACCATTCGGGTGTCCATGCCGGGAATATAAATACCATACCAGGTACACATGCTAGCTCGGACTGGCCAGACCAACCAACACTGTCGCCTTTTCAAGCAGAGTTCATCTTCTGGAGGTGGCCTCCTGCCAGAAGACTTACTCTAGCCCTTTAAGACTAGTATTGTTAGCTTACCCTAATTGAGTACTCAACGAACATATCCGTCAATTCCTGATTCAAAATATTTCCAAAACTTGGCTTTGTAAAACGTGGTTTTCTTTAAAAGAGATTTCCAAAAATTTAAGAAAAGAATGAGTTTCTTGATAAAATCGTTAGTTTGACAAAACCGTTTAAAGAATAAATATCCACGTTTACAACCCAAGCAAACATAGTTCAACAATAGCTTTGCAAAGCTTCACAACATGGACTTGCCATCACAACATTTAACAAAACAGTTTATAAAAGGACTTACCATCACAACGTTTAATAAAAGAGTTTATGTAAGGACTTACTTGATGTGCCTCAGTTAAATGCGATAAATTCACACCTGGCTTTCCTCAATTATCCACCTGATCTAAACCATATAATATCATGATCAGGGTCTCAATTAATTCAAACATGCTCTAATCCCATTTATTTTCACAACAATTCGCAATCCCCTATTTAATTCCAAGTAAACTATTCAATCCCCAAAGATCATATACTACGACCACATGTTTATCTCGCTAATAAACAGCATTAAACTTTACTTTCGGCATCAAGGGAGGGTATTCCCTTACCTTGCAACTACCGGGTAATGAGGTCTCGATGCTCTTACGGTGATCGTCCCGAGTTCGCTTGAGAAAAAGAGAGAAGCTACCTCATTTGCTCCTCTTGACCGAAAATTAAGGAAGAAGATGAAATTAGCCTTTATGGGGCGTGATTTAAGGTTAGAAGAAAGAGAAAAGAATCATTAGAGAAAACGGCATCAAGAGGTTGAAAGGATTTGTGCTTACCTTTAGGTGTGTTCGATTTTTTCTTGGAATAGCTCTTGAGTTTTCGAAAATTTGCAAAGAGAAGTTGCTGAAATTTTTGTGTAGAATGGAGAGGGTAGACGATTGCTATGATTTAGAGTTGGAGAAGATTGGTTAGATGGTGATGTTTAGAAAGACTCCTAATGGCTTTAGGTCTCTTGGACAGCAAGGGCGAAATTTCAGCTTGTTATGCCCTTTGATGCTGGCCGAATTTGGGAGGGTGTAGTGGAGGAAAATATTCTGCAATTTGCTCCTCTATGCTGGCCGAAATACTGCTCAAAAGAAGGCTGAATGTGTTCAGAATTTTGGGCCAAACAAAGAAGAGTTTGTGTGGATGTTGATGACTGAAAAATCCTGTGCAAGCTGTGCGAAAATTCTGTGCAAGAGTAACACGTTTTGGATTGTTTTGGCTGCTGTAATTCTACTGAAATTTCCAGAGGAAAATTGAGGGTTTTGGGTGCTGAAAGTAGCTTGATCAGCTGGGATTTTTCAGTGGGTTATGTGTGCAGAATTGCGGTTGGAGTAGGAGTTCAAGGCTAGCCGAAATTCCTGCACAAAGCTGACCGAATTTTCTGTGTACAAGCTGGACGAACTTCAGTGATTTTGTGCGAATAAAATTCTGGTTTTGTGCAGCTAAGGTACCCTGAATTGATGAGGAATATTTAGGTGTTTTGAGCTAGGATTTACAGAGTTGGATTGTAGCTAAGAAGGGCTGGAATTTCGGACAGCTTGTGTTGATACAAAGCTGCCGAAATTCAGCTAGGAAAAGGAAGAAAATCCTAGTTGAATTTGGATTGAAATAAAATCTGATTTTATCAAGGATTTGGATAGGATTTCCATAGTCCTAGAAGAGTTTGGATTGAGCTAAAAGTCCTCCAAGAAGTGGCGGCACTTGCTGGAATTTTTTTCCAGATTTTTAGCTAACATTCTAGGATTAAAATCAACAAGATTTCCTACTAGAAAAAGGACTCATTAATTCCACCTATCCATGGCAACATCTATCTAGCTAAAATCAAGCTAATATTTTAATTACTAGCTAGGGTTTTTTCGAAAATCCTAAGGAACACAAGCTGAAAATTAAAGGTGAACTTTATTCACATCAAAGTCCTTGAATTTAGGAAATAAATATAGAGACTTATTTCCTTGGAGTAAAAACACTAAAATTTCTCTAGGATAGCTAGATTCCTTTTCGGCCAAGACAAGAAATGGTCTAAGGAAAAGAATTTCAAGAAGAGAAACTAACTTCACGAAAGGTAGGATTCGAACTCGGGTCACCAAAGGTAATCACCAACCTCCCCGCTATTCCAAAACAACTCCAATACTAATTTTTCTACAAGAAGTTCTTACCACCCCAATACTCATCCTTCCAAATCTTCGACCAAACCTCCCTTATCCAAATCTTTAACAACACATCTATTTCACATCAATTAATTCAAATGCAAGAGCAACGGAAAAATTCACATGCATCCATGCAAATAAAATTATTCTAGCTACCATAAAAAATGCAAGATGCTATGCAATGCATGACTTTTTCCCATAGTCAAAGATGGTTTTGGGCCTGGTATTACACAATCGGCCATGGCAGCATTCCAAAAGCTTTCCAATAATCAAAGATATTCTTGTATATTTAGTTTCTAAATTTGCTTCCCAAAAATATTCTTCAATGATTTCAACAACTAGCCTTTCCTTTTCCCTTCCAAACTAGAAAATCATCTTCCAAAACCCTACAAGCATCCCTAAACCCTACAGAAATTTGGCAGCTTCCAATCCCAAAAGCTCTCTATTCTCTTCAATATTCAAGAACACATAGCACACCAAGAACACCTACTCCGTCCTTTCATCTAATACCTCTCCAAATTACTTCAAACTTCTTCTAAAAATTTCAGATTTCATCTATACACTCCCGTGAATCCATCCATACCATTTTTAACATCAAACTCCAAAATCCAACTCGCACTTTTAGATCAAAAACCAGAAATTTTGTGAAGGCTCAAGAACACCTTCAAGGTAGGTTTATTCAATCGAGTTCATCTTCACTAATCTTCAATCTCTAATGAACATATATGTGTTTAAGCATGCTAATGGACTTTCTTCTTCTCTTCTCTCTCTCTTGACCAAACACTCCCTCTTTCTTGGCCGAATGACTTCTTCTCCATGGCCATGCTTCCTTCATCTTCTTTGGAGGGATTTTGTAGGATTTCTAAATTAATTAAACAGATTAAACGCAATGGAAAATAGTAAGAAATCCAAGCCATGGATCACGGGTTTGTAGTAGAAACGGGAAAAAGAGAAGATCATGCTTATTATCTATTGAAGCCGGAATTTAAATTTTTCTTGTTCCAAGAATGCAAGCGCGATCCAGATCACAAAAACGGTTCACAGCAGCTCAACTGAAGTCCAAGAAAGAACTCCCTCTAATGATAATCCACACAAGGTCGAACGCTCACAACTTCACAATTCTATGTTAGTAGAATTTAGGAGGCTAGGGTTTGATTAATAAGAGAGAGACGGCTAGGGTTTAATCAAGAGAGAGGCAGATAAATGGTTTCTCTGTTATTGCGTGAATAGTATGTGTCTCATACCCTAAGGAAATCGTTTCCTTATATTTATAGATTTATAATTACCGTAAATTGTAACTTAGTCCTTCAACGTCCAATTGTCAACAATTTGGTCCTTGAAGTTTACTTAATTACAATTAGGTCCCATGAATTATAACAAACTTATAATTCACCTATAAATATATTCCCTTCTCATAATTAACCCCACAATATTATCAAATAATATATTTGAGCATTCAAACCTTTATTGTGTGTGACCCATTAGGTTTCCTGGTCTTATTGGTAGTATAATATGAATTAATTCTAATAATATTAGAATTAATAATCCTTAATAAAATAAAGGATTAAATTTATTAATTCTCTAATTAATAAATCCATATTTAGCATATCAAGAGCGACATCTAGCAATGACTCTTGACCACCCAAAAGTCCAGAAAGTCAAATGGCTTGACATGAACCTTTCAATAGTAAATTATCAGTGCAATAAACTCCTTTCACCATACAATATCTCATTCGGTCTAGAACATGGAATTAGTGCCAACTCCCTCCAGAATATTATTAATTATGGCCCGAATATTTTAGTACTTGTTCAAGAAATCCATTACTCGATATGTGTATCAATTGGAACCATTTCCATCACATAGTCGCCTTGGCCAAGGACTTCATGAGTAGTGATTTCTACAAGTGGCCTTGAGATATACTCTCCTACTATTAGGAGTGGTGAATCCTTTATTGACTTTCTCAACTACTTTCGTTTACTTTACGTTGTACCCAATATCCATCCCATAGGCAGTCCTAGATAAGACTCCAAAGATTAGAATCAAAGTACAATGCTCGTCAAACAAAGTACCTTGGAGATCTCAAGTCTAAGGATACTTGCACACTTGCTACAATGAGATTCTATCACTGGCACTAAATAGTTATCCAAGTGATTATCTTGTAGCTAGGTTATCCTATGAACTTGTTCCAAAACAAGCATCCACACGTTAATCCTGAGTATCCCAATACTCACGGATATGAGAACCACCGCTTGATCCAATCAAGAGATAAAACATGTGCCAGTCTTGGCGTATTAATAATGTCCCATCTTATTAATACTATGACTGGGGATTATTTAAGTACAACCACTGCATAGTGTAGTAGGAATCTCACATTATGATCTCTACCATGATTTCCTTGACATTGTGTTGTACTAGGGACTTTATCTAACGGTTTGTACACATGTTTAGATATAACAATCAAACTGAAAGATAAAGAATGACTCTTATTAATTTAATATGCAATATACATGACACAAGTGATTGCCTCTAGAGCACAACACTAACTGATTTAGACATCTAGGGGTTGAGATTCATTCGAAACTCCTTCAAGGTATTCATCAATCAAGTAAGCCTTTTTAACCCTTCTTTTAAATTCTAGATTCATGTCTCTAGAATGATGTTGGTAGAAGATGAATCATGAATAGGGTAGAGTATATATTGTTGTGATGAGTTGAGATTGAAACATGAATATATGTATGAATATGTTGGAGATGGGATTTATGCATGGATGGGTTATCTTGGTTGATTGTATGATGTTTTGAGGTTTAATGCATGTCTCCATGATCACGTATGCTAGAGATTATGTCATCTATGATGAATAAGATTTATATTCTTGTGTGATTATTAAAGCCATGATTATATTTATGCTAGTAAAGGTTAGATCATGCCTTAGTAAGTCTAGATCTATGCTTATATGCATGATTGGGATGAGTTGATGAATGGAAGGATTGTATATGTTTATGATTGTGGTTAGCCATAGAAATATGATCATGACCTAGTTGTCTAATTTTTATTTCATGAATAAAATATTTCATAATATGATTTTGCTAGTAATTTCGAAAAAACCCTAGGAGGGGTAGATTTTGATTATTATATATAATAAGGATATTTTAGTCAAATAAATAATTATTTTTGCTAGAAAAATAATATATGTAGATATTATATAAAATAATGAAATCAACTAAAGCCTTTTATGGAAATAATCCTAATTAGTAAAATATTTATTACTGAAATTTTAATTATTATCTTTTAATCAAAACCCATTAAAAAATTTATTTATTAATTTTCAAGCAAGACTCATTAAATTTATTTTCAACTAATTTTAGTTATCAATTATTTTCTAACAACTAAATTGTTAATAAGTCATTATTTTACCTAATACCACCTATGACTCTTCATCAAATAAACTCTAAATTTTTCTTAACAAGATTTAAACCTTCAACTTATTAGTACTTATTTCCCAAAAACCTTAATTATTTTAAATATCAAATTAGGCTTAGCTTATAAACCTATTTATTTATTGTTTGGCCTTAAAGCTTGCGACACCAGGGTAATGGTAATAGTGAGTTGAGTTGTTTTAAATTGAGAAAGTGGATTTTGGCTTGAGTTTGATTGTGGTTTGTATTTGCCCATGCGAGTTAGGTCAATTGTTGGAGACCTTTTAGTGTGAGCAAGAATTAGGTAAGCTCCTGCATAAAACCTGATTGATGTAAAATGTTTATTATGGCAAGCCAAATGTAGAGTGCATGGACACTCAGTTCTGCAAAGGAAATTGGGGATTAACTTCTTTCTTTTTTCAGACAAACAAATTATTTGAAAATCAACAAGCAGGTTTACTCAATCTCAAAACTCTTTCCAAAACTGAATTTGACAAAGACTTTGGAAACCCTTAATTGCTTTTTCATGTGGAACGGTGTTTTATTCATTTTCTCCCAAGTGGGAAACGTCGTTGAGTACTCAATAAGGGTGGACTGCTAGGACTAGTCTTTGAAGGGTTATGGTGAGTCTCTCAGTAGGTGACCACCTCTGAAGGGTGAGTCCTTCCCGAATAAGATGTTAGTCCAGTAAGTCGTGTTGGTCCGAGCTAGCAGTTGTTTATTTTTCAGTCAAGTGACTGTGTTTGGCCAGAATTGATACTCGGTTGTTGTTTGGGTATAGAGAAGGAGGAGTATCTTGCTCGGTAGGCCGATTACCTACCTTTTTGTTAGTTTGCTCAAAATGTCGGCATTCTGACCGGTTATGGGGCCCAACGTGTGGTAACCCATGATCATTTCTTTTAAGTGGTTGATTTTATTGATTATGTATGGTTGAAAAAGCCAAAACACCACTCTTGCTTTTGACTAATGTTTATTTCTTGCCATGGATTTTTTTTTTTATAAAGAATTTTATACTTTGCATTCACGAACTATTTCCACTGGACACTCAAAGCACACACGGACTTACTGAGATTTCTGTCTCATGACCTTTTTACCATGATTTCAGGTCGATCTTGCTAGGGGGATGAGTAGCTAGTGTTATTTGCCTTAAAAGAGAATGTTGTCATTTGTTTTTATGTGTTGCTTTGGGGAGTTGAGAGTGGATAATTTTACTTATGGATTTTTTTTTGGGAATTCATGGATTTATTCTTGGGATGTAATAAATTTTAAGTTAAAGTATTATTTTTATTCCGTTATTTTATTTGTGTGACCTAGTTATAAGGACCCCTTGTCTTTTGGACGGGGGGACATCCTCGACCCTGGCTGGCCTAGGTAGTGGAGTGTTATAGAGAAGGTTTCATCATAGTCAATACCATATTGTTGACGATAACCCTTTGCCACTAGTCGTGCTTTATAGGTAACTAAGTTACCATCCATGTCTATTTTCTTCTTCAAAACCCACTTGCACCCAATAGGTTTAATTCCTTTGCGTGGATCAACCAAAGTCCATACTTGGTTGTCGTACATGGAATCTATCTCTGACTTCATGGCCTTAAGCCATTTGCTAGATTCTGAACTATTCAGAATATCCTTGTAGGTAGTAGGCTCATCTTCATCTATGAGCAACACGTCATTGTGGTCACTAATGAGAAATCCATATCTCTCAGGTGTCACACGTATCCTACTAGATCTATAAAGTTCTTATGTTTCAAAAGGTACAACTATTCTCTCAATAGATGTGGGGTTAGACGGTTGATCCTCATTTGTTTAATTTTCATGAACTTCACTAAGTTCAATCTTACTCCCACTGTCCCATTTGAGCATGTGCTCCTTCTCTAAAAAGACAGCATGCTTCAAAAAAAATAATTAGTTTTCAGAAGGTAGGTAGAAGTAATATCCGAAAGATTCTTTCGGATATCCCACAAACAAATACTTGTCAGACTTACTATCAAGTTTTTCTAACTGTGACCTTGTGACAAAGGCAGGACAACTCCATACTCACAAGTGAGATAACTTTGGTCTCTTACTAAAGAACATCACAAATGGGGTAGTATCAACTGATTTACTTGGAACTCTGCTTAGTATATGTGAAACCCTAGTGAAACTAACCTTTGAATAAGGGGGTTAGGATTCATATCAAATTTTATTGCATGTGTAAGTACATTTTTGTATGATTTTATGTTCTTAGATAAGTGATTTGTAGTCTAGATGGCTTAATTATGTTTATTGAGTAAGAAGGGCAAAATTGTAATTTTTGCTTGACGTGAAAATAGGGAGATAGCTTGAGGAGTAAATAGGAAAAATATTTGGGGGAGAAAATAAGAACAAGAGTTGTTGTGTTTTAGTGGTTAGAGCTTTAGAATAAATCCTTGAGGTCTTGAGTTCAAATTCCATCATTAGAGTTTTAGCATGATTAAATTTTATTTTTGTTTAGGAAGGCTATATTTTAGCCCTTGCATGCTTTAGGGAAGAGTAGGAGTGTTGTCTTAGGGGAGACATGATAGGAGTGTCCTAATCCTACTCTTGTGCCCTACAAAAATTTCTAAGGGATTCATACCTTTCTTGAGCTCTAGTTTTCCTTAATTCTTAATCAATTAGGTTGATTAATTTATCCAAGCCAATTTATAACAGAAAATTCCAGCAAGGTGCTGTGGCTTGGAAGGTTCGAAAATTTCCAAGTGTGAAGTACCTTCTTGACCATAAATGGGGAGGATTTGTGGAAGGTTCCCAAGAGAATTAATCTCCATGGTTAAACCTTCAAACTCCAACCTAAGTGTATTCATCTTCTTCATGTAGTAAACTGGAAATTTTCCAGCTTTTTCGTCAGTCCAAAAGTCAAAATTTTCAGCCATCACTCCCTCTCAAATTAAGCCAGAACAAGAATTAATTCTCTCAGCTTGAAGACTGAAAATTCCAGCTAAAACCGAGTTGCACAAAAACTGTGTAAACTAGGAAAATTTTCTGGTCAGTTTTCGCAACATTGGTAAACCAAAACCAAGTTGTTTCTTCTAGTTTTTCACCCAGCAACTCAACTTCATTTTACCTCCATAAAGAAGGCTGGAAACCAGCCTTGAAGGACCTTTGAATATCCCTTCAAACCTTCTACAAATTGACCAAAAAATGGCAGCAAAATCTATTCAGAATTTCCAGCTTTGCTTCTTCTTCACCCTTAGCCGAAACTCACCCCATTTTTCTATACAAACTCACCTTGAACAGCTATGAACTGAACTTCATCTTCTTCACTATTGTTCTGCTCGAAAAATAGTCCCATGGCAACTCCTAAAATCTCTCCATTAATCACTCCATTCAAACCGTTGATTGACGTCCAAAATTCCAACAATTTATTTCATCAATCTTCCATGAATTAAACCTCAAACAACCAGAAACTACTTCACCATTGTACATCATATTTCTGCCACCCTAAAGCTCCATCAAATAACATTCATCTCAGCCGAATTCCAGCAATCCAGTAAGCTATTGTAGCTTTCCAAAAGCTCTCCATCAACCAAGATCTTCCTACCATATTTGTTTCCAAAATTGATTCCCTAAATTATTCTCTTTTAATTTCAAACAACCAGCTTTCCTTTTCCTCTCAAATCTGACAATCCAATTACCAAAAACCATTCAAACAATTCGACCACCTTATTCCCATAGAATTTCGGCCAGCTTCATCCAATTTCTCTCTATTCACTCCAAACCTTCAAGAACACCTACTATCCTTCTCACACCTAAGGCCACCAAAACCTCTCCAATCTTCTTAAAAAAAACTCTAGATTGTACCTAATCACTCTCGTGAATCCATTCCTACAATTTTTAACATCAAACGCTGAAATCCAAGTCTTATTTTTGGATAAAAAACCAGAATTTTCTTGAAGGCTCAAGAACACCTTCAAGGTAAGCCTGAAGAATCATCTTCAGATTCTTCCATCTTCGACCTTGATGGGTGTATACTAATGAATTGTCTCTCTCTCTCTCTCTCTCTCTCTCTCTCTCTCTCTCTCTCTCGGCTGAATGGTTACTTCAACCATGGCCATATTTTCTTCTTTTCTCTTGGACGGATCAAGTCTCCTAAGAGTAAGGCTTCTCTTGAAACATCTTCAAGTAGTCATCATCCAAGTAAGCCTCTTCAACCTTCTTTTTAAATCTTAGATTCATGTCTCTAGGATGTTTTGGAATAGGATGGATTATGATTAAAGTTTGAGCATGTGTTTTGTGTTGGAGTTGGGATTAAATGGTTGTGTTTTGCGATGGAGTTGAGATTGATGCATGAGTTGATTGTCTTGGTTGAATTTTAGGATTTTAGGGTTTTGTTGCATGCTCTTCATGTCGTGAGTAGTATGATTGAATAAGCATGTTAGAGATTATGTCACTTTTGGTGAATGGGGTTTGGTGATTATGTATGATTATTAAAGCCATGAATATGATTATGTTAGTGGGGTTTGGATCATATGATGGTAGATTTGGACCTATTCTTTTATTCATGATTTAGATGTTTTGTTGATTGGTGTAGAGTATATGTTCATGATTGTGGTTAGCAAAAGGAAATATGATCATGACCGTGTTGTCTCTAAACTAATTTTATTTCATCTGTAAAATGATTATTACTATAATTTCTTTTAGTGATTTCGAAAACCCTAGGGAAATGTGGTTTTGGTCTAGTATGTAAGATAATGATATTTTAGTCTAATAAACAATGGATTTTATTAAAGAAATAAAATATATAAATATTATATAAAATAAAATGTATAGAAGATAGTAATATCGAATAAAGCATTTTTATATAAATAATCATAATAAGTAAAATTTTAATTTTGTAAGTCTTATATTCATAAATACTATTAAAATTTATTTAGTAACTTGTAATCAAAACCTATTAAAATTTACTTACAACTAATTTTAGTTACCAATTATTTTCTAACAACTAATTATTAATGGATTATTATTTTAAATAATTCCATCTAGGTCCTAGGACCCTTCATCACATAAACCCTAATTATTTATAGTAAGACTTCAGATTATTATTTATAGCTGTGTGAGAATTTAAGTGGTATCAGAGCTTAGTTTAGAGTTGGTGTAAATTACTGGATTGGTGTGGATTGCTCCCCTGTATCAGTAGTATCTGTATTTAAGTCTGTAAACATCCATATTGTAATAAGGTAATAATATATTATGGAGTAGTGAGATCCTTAATCTCTCAAGACTCTCCAGTTTGATGTAATCGACTTCTTGTTTATCTGTGAATCTAGTATTTTAGCTTATACTTCTTTTCCATATAAGAGTAGGTTGGCTGAGAAATAATGCCAAGTATATTAAGTGTCTTCGTTCACGAGGCGTGAAAATACTCTGTGTTCAAGACGATGGCTTACCATTAGAAGCTCACGTATAAGGCATAATTACTTTTCTTGCCAAGTACTCATTGTCTTTCTTAGAATAACAAGCATGCTGATAAAGATTATGTTACATGAACTATTATCTTAATTCTACGGTTATTACTTGTGCGTATGGTGTAAAGTTGAAAGTATTGGTGGAAGGACAAAAGAATCTAGAGGCTTCGCATAAAACCCGAGAGAGGCAGCATTTAGGTCCAATGGTGTGAGTCCTTATATACCAAGAAAATAGGACTGATAAGGCCAGGAAAAACTCAACTAGTAGTTTGCAAAAAAGGATAGATAATACTCATCTAGGATAATTAATAGAGGAAGCATGTTTCTATTCTCTCAAGATAGGATAGATTGACAAAATGGAAAGGAAAAAGAAGTTAGAATACTTAGACCTTGCAGAAAGGACTTTTGTCCAAAAGATAAGTTTAGATAAACATCAAATATGGTGTAGTTTTGAGGGACCAATTTCAAAATATAACTTTGAACATTTGTATCACGGATCCGACAGTCAACTTAACTTAATAGTAGACTTGATAACTATAGTCTTAACAACCAGTTAAAACAAAACCAGGTTTTAAATGATTTTTCAAGAAAGCATCTAGAATTTAGAGATAGAATTGTTTTAGAAATAGAACAATTAAGGTCTAATTTAGATTTTGTAAAGAATAGTTTACAAGTTAGGACACTTAGAAATCTTCTAACTAAAGAGGATTTAAATCAACTAGTGGGAACCCTAAGACCCAAAGTAGAAAGTAGACTTAATCATTCGAGGGACAAAGGTATTAGATCTTTCAAAATTTGTTTCTAATAAACAAGTTTCTTTAGGGTTTCCAGTATGCTGTTTGGCTTTAGGATTAATCGTGGTTTTCATTACTTTATAGTAAACACGATATATTAAACCAAGAGGTTTTGATCCTAGTTCGAATTCTAAGTTTTTTGTCTGAATGTTTAAGGTTAAAGTTTTGAGAATGTGTGGATCTGTTAGATCTACAGTGAAATTTGGGTAATGGTTGAAGTAAACGGGACCATTAGCTGTGTTAGATTCAAGGACTGCTAGCAAACTGTTTTGAAAATCTAAATGTCTACAATCACGTAGTAGAAGGCAGATTGGAGCATCGATTCCTAATCGATAGAGAGGTTTGATAGCTACTTGAACTAATCCAATATGAAGATATCGATATTTATTCTTTTTATGCTGTTCTAAGGTAACTGGATTTAGAAGCTGGATAGTACCGTAAAGCTGATTTATGGAAACTGTTTTTTCAGTTGTTTTGATTGTATAGCTTTGAACTAAATCAAACATTCCTTTTTCATAAATCTTTTCAAAATTTTCTATTGGTAAATTCCAGTTCATTAATCTAGATTCAACTTTATCTAGTTGAGTGCTGATTTCTAAATCGTTAACTGATTCTATGTCGATATCAGAAAGATTGGAAGTCATGGGTGCATAGGTAGATTACATTCTCTCTCTCTCTCGTGTCTATGCATTTGTAATTAATACGAATTCTATTGTTCCTTAGAATTATATCTTGATCTATGTTTCTTTATTTCTTCCTAGGACACACCTAAATCAAGTTCTAAAACACATCTCCAAACAATACATCAACCAGTCTCTCTAATAGATATTGATCCTTCTCCTGAACAGCTTAATAAATTAGGAGGAAGTAAAAGAATTTCAAAAACCAAATATCCTCGATTTGCCAATCCTTATACTAGGAATTATTATCCTAGGCCATCCTTTCCAGATGTTCAGTTTGAAGAGCGTCATTTAGATACTCGAGCAGCATTTACTGGTGAAGACATTAACGAATGGAATATTGACGGTATGTCTAAACACAACATCCTCAATGTTATTCAAGAAATGTCCATGGCAATTACAGCCATCAAATGTAAGTCTTAATGTTTAAGGTTAAAGTTTTGAGAATGCGTGGATCTGTTAGATCTACAGTGAAATTTGGGTAATGGTTGAAGTAAACGGGACCATTAGCTGTGTTAGATTCAAGGACTACTAGCAAACTATTTTGAAAATCTAAATGTCTACTATCACGTAGTAGAACGAAGATTGGAGCATCGATTCCTAATCGATAGAGAGGTTTGATAGCTACTTGAACTAATCCAATATGAAGATATCAATATTTATTCTTTTTATGCAGTTCTAAAGTAACTGGATTTAGAAGCTGGATAGTACCGTAAAGCTGATTTATGGAAACTATTTTTTCAGTTGTTTTGATTGTATAGCTTTGAACTAAATCAAACATTCATTTTTCATAAATCTTATCAAAATTTTCTATTGGTAAATTCCAGTTCATTAATCTAGATTCAACTTTATCTAGTTGAGTGCTGATTTCTAAGCCGTTAACTGATTCTATGTCGATATCAGAAAGATTGGATGTCATGGGTGCGTAGGTAGATTACTTTCACTCTCTCTGTCTATGCATTTGTAATTAATACGAATTCTATTGTTCCTTAGAATTATATCTTGATCTATGTTTCTTTATTTCTCCCTAGGACACACCTAAACTCTAGATAAACCAGAGTCATTACTATGCTTATAGTCGGCAGCTACGGGACCACCCCCAGGTCCGGGCATATCACGCTCTCCTGCGCATTCTTAGCCTAATCCAATGGTTCTGGGCTGACCAACATACTAGCTGCTCTCGCAGGTGACTAACCGACCATCATAGTTTAAGGATACTTTTAAAGAAACATACAGGAAGATATAATACTTAAGAACAAGAGAAAGCGGATTAAACTACATCATGCAAGACTTAGAGAAAGAAAGTAAAGAGACTTACTTGGTCATGATTTGATTAATCATAGATGTATTTATGATGAAGACTTAGATCTTGTAAAAAGTTAGTAGGTTCTTTTTGTTTACCTTTAAATTTTTCAAATACTTCTTTTAAATTATAAGGTTCTACTTGGACTTTTGGGTTAAGAACTAAATCTTTAACCTTTAATAGATATTCTCTTTAAACTGTTCCATCCTGAATGTGATCTAGTAGTTCGAAGAAAAGTTCTTTATTTGCTCTAGCAATTACATTAACTTGATTAGATGAATTATTGATCATACAGAGTTCTCCTACTGCACAAGTACATAAATCGGTGCAATTGCAAGAAGACTGTTCACTTGAATCTGATTCAGAGGAATTTTCTTGGATTTCAAATATTTCGTCAATGTTGCTATCACTACTATCTGTTGAAGAATCGTTTTGATCAAGAATTTGATTAATCTGTTCTAAAGTATCTTTTGATAAAGAAAGCTAATTTACTCTTTTTTTGTTCTTTTTAGCTTTTATTTTACATTCGTCTGATTTATGTCCTCGTTTTCCACAAAAATAACACTTAACGGTGTTGTTAAAAGATTTATCTTTTCTTTTAAATGGTTTAGAAATTCTTTCTTTTTTTCCTTTTTAAATCTTCTTTTTTTTTCCTTCTTTAACTTTTTAGATGGTGGAGTTATTGGTGAAAATCCGAATATTTCACAAAAGTTTCCTAATTCTTTTTTAGATTTCTTATGATAGGATTCCATCTGATTTTTGAGCTTTAGATTTGTGTAGAGATCTGCACCTGCTTGATTCACATAACTGATTAATTGACCATATGCTAGATAGTCATAGTGGATTTCATTTCCAAAATCTAATTTTAACTTTTGTCTAACCTTTTCTACAAATAAGGGAGGTAATCCTGAGATAAATCGTTCTTTCCAGAAAGCATGATGACAATTTGTTCTAAGCATAACTTTTTGTAAAAACATATCTTTATACCATCTGAAATCATGTAATTTAGGGCAGGTTAAGTTAGTTAGGATTTCTGAACTTTTGTTTGCTAACTATTGAGGATTTCCTACAAAATATTGAGTTAGGGTAAACATGAAGGTGTTTAGACAATCATAAGTCATCTCATATACTTGAGTGGGTTGACCGTTAGCATTTGGAACTATTTTTGTTAAGACTTTGGTGGCATTCATGATTTCTTGGCGTTGTGGTTTAGTGAGGTAGTTGTTCTGAAATATAATCTGAATTATTTTCATTTTGTTCTATTTCTTCGTCTGATAAAGGAGTGGGATCTATTAAGGGTTTATCTAGTCTTTGTTGAACTAATTATGTATTTATTTGATTAATTTCTGTTATTCTTTAATCATTTTGTTCCTTTAACCACTTGACTTCTTGTTGAATTTCTTTAATTTCTAATTGTAAGGACAAAACTCAGCTCCAAAGATTCTTAGGTTGTTTAAACTATATATCAGATTTTATCCCTAATCTTAGAATCATCTGTGAACCTTTATACAAACGTCTTAGAAAAGACCCAATCCCTTGGAGTGATGAGCAAACTCAAATAGTTAAGAAAATTAAACAGATTGTCAAAAAACTTCCTTGTTTAGGTATTCCAGATCCAACAGCTTTTATGATAGTTGAAACAGATGCCTCAGACTTAGGTTATGAAGGTATACTAAAACAGAGAAAACCTAATTCTACTTCCGAACAGTTAGTTAGATATCATTTAGGAATTTGGCTTTCAAGCCAAAAGAATTATAGTACTATTAAAAAGGAAATACTTGCAATAATTTTATGCATTTCTAAATTCAAGATGATTTAATCAATCAAAAGTTTTTATTTCGAATAGATTGTAAAGCAGCAAAAGATGTTTTACAAAAAGTTGTTAAAAACTTAGTTGCTAAGCAGATTTTTGCCAGATGGCAACCACTTTTATCTAGCTTTGATTTTGATATTGAATTTATCAAAGGAGAGAACAATTCTCTACCAGATTTCTTAACTAGGGAATTCTTGCAAGGACGAATATAACTTTTGACATAGTATTCAACACTGCGATGAGTACCGACTCACGTCTGGAGCTCATTCATTTGCCTATAAATAGCAACTTCAATAAGCTCAATCAAGTATGGATCAACAACCGCGATTTCGACCCCCTCAAGGTAATCGGTTTACAGTTCTCAACTCTTTTCCTTCCCTTCCTTCTACTTCTGTGAGCAAGCCACCGCTCACAATGAATCTCCTCAATCCAGTTTCTTCAAAAAACACCGAAACTCAAAAAATAGATTTATCTTTCTATACTATCCCTTCTCCAACTTCTTTCAAGGAAGCAGTTATCCCTAAGACACCAACTAAACCTAAAAAGCCAACCCTTTCTTCAACCAAAGAAAAATTTGAATTCCTTTCTAAAATAGTTATTCCAGTATTGGCTCTTCCCAGAGAGCTAACAGCCCTTCCAGAAAGAGAATTAGTCAGCAAACTTCATCCTAAAGCCTATCGCCAATCCAGTCACATTTTCAAATTAGAACGTCAAAAATCCTGTCTTTATTATGAGCACATCCTCTTTACTACTGGTTTAATAGAATTCGAACACAAAAGAAACCTCAATAGAGCCGACAAAGGCATAGCCTATTCTAAATGCAGGATTATGAAAATCCTTGATCTAAATACCTGGCCAGTCACTGGTATCTACACTCCCATCCAGTTTAAAACACCATTCAAACCTCCGACCTAGAACTTTATGGATTACATAGATGCTTGTTACAATTTCATGTACCTCAGAGACCTCACACATACTTGGTTTGTCATGTATGAAAAAGATTCAATCAGTCCTATCCCAAGATGGTTCTATGCTTGGTGGAAAACTTTTGGTGGAAATAAATCCACTTTATCCAGCCAGAACTTACAAAAGTTCAATCAGTTTGTAATAGAGAGTCAAATTCAGGGTTTAACTTTGAACAATCAGCTTTGTAAATATTACATTGAAAAGAAGATCTGTTTTATATTAGGATGGGGATATAAACTAGATACAGTTGATAATGTAAAATATCTCTGTAAAGAAATAAGAATCAAAGGATGGACTCCAGTCCCAAAATCAGAATAGAAAGATTCAGATGCTCAATCCTCCTCCAGCAAAGGTAAAAAGATTAGTAAAGTAGAGTTGCAACTTCAATTGCAACTATTACAGCAACAGATTCAGCAAGTAGATGATGATGAGAGTGAATTAGAGTCACAACCAGAATTCAGTTTATATGACAATGGAGACATGGACAATCTTTCTGGTATTACTCAAGCATACCTTTGTCAGAGTCCATAAATGACAAGACTTCACTCGAAAAGAAAAAGAGAAAAGCGGACTCTCCATCTTTTTCAGCAATCAAAGCGACTTATGACATCACTCAGACCAACTGCAAAATAATTCAGCTAACAACAGAATGTGGTGGACCCCTCCACTCACAAAAGCTTCTGGAGCCTTTTTTCATAATGGCCGACAACTTAATTCCTGCCACTACACAAGTGGACCACTGAGCAATAATTCAGAATTCTATTAGAGAAAGCTTTGCCTTGGCTGCCTATATAAGATAGCGCCTTATTGATGAAATGCAGACTCACTTGCGAGAGAACAAACCTGAGAGTGAAGAATCCCTCTATCTAGATATTTGTGACATCTGTCACCGCTTTCAAAATCTTGTATCAATAGAACACTTTGTGTAAACTTTGAATAATTTTCAATAAATCAGATATTTATCAGTAGCAATTTATCCTGGATTTCTTGGCATTGTGGTTCAGTGAGGTAGTTGTTCCACCACCCCTGAAGAATGCCAGTAAAACCAGTGGTAAGAATATAAATCAGATATTTATCAGCAGCAATTTATCCAAGGTTCAAATTGGTATCAGAGCCAAGTGCTCACATTACTTCATCATGAATACATCTATGATTAATCAAATCATGACGGAGTAAGTCTCTTTACTTTCTTTCTCTAAGTCTTGCATGATGTAGTTTAATCCTCTTTCTCTTGTTCTTAAGTATTGTATCTTCCTGTATGTTTCTTTAAAAGTATCCTTAAACTATGATGGTCGGTCAGTCACCTGTGAGAGTAGCTAGTACGTTGGTCAGCCCAGAACCATTGGATTAGGCTAAGAATGCACAGGAGAACGCAATATGCCCGGACCTGGGGGTGGTCCCGTAGCTACCGACTATAAGCATAGTAATGACTCGGGTTTGTCCAGAGTTTAGGTGTGTCCTAGGGAGAAATAAAGAAACATAGATCAAGATATAATTCTAAGGAACAATAGAATTCATATTAATTACAAATGCATAGATAGAGAGAGAGAAAGTAATCTACCTATGCACCCATGATATCCAATCTTTCTGATATCGACATAGAATCAGTTAACGATTTAGAAATCAGCACTCAACTAGATAAAGTTGAATCTAGATTAATGAACTGGAATTTACCAATAGAAAAATTTGATAAGATTTATGAAAAAGTAATGTTTGATTTAGTTCAAAGCCATACAATCAAAACAACTGAAAAAACAGTTTCCATAAATCAGTCTTACGGTACTATCTAGCTTCTAAATCCAGTTACCTTAGAACAGTATAAAAAGAATAAACATCGATATCTTCATATTGGATTAGTTCAAGTAGCTATCAAACCTCTCTATCGATTAGGAATCGATGCTCCAATCTGCCTTCTACTACGTGATAGTAGACATTTAGATTTTCAAAACAGTCATTGAGTCTAACACAGCTAATGGTCCCGTTTACTTCAACCATTACCCAAATTTCACTATAGATCTAACAGATCCACACATTCTCAAAACTTTAACCTTAAACATTCGGACAAAAAACTTGAACAACTACCTCACTAAACCACAACGCCAAGAAATCCTAAATACCACCACAGTCTTAACAAAAATAGTTCCAAATGCTAACGGTCAACCCACTCAAGTATCTGAGACGACTTCTGATTGTCTAAACACCTTCATGTTTACCCTAACTCAGCATTTTGTAAGAAATCCTCAACAGTTAGCAGACAGAAGTTCAAAAATCCTAACTAACTTAACCTGCCCTGAATTACATGATTTTAAGATGGTATAAAGATATGTTTTTACAAAAAGTTATGCTTAGAATAGATTGTCATCATGCGTTCTGGAAAGAACGATTTATCTCAGGATTACCTCCCTTATTTACAGAAAAGGTTAGACAAAAGTTAAAATTAGATTTTGGAAATGAAATCCCCTATGACTATCTAGCATATGGTCAATTAATCAGTTATGTGAATCAAGCAGGTGCAGATCTCTACACAAATCTAAAGCTCAAAAATCAGATGGAATCCTATCATAAGAAATCTAAAAAAGAATTAGAAAACTTTTGTGAAATATTCGGATTTTCACCAATAACTCCACCATCTAAAAAGTTAAAGAAGGAAAAGAAAAGAAGATTTAAAAAGGAAAAAAAAGAAAGAATTTCTAAACCATTTAAAAGAAAAGATAAATCTTTTAACAACACCGTTAAGTGTTATTTTTGTGGAAAACGAGGACATAAATCAGACGAATGTAAAATAAAAGCTAAAAAGAACAAAAAAAAAGAGTAAATCAGCTTTCTTTATCAAAAGATACTTTAGAACAGATTAATCAAATTCTTGATCAAAACGATTCTTCAACAGATAGTAGTGATAGCGACATTGACGAAATATTTGAAATCCAAGAAAATTCCTCTGAATCAGATTCAAGTGAACAGTCTTCTTGCAATTGCACCGGTTTATGTACTTGTGCAATAGGAGAACTCTGTATGATCAATAATTCATCTAATCAAGTTAATGTAATTCCTAGAGCAAATAAAGAACTTTTCTTCGAACTACTAGATCACATTCAGGACGGAACCGTTAAAAGAGAATATCTATTAAAGGTTAAAGATTTAGTTCTTAACCCAAAAGTCCAAGTAGAACCTTATAATTTAAAATAAGTATTTGAAAAATTTAAAGGTAAACAAAAAGAACCTACTAACTCTTTACAAGATCTACAATTAGAAATTAAAGAACTTAAAAAACAAGTCAAGTGGTTCAAGGAACAAAATGATCAAAGAATAACATACATTAATCAAATAAATACAGAATTAGTTCAACAAAGACTAGATAAACCCTTTATAGATCCCACTCCTTTATCAAACGAAGAAATAGAACAAAATGAAAATAATTCAGATTATATTTCAGCTATTTCCCAGATAACTTTTCAAAAGTGGTATATTCCAATTCTTCTCAAAATAGGAGATTTCTCAATTCAGTTAATTGCCCTTCTAGATTCCGGAGCAGATCAGAACTGTATCTGCGAAGGATTAATCCCTACCAAATATTTAGAAAAAAATAGGTTCTAAAATATATTCTGCAGCTGGTGAACAGCTAAAAATCAGATATAAATTGTCTAATGCTCATATCTGTAATAAACAGTTTTGTTTCAAAAATTCCTTCTTAATCATTAAAGATTTAAGTTAAGAATCGTTTTTAGGAACCCCATTTCTTACTCAGATCTACCCCTTCAACGTAGATCAGAATGGTGTTCACACCGAAATAGGATGCATACCGGTCACTTTCTCCTTTTTGCAAAGTCCTTTAACAAAAGATATCAACCTTCTGAAAAGAAAGATTCGTTGTCGTGAACAACAAATAGCCTTTATTAAAGATGTAATACCCCGCCCAAAACCACCTTTGACTATGGGGAAAAGTCATGCATTGCATAGCATCTTGCATTTTATGTGGTAGCTTAGAATTATTTTATTTGCATGGATGCATGAGAATTTTTCCGTTGCTCTTGCATTTGAATTAAATGATGTGTTGTTAAAGATTTGGATAAGGGAGGTTTGGTCGAAGATTTGGAAGGATGAGTATTGGGGGGGATGGTGAGAACTGACTGTAGGAAAAATTAGTATTGGAATTATTTTGGAGTAGCGGGGAGGTTAGTGATTTCCTTTGGTGACCCGAGTTCGAATCCTACTTTTTGTGAAGTTAGTTCTTCTTCTTGAAAATTCCATTCCTTAGAGTTTCCAAGTCTTGGTTGAAAAAGATCTAGCAAACCTAGAGAAATTTTAGTGTCATTATTCCAGGGAAATAAGTCTCTATATTTATTTCCTAAATTTAAGGACTTTGACGTGAATAAAGTTCACTTTTAATTTTCAGCTTTTATTTCCTAGGATTTTCGAAAAAGGAAGAGAAGAAAAAAACCCTAGCTAATAAATAAAATTCCAGCTTGACTTTAGCTTAAGGGATGTTACCATGGATGGTTGAAATTAAAGAGTCATTTTTCTAGTAGGAAATCTTGTTAATTTTAACTCTAGAATGTTAGCTAAAAATCTGGAAAAATTTCCAGATTGTGCCGCCACTTCTTGGAGGAACTTTAGCTCAACCTAAACTCTTCCAAAGCTAGGAAATCTTATCCTAAATCCCTTAGCAAATCAGACTTTTATTTCAATCCTAATTCAACTAGGATTTTCTTCCTTACCCTAGCAGAATTTCGGCAGCTTTGTGTCAACACAAGCTGTCCGAAATTCCAGCACCTTTAAGTACAATCCAACTCTCCAAACCTTAGCTCAAAACACCTAAATATTCCTCATCAATTCAGATTACCTTAGCTGCTCAAAAACAGAATTTTATTCACACAAAACCATTGAAATTCGTCCAGCTTATGCACAGGATTTTCGGCAGCTTTGTGCAAGAAATTTCGGCCAGCTGTTGTACTCCTATTCCAACCGAAATTCTGCACACATAACCCACCGAACACCCTAGCTGATCAAGCTATTTTCCTATGCCTAAAACCCTCATTGTTTCTCTGAAAATTTCGGCAGAACTACAGCAAAAACGGTCCAGAAATTCTTCTTCTTCTATTCAGAAATTTCGCACAGCACATAAGGCCATCTTGCACAGAATTTTAGTCTCCAAAGCATTCTCAAACTCTTCCTATTTTGGCCAAAAAAACTGAACACACTCAACCCTTCTCTTGACCAATATTTCGGCCAGCACAAGGGAGCAAATTGCAGATTATTTTCTCCCCTTAAACCCACCTAAATTCGGCAGCAAGGAGAGACATCACAAGCTGAAATTTTCAGCCTTGCAGTCCAAGAAACCTAAAGCCAGTAGGAGTCTTTCTAAACACCATCATCTAACCCTAAACCAATCTTCTCTAACCCTAAAGCATAGAAGCTGATTACCCTCTCCATTCTACATGAAAATTCCAGCAAATTCTCTCTGCAAATTTTTGAAAACTCAAGAACTATTCCAAGCAAAAATCGAACACACCTTATGGTAAGTAAAAATCCTCTCAACCTCTTGATGCCGTTTTCTCTAATGATTCTTTTCTCCTTCTTCTTCCCTTAAATCACGCCCCATAGATGCTGATTTCATCTTCTTCTTTAATTTTCTAGTCAAGAGGAGCAAATGAGGTAGCTTTTCTCTTCTTCTCAAGCGAACTCGGGACGACCACTATAGGAGCATCGAGACCTCATTACTCGGTTGTTGCAAGGTAAGGAAATACCCGCCCTTGATGCCGAAAGTAAATTTTAATGATGTCTATTAGTGGGATAAACATGTGGTCATGGTGTATGATCTTTGGGGATCGGATAGTTTACTTGGAATTAAATAGCGGATTGTGAATTGTTGTGAAAATAAATGAGATTAGAGCATGTTTGAATTAATTGAGACCCTGATCATGATATTATATGGTTTAGATCAGGAGGATAATTGAGGAAAGCACGCTGTGAATTTATCGCGTTTATCTGAGGCATATCAAGTAAGTCCTTGCATAAACTCTTTTGTTAAATGTTGTGATGGTAAGTCCTTGCACAAACTCTTTTGTTAAATGTTGTGATGGCAAGTCTATGTTGTGAAGCTATTGTTGAACTATGTTTGCTTGAGTTGTAAACGTGGATATTTATTCTTTAAACGGTTTTGTCAAACTAACGATTTTATCAAGAAAACTATTCTTTTCCTTAAATTTTTGGAAATCTCTTTTAAAGAAAATCATGTTTTACAAAACCAAGGTTTGGAAATATTGTGAATCAGGAATTGATGGATATGTTCGTTGAGTACTCAATAAGGATAGGCTAACAATACTAGTCTTGGAGGGTTAGCGTAAGTCTTCGGCAGGAGGCCACCTCCAGAAGAGGAACTCTTCTTGAAAAGGCGACAGTGTTGGTTGGTCAGGCCAGTCCGAGCTAGCATGTGTACCTGGTATGGTATTATTTATATTCTCGGCATGGACACCAGGATGGTTTTGTTGGGTGTAGAGATGGAGGAGTATCTCACCCGGTGAGCTATACACTCACCTTGATTAGAATGCCCAACGTGTGGTAATCTGGTCCGGATAAGGTGCACAAAGTGTGGTGCCTTGGCCATATTGTTCTCATGGTGCCCAACGCGTGGTGACATGACTGTTTATTCGAGTAGAAGATTTATTTTGTACAAAGTGTGATAATGAGAAAAACCCACTCCTTGCGAAAAGAGATTGTTTATGACTTGCCAAATTATTTCTACAAATGTTTTGCACTTTGCATACACGTACTATTCAAAACACCATGTGCACACATAGGACTTACTGAGATTTATTCTCAAACTGTTTTACGCCATATTTTCAGGAGATAGATTGTGCTGAGTCAGCGGGGCTTTGACAGTAGAGGCTTTTGCTATTTTTCCTATACTGTTCTAGGAGACTTTTGCCGTTTATACTTCTAAACAATATTTGTTTTATTTCGTTTTGGTCTAAGTTGAGCCTGATGTAGTAATAGTATTTCTTTATTTATCTAAGTTGATTCCTTTGGAGATTGCCTTTATATTTTATACCTCGTTCTAAAGACCTCTTGTCCGACGGGACGAGGCGACATCCTCGCCCTTTTAGGGTACGTAGTCGTGGGGTGTTACAAGTGGTATTAGAGAGAGGTTTAGGCAATTATTTTCATTATGGGGTTCTATTTTCTTAAGTATTTTGATCTGGTGCTAATTTTTTTCTTTTGTTTATAGGATGGTCAAAAGAGTTGTATCAGCTGTTAGAGACTGGCCCGCAGGCTGCGGGAATCCACCTGCCCCACTACCCGATAACTCCGTGGGGTGGCTTGCGGAACCGGCCTCTGACGACTCCGATACTTCTGTTGAAACTAGGGAGAGTCGAACATAGAAGACCAGCAGCTTTTACTTTTCTTTCTTTGGGATTTGCATACCTTTGTTTGTTTATTTCTTTTAAGGGAGCATGTGGCTCATAGGGCTTTTATCATTTTAAATAAAAAGGGTATCGTATGAGATAACCCCTTCTTTTCTGCAAAGAATGGTTTATATGACAAGCATGAGTTTCGTTTATTACTTGATTTACCCCTGCACGATATCATCACATTCTCTGTTAGATAAGTACATTGCTATCAACTGATCATGCATCTAAGCATATACTTTTCCCCTTGGTAACTAATTGACCCTGAGTGAATGTGATTAAGATGGCACTAAGACACAGAACAGTTGTGCATAGCAGAACGGTGCAGGAGAGTGCATCCTCTACCCCGGAATTTGAGCAGATGCATCGTTCCACCCCCGACGTGGAAAAGCACCTGCCACGCGTGTAACACCCCGCTACCTAGGCCCGCCAGGGCCGGGGATGTCGCCCGGTCCAAAGGACAAGGGGTCTTTATAACTAGGTCACACAATTAAAATAGCGAAATGAAAATAATAATTTAACTTAAAATTTATTATAACCCAAGAATAAATCCACGAATAAAACCATGAATTCCCAAAAGAAAAAGAAATCCATAAATAAAATCATCCACTCTCAACTCCCCAAAGCAATACATAAAAATAAAAGACAACATTCTCTTCCAATGCAGATAACACTAGTTACTCATCCCCACAGCAGGATCAGCCTGAAATCATGGTAAAAAGGTGATGAGACAGAAATCTTAGTAAGTCCGTGTGTGCTTTGGGTGTTCAGTGGAAATAGTTCGTGGATGTAGAGTATAAAAACTTTATCAGAGAAATATTGGCAAGCAATAAACATTAGTCAAAAGTAAGAGTGGCGTTTTGGCTTTTCCAGCCATACATAATTTATAAGATCAACCACTCGAAAGAAAGGATTATGGGTTACCACACGTTGGGCCCCATAACCGGATGGTTAGTATGCTGACACTTTGTGCATACTGCCGGTCAAAATGCCGACACTTTGTGCAGACTGACTAAAGGTAGGTGATCGGCCAACCGGGTAAGATACTCCTCCTTCTCTATACCCAAACAACAACCGGGTGTCCATTCCGGCAAAACACAGTCACTTGACTGAAATAAAAACTGCTAGCTCGGACCGGCATGACTAAGTAGTACTGACGTTTCTCTAAGTTGAGTTCATCTTCTGGAGGAGGCCTCCTGTCAGAAGACTTACTCTTGTTCTTCAAAACTAGCACTACCAGTCTACCCCCATTGAGTACTCAACGTAACGTATCCCACTTGGAAAAAATGAACAAAACATAGTTCCACTTGAAAATGGCAATTAAGGTTTTCCAAAGTTTGGGGCAAAACTGGTTTTAGAAAGAATTTTAGGTTTTGAGTAAAACCGCCCCTTGATTTACAAATAATTTATTTGTCTAAAATGAGAGTGGAAATAATCCTCAATTGCCTTTACAGAAATGAGTGACCATGCACTCTTCATTTGGCTTGCCATAAAAAAATCATTTTTCATCAAACAGGTTTTATGCAGGAGCTTACCTGATCCTTGCCCACAACAAAGGTCTCCAACAGCTGACCTAACCCCGCATAGGGTAAATACAAACCACAATCAAACTCAAGCCAAAGACTCACTTTCTCAAATAAAACTAACTCAACTTACTACAATCATATCCCTAGTGTCCCAAGCTTTAAGGCTCAATAATAAATAAAAAGGGTTTATAAAATAAATCTAGTTTGATATTAAAATAACTAGAGTTTGGGAAATAGGTACAAAAAGTTGAAGGTTTAAATCTTGCTAAAAATAAATTATGGTTTATTTGAAAAAGGGTCCAAGGTGGTATTAGGTAAAATAATGATTTATTAATAACTTAGTTGTTATAAAATAATTGATAGCTAAAATTTGTTGAAAATAAATTTAATGAGTCTTGCTTGAAAAATAATAAGCAAATCCTTAATGGGTTTTGATTAAAAGATAATAATTAAATTTTTAGTAATAAATATTTTATTAATTATAATTATTTCCATAAAAGGCTTTAATTGATTTTATTATTTTAAATAATATAATTATATATATATATATATATATATAGCAAAAACTATTATTTATTGGACTAAAATATCACTATTTTATATAAAAGACCAAATCCACATTTTCCCATGGTTTTCAAAATTTTACTAGAAAAATCATATTATTAAATATTTTGTTAATGAAATAAAATTTAGCTTAGGGCAACTAGATCATGATCATATTCATATAGCTAACCACAATCATGAACACATACAACCCTTCAATTCATCAAATCATCCAAATCATGCATACAAGCATAGATGTCAATTTATCAAAACATGATCTAACCCCTACTAGCATAAATATGATCGTGGCTTCAATAATCCAACATGAATATAAATCCTATTCACCAAAGGTGACATAATCTCTAGCATACTTCATCACAAATACTACCTATGACATGGAGACATGCATTAAATCTCAAATCATCATACAATCGACCAAGATAATCCATCCATGCATAAATCCCATCTCCTTCATATTCATACATACATTCGTGCTTCAATCTCAACAATATATATATATATATACTTAAATCCTATCGCCATCCACCTACTATCATTATCATCCTAGAGACATGAATCTAGAGTTTAAAAAGGAAGATTGAAGGTACTTACTTGGTCGATGAATGCCTTGAAGGAGCTTAGAATGGATCTCAACTACTAGATGTCTAACTTTGTCCAAGGGAGATGGCGAAAGCATGTTCATGGGAGAAAAAGTCATCCGGCCAAGAGAGGGGAATTTTTGGCCATGAGAGAGAGAGAGAGAGAGAGAGAGAGAGAGAGAGAGAGAGACCATTAGCATGTTTATTCACATTGTCTCTCACTAGAGATCAAGATTGGAGAAGATGAAGTTGTTAGAATAAATTTACCTTGAAGGTGTTCTTGACCTTAACAAAAATTTCTGGTTTTGATCCGAAGTAGCAAGATGATTTGTGGAGTTTGATGTTAAGAATGGTATTGATGGACTCACGGTGGTGAGTAGGTCAAATCTGGAAGTTTTAGAGAGGGTTTGAGATGGTTTGGAGGGGTATTAGGTGTAGGGAAGAGATAGGTGTTCTTGGTGTAGTGTGTGTGTTCTTGGATGGAGGCTTCCAAAATTCTGAAGAGATTAGGGCTGCCAAACTGTTTGTAGGGTTTAGGAAGATGGTTTTTATGGTTTGGAAGGAAAAAGGAAAGGCTAGTTGTTAAAATCCTTGAAGAATATTTTTGGGAAGCAAATTTGGAAACTAGATATCACAAGAATATCTTTAATTATTGGAGAGCTTTTGGAGACCTGCCATGGACGAATTTTTGGGTAGTGTTTTGGTTGAATGAAAGCTGGTTGAAGGAGGCTTAGGGTGGCTGAAATTATGGAGTATAATGGTGGAGAGAAGGTCTGGTTGTTTGAGGTATATTTTATGGAAAGTTGTTAAATCATGGTAGCTGGAATTTTGGTATCCAAATCAAGGAATGATTGCAGAATTTTTTTGGAAATCTTTCAGGCATCCGTGGCTGGATTTTCGTGCAGAACTTTGGGAGGACAATGGAGTTCTGTTAATGGAGGTTTAAGGGTGGTTTTTGTAGAAAAAGGATGGAGTTTCGGCTAGGAGAGAATTAGGAAACAAAGCTGGAAAAAAAACCACTGCACAGATTTTTGCAAGGCTGGAATTTTCTGGGCAGTTTTCGGCTGCCCTTTTCCAGGCGATTTGAAGAGGCTTTGAAGGGGAATTTCTGGGGCTTTCAAGGCTGGTTTCCAGCCTACTTCATGGAGGAAAAACATGGCTAGGGTGTTGTACAAAAACTGGAAGAAAACAGCTTGCTTTTGGACCTCCAAAACTGCGATTTGTATAGGATTTTTTCTGGTTTTGTACCATCTTTGTGCATTCCAAAAATAGCCATAAAAATCCAGATTCTAAGCTGATCAAAAGGGCCATTTTCTGGCAACATTTGGGAGGGAATAGGCTTCAGAGAGGTCACAGGATGTGACCATGGGTCAGGCTTTCGACAAAATGGCCTTGATCCTGCAAAACTTGACTGAAAGGGTGGACAAGGTGGCCAGGAAACCACCGCGAGAAGAGGATGAGGCTCTGGAGCATTTCCTGAAGTTCCGGCCTCCCACATTCTAGGGGAGGTGGAACAGGACGAGAAAGCCAAGCATTGGATTGAGCAGATGGAGGACATCTTCGCTACTTTGCAGTACTCGGAAGAGAGAATGGTGAAGTTTGCTGCTTTTCGGCTGAGGGGACCGTCTCGAGCATGGTGGCAGCGGGTATGGAGTGATTGGGATAAAGAGGAGCAGGAATGGACGTGGGACGACTTTACGAAAGCCTTTCGGGCCGAGTACATTCCTCGTTGGGTGGCTGAGTAGAGGGAGGACGAATTCCAAACCCTCAGGCAGGGAGGCATGACCGTGGCCCAATATGCAGCCCGATTCATGCAGTTGTCCAAGCACTGCAAGTGCTTGGTAGACACGGAGCAGAAGCGCACTCAGCAATTCGTGAAAGGGCTTAGGCCAGAATTGAGGAAAGCATTGGCCCCATCGCCGCCTACATCGTACACTGCCGCTGTGGACACAGCTTCTCGGACGGAGAACAAAGATCGGCATCGACCGGTGAACCGATCCTTCCAATCAAATCGTCCACTTATGAGGCCTTCATGCAACAAGTGACCTGCGGCCTCTATGTCTTGGGGAAATTGGGCAAGCAGCCTCAAGTGCCAGTAGCAGGACCGATGCAAGGCAGCCTGAATTGCCGGCTGCGTGGGAAGCGAGGCTACACCGAAAGAAACTGTTGGGGTATTGGGGGTGTGAGGAGGTGCTTCAATTGCGGAGACCCGGGACACTTGAGAAACGTCTGCCCCAAACCTTTAAGGGTTGAGCAGACCATGCTGGCCCAACTAATAGGAGGAAATAGAGGCGTCGCTGCTGGACCAACTGGAGCGGGAGGCCTGAAGCCTCAGGTGAAGGCCAAAGTTATTTGCCCTGAGCCGAGAGGAAGTCGGAGCGGATGCCGCCGTGATCGAATGTAACCTTTCTATCCAAGGTTGTCTTGTTAATGTTCTGATAGATCCAGGATCCACACACTCTTATGTAAGTAAAGTATGTGCTTCATGTTAGTGTTGTGCTCTAGAGGCAATCACTTGTGTCATGTATATTGTATATTAAATTAATAAGAGGTATTCTTTATCTTTCAATTTGATTGTTATATCTAAACATGTGTACAAACCGTTAGATAAAGTCCCTAGTACAACATAGTGTTAAGGAAATCATGATAGAGATCATGATGTGAGATTCCTACTACACTATGCAGTGTTTGTACTTAAATAATCCCCAGTCATAGTATTAATAAGATGGGACATTATTAATATGCCAAGACTGGCACATATTATATCTCTTGAATGGATCAAGCGGTGGTTCTCATATCCGTGAGTATTGGGATACTCAGAATTAACGTGTGGATGCTTGTTTTGGAACAAGTTCATTGGATGGCCTAGCTACGAGATAATCACTTGGATAACTATTTAGTGCTAGTGATAGAATCTCATTATAGCAAGTGTGCAAGTATCCTTAGACTTGAGATCTTCAAGGTACTTTGTTTAACGAGCGTTGTACTTTGATTCTAATCTTTGGAGTCTTATCTAGGACTGCCTATGGGATGGATATTGGGTACAACGTAAAGTAAACGAAAGTAGTTGAGAAAGTCAATAAAGGATTCACCACTCCTAATAGTAGGAGAGTATATCTCAAGGCCACTTGTAGAAATCATTACTCATGAAGTCCTTGGCCAATGCGACTATGTGATGGAAATGGTTCCAATTGATACACATATCGAGTAATGGATTTCTTGAACAAGTACTAAAATATTCGGGTCAGAATTAATAATATTCTGGAGGGAGTTGGCACTAATTCCATGCTCTAGACCGAATGAGATATTGTATGGTGAAAGGAGTTTATTGCACTGATAATTTGCTATTGAAAGGTTCATGTCAAGACACTTGACTTTCTGGACTTTTGGGTGGTTAAGAGTCATTGCTAGATGTCGCTTTTGATATGCTAAATATGGATTTATTAATTAGAGAATTAATAAATTTAATCCTTTATTTTATTAAGGATTATTAATTCTAATATTATTAGAATTAATTCATATTATGCTACCAATAAGACCAGGAAACCTAATGGGTCACACACAATAAAGGTTTGAATGCTCAAATATATTATTTGATAATATTATAGGGTTAATTAAGAGAAGGGAATATATTTATAGGTGAATTATAAGTTTGTTATAATTCATGGGACCTAATTGTAATTAAGGAAACTTCAAGGACCAATTTGTTGACAATTGGATGTTGAAGGACTAAGTTACAATTTACGGTACTTATAAATCTATAAATATAAGGAAACGGTTTCCTTAGGGTAAGAGACACAGACTATTCACGCAATAACAGAGAAATCGTTTCTCTGCCTCTCTCTTGATCAAACCCTAGCCGTCTCTCTCTTATTAATCAAACCCTAGCCTCCTAAGTTCTACTAGCATAGAATTGTGAGATTGTGAGCGTTAGACCTTGTGTGGATTATCATTAGAGGCAGTTGTTTCTTGGACTTCAGTTGAGCTGTTGTGAACCAGTTTTGTGATCTGGATCGCGCCTGCGTTCTTGGAACAAGAAAATTTTAAATTCCAACTTCAAGAGGTAATAAACGTGATCTTCTCTTTTTCCCATTTCTACTGCAAACCCGTGATCCATGGCTTGGATTTCTTGCTATTTTTTGCAGCGTTTAATCTGTTTAATTAATTTAGAAATCCTACACTTCACGTCTGGGCTGGGAAGGAAATGAGCTACCTTATAACCTAGTAGTTAGTTCCCCCTTGGGAAAGGTGGTGGAAGCAGGTAAGAAAATGTGAAGTTGTGGAGTTGAGGTTGGGAAGGAGATTTTGGAGGCCGACCTTATAATCTTGCCCATGGATGATTATGACTTAATTTTAGGCATGGACTGGTTGTCGAAACACGGAGCTCGTGTGGACTGCAAGATTAAGACGGTACAGTTTGGGAGACCTGGACGGGATGTAATTGAATTCAATGACAAGCGAACGAAGGAATTGAAATTTCTTATTGCCGGAGCTAAAGCCCAGAAGTTACTCAAGAAAGGATGTACAGGATATCTGGTGTATCTCCTAAACAAACCGAAAGACCAGTGTACCTTGGAAAGTACGGAGGTAGGGAATGACTTTGCGGATGTGTTCCCTACGGAGCTCACTTCCCTATCCCCTGAACGGGAAGTTGAGTTCACCGTGGATCTAATTCCCGGAGCAGAACCGGTATCAAGAACCCCCTACCGGATGGCACCGACAGAGTTGAATGAGCAATTGGAAGAATTACTAAGGCAAGGCTATATTTGGTCGAGTACGTCACCGTGGGGAGCCCCGGTGTTGTTTGTCAAGAAGAATGATGGTACCTTGAGGCTATGTATCGACTATCGGGGATTGAACAATCTAACGATCAAGAATAAATACCCTCTACCCTTGATCGATGAGTTATTTGATCAACTGTAAGGCGCTGCTTGCTTTTCGAAGTTGGACCTACGGCAAGGATACTACCAGGTGAGGATCAAAGAAGAAGACATTCCTAAGACTGCATTCAACACGCGGTATGGCCACTACGAATTTGTAGTAATGCCGTTCGGTGTAACCAACGCACCGGCAGCATTCATGGATTTGATGCATTGCATTTTCCAGCCATACTTAGACAAGTTCGTGGTTATATTCATCGATGACATTTTGATCTACTCCAATAATCTAGAGGACCACGCGGAGCACTTAAGATTGGTCCTAGAGAAGCTGAGGGAATTCAAGCTTTACTCCAAGTTCAGTAAATGTGAGTTTTGGCTGAGCTCGGTGTTTTTTCTTGGTCACGTGATATCCAAAGTGGGGATCAAAGTGGACCCTGCTAAGGTAGAAGCTGTAGCTAACTGGAAACAACCGGAGAACATTACCGGATACGAAGTTTCCTTAGGTTGGCCGGGTACTATCGGCGTTTTATTAAAAATTTCTTTACTCTGGCTTCACCAATGACGCGACTGTTGAAGAAGGATGTCGCTTTTGCTTGGAGTGAGAAGTGCGAGAAGAGTTTCCAAGAACTTAAGAGGAGGTTGATTACAGCACCCGTGTTGAGTCTGCCTGAGGCTGATAAGCCCTATGCACTCTATACAGATGCATCCAATAAAGGATTAGGAGCTGTGCTAATGCAGGAAGGGAAAGTCATAGCTTATGCATCTAGGAAGCTAAAGCCGCACGAAGCTAATTATCCCACGCATGACCTAGAGCTAGCAGCTATAGTGTTCGCCTTGAAGAAATGGCGACATTACATGTATGGTGCACAATACGAAGTTTTCACTGACCATAAGAATTTGAAGTACATCTTCACGCAAAAAGACTTGAATCTCCGGCAGCGTAGGTGGATGGAGTTCCTAAAAGAATATAAGTACCCTATTAACTATCATCCGGGTAAAGTGAATGTGGTAGTAGACGCTCTAAGTCAGAAGGTGAAAATGGCACACTTGGGAAAACAGGAGGTGTCGGCAGTCCAGGACATCCTGGAGAAAGAGGCGCAAGTGCAAGAGAGGAAGATTTGTGTGAGCAATTTAACCCTGAAACCCGATCTGAACCAGGAAATTGTATCAGGTCAATAGGGCAGTGCATAATTTCAAACTTTTAGGGAGAAAGAGATCGCGAGAGGAGGAGGCGATTTCCGAACCGATGAGAATGAGGTATTATACTTTCGCGACTGGATTTGTGTACCTGACATCCAAGACTTAAGGAAGAGGATACTAGACGAAGCGCACAAGTGTAAATATACCATACACCCTAGGGAGGTAAAGATGTACCAAGACTTGAAGAGGAAATATTGGTGGGCTGGAATGAAGAGGGATGTAGTTCAGCATGTGTCAACCTGCCTGACGTGCCAGAAGGTTAAAATGGAATATAAGAAGTCTGCAGGGTTACTGCAACCGTTACCGATTCCCGAATAGAAATGGGAAGAGGTGACCATAGACTTTGTGACTGGCCTTCCGATGACCAAGTCACACAAAGATGTGATCTGGGTCGTAGTGGACCGATTGACTAAGACAGCGCATTTTATACCGGTTAATGTAAGGGACTCGATGGAAAGGTTGGCTCAGACATATACCCGAGAAATTGTAAGGTTGCATGGTGTATCGTCGAGCATTGTGTCGAATAGGGACCCTAGATTCACTTCAAGGTTTTGGGGTAAGTTCCAGGAGTCCTTGGGCACAACCCTGAAATTCAGCACCTCTGCCCATCCGCAGACGGACAGTCAATCCGAAAGAGTCATTCAGACACTGGAAGACAAGCTCCGAGCATGTATCTTGGACTTTGGAGATAAGTGGATTGAGTCTTTACTACATACGGAGTTAGCATATAACAACAGCTATTAGGCATCGATCGAAATGGCGCCATACGAAGCATTGTATGGGCGAAAATGCCAAGTACCGATATACTGGGGATGGACAGAAGAAGGGAACGTTAAGAAGACTGGTGAAGTATGCATTCAGGAGATGACGAACAAGATCAAGTTAATTCGAGAAAGGCTAAGGGCAGAGCAAAGCAGACAGAAGAGTTATGCAGATTATAGGAGAAGGGAACTGGAGTTCCAAGTAGGTGACCGTGCATTCTTGAAGTTGACTCCTAGTAGAGGAATCCTGAAACATCCGAGAGGAAGGAAGTTGAGTCCTAGGTATTTGGGACCATTCCCGATATTGGAGAAAATTGGACCAGTTGCCTACCGATTGGATCTACCTGATGGTCTAACCGGGATGCATGATGTATTCCATGTCTCTCAGTTAAAGAGGTACAACCCCGATCCGAGTCATGTACTCAATAAGGAACCGCTGGAGTTGCAACCCAATCTGAGTTATGTGGAGAGACCTATCAAAATCCTAGAGTGGAGTATTAAGACGCTTCGAAACAAGCAGATACCTATGGTGAAGATACTATGGGATCATCATAGAGAACAGGATACAACGTGAGAAACGGAGGAATGGTTAAGACGAAAGTATCCGGATATACTTGAAGGGTATGAAATCTGAATTTCGGGACGAAATTCTCTTAAGGGGGAGGGGATGTAATACCCCACCCAAAACCACCTTTGACTATGAGGAAAAGTCATGCATTTCATAGCATCTTGCATTTTATGTGGTAGCTTAGAATTATTTTATTTGCATGGATGCATGAGAATTTTACCATTGCTCTTGCATTTGAATTAATTGATGTGTTGTTAAAGATTTGGATAAGGGAGGTTTGGTCGAAGATTTGGAAGGATGAGTATTGGGGGGATGGTGAGAACTGACTGTAGGAAAAATTAGTATTGGAATTGTTTTGGAGTAGCGGGGAGGTTGGTGATTTCCTTTGGTGACCCGAGTTCAAATCCTACTTTTTGTGAAGTTAGTTCTTCTTCTTGAAAATTCATTTCCTTAGAGTTTCCATGTCTTGGCCGAAAAAGATCTAACAAACCGAGAGAAATTTTAGTGTCATTATTCCAAGGAAATAAGTCTCTATATTTATTTCCTAAATTTAAGGACTTGATGTGAATAAAGTTCACTTTTAATTTTCAGCTTTTATTTCCTAGGATTTTCGAAAAAGGAAGAGAAGAAAAAAACCCTAGCTAATAAATAAAATTCCAGCTTGACTTTAGCTTAATGGATGTTACTATGGATGGTTGGAATTAAAGAGTCATTTTTCTAGTAGGAAACCTTGTTAATTTTAACCCTAGAATGTTAGCTAAAAATATGGAAAAATTTCCAGATTGTGCCGCCACTTCTTGGAGGAACCTTAGCTCAACCCAAACTCTTCCAAAGCTAGGAAATCTTATCCTAAATCCCTTAGCAAATTAGACTTTTATTTCAATCCTAATTCAACTAAGATTTTCTTCCTTATCCTAGCAGAATTTCGGCAGCTTTGTGTCAAGACAAGCTGTCCGAAATTCCATCACCTTTAAGTACAATCCAACTCTCCACACCCTAGCTCAAAACACCTAAATACTCCTCATCAATTCAGATTACCTTAGCTGCACAAAACCAGAATTTTATTCACACAAAACCACTGAAATTCCTCCAGCTTATGCACAGGATTTTCGGCAGCTTTGTGCAGGAAATTTTGGCCAGCTGTTGTACTCCTATTCCAACAGAAATTCTGCACACATAACCCACCGAAAATCCCAGCTGATCAAGCTATTTTCCAAAGCCTAAAACCCTCATTGTTTCTCTGAAAATTTCGGCAGAACTACAGCAAAAACAGTCCAGAAATTCTTCCTCTTCTATTTAGAAATTTCGCACAGCACATAAGGCCATCTTGCACAGAATTTTAGTCTCTAAAGCCTTCTCAAACTCTTCCTATTTTGGCCAAAAAACCTGAACACACTCAACCCTTCTCTTGAGCATTATTTCGGCCAGCACAATGGAGCAAATTGCAGATTATTTTCTCCCCTTAAACCCACCTAAATTCGGCAGCAAGGAGAGACATCACAAGCTGAAATTTTCGGCCTTGCAGTCCAAGAAACCTAAAGCCAGTAGGAGTCTTTCTAAACACCATCATCTAACCCTAAACCAATCTTCTCTAACCCTAAAGCATAGTAGCCGATTACCCTCTCCATTCTACACGAAAATTCCAGCAAATTCTCTCTGCAAATTTTTGAAAACTCAAGAACTATTCTAAGCAAAAATCGAACACACCTTAAGGTAAGCAAAAATCCTCTCAACCTCTTGATGCCGTTTTCTCTAATGATTCTTTTCTCCTTCTTCTTCCCTTAAATCACGCCCCATAGAGGCTGATTTCATCTTCTTCTTTAATTTTTGGTCAAGAGGAGCAAAGGAGGTAGCTTTTCTCTTCTTCTCAAGCGAACTCGAGACGACCACCATAGGAGTATCGAGACCTCATTACCCGGTTGTTGCAAGGTAAAGGAATACCCGCCCTTGATGCCGAAGGTAAAGTTTAATGATGTCTATTAGTGGGATAAACATGTGGTCATGGTGTATGATCTTTGGGGATCGGATAGTTTACTTGGAATTAAATAGGGGATTGCGAATTGTTGTGAAAATAAATGAGATTAGAGCATGTTTGAATTAATTGAGACCCTGATCATGATATTATATGGTTTAGATCAGGAGGATAATTGAGGAAAGCATGCTGTGAATTTATCGCGTTTATCTGAGGCATATCAAGTAAGTCCTTGCATAAACTCTTTTGTTAAATGTTGTGATGGTAAGTCCTTGCATAAACTCTTTTGTTAAATGTTGTGATGGTAAGTCCTTGCACAAACTCTTTTGTTAAATGTTGTGATGGCAAGTCTATGTTGTGAAGCTTTGTGAAGCTATTGTTGAACTATGTTTGCTTGGGTTGTAAACGTGGATATTTATTCTTTAAACAGTTTTGTCAAACTAACGATTTTATCAAGAAAACTATTCTTTTCCTTAAAATTTTGGAAATCTCTTTTAAAGAAAACCACGTTTTACAAAACCAAGGTTTGGAAATATTGTGAATCAGGAATTGACGGATATGTTCGTTGAGTACTCAATAAGGGTAGGCTAACAATACTAGTCTTGGAGGGTTAGCGTAAGTCTTCTGGCAGGAGGCCACCTCCAGAAGATGAACTCTGCTTGAAAAGGCGACAGAGTTGGTTGGTCAAGCCCGTCCGAGCTTGCATGTGTACCTGGTATGGTATTATTTATATTCTCGGCATGGACACCAGGATGGTTTTGTTGGGTGTAGAGATGGAGGAGTATCTCACCTGGTGAGCTGTACACTTATCTTGATCAGAACGCCCAACGTGTGGTAATCTGGTCCGGACAAGGTGCATAAAGTGTGGTGCCTTGGCCATTTTGTTCTCATGGAGCCCAACGTATGGTGACATGACTGTTTATTCGAGTGGAGGATTTATTTTGTACAAAGTGTGACAATGAGAAAAACCCACTCCTTACGAAAAGAGATTGTTTATGACTTGCCAAATTATTTCTACAAATGTTTTGCACTTTGCATACACGTACTGTTCAAAACACCACGTGCACACACAGGACTTACTGAGATTTATTCTCATACTGTTTTTCACCATATTTTCAGGAGATAGATTGTGCTGAGTCAGCGGGGCTTTGACAGTAGAGGCTTTTGCTATTTTTCCTATGCAGTTCTAGGAGACTTTTGCCGTTTATACTTCTGAACAATATTTGTTTTAGTTCGTTTTGCTCCAAGTTGAGCTTGATGTAATAAGAGTATTTCTTTATTTATCTAAGTTGATTCATTTGGAGATTGCCTTTATATTTTAAACCTCGTTCTAAAGACCCCTTGTCTGACGGGACGGGGCGACATCCCCGCCCTTTTAGGGTACGTAGTCGTCGGGTGTTACAAAAGAAGATATCAAATACACTAGAATCCAAAGCCAGCTACAACTAAAAGATATTCAGGATAAGATAGAATCTATCCGAAAAGATTTTGAACAGCAAATTTGCTCAGAGGTTCCCACAGCCTTTTGGGAAAGGAAAAAGCATATAGTCAGTCTCCCATGCATTGATAACTTCGATGAATCAACGATACCTACCAAAGCCAGACCAATTCAGATGAATCAAGAATTAGTTGAATATTGTAAACATGAAATCTTTAACTTATTACAAAAGGCCTTAATCAGATAATCGAGATCACCATGGTCTTGTGCTGCATTTTATGTCAACAATAATGCAGAAAAGGAAAGAGGTGTTCCTCGATTAGTTATCAATTATAAGCCTTTTAATAAAGCTCTAAAATGGATTAGATATCCAATTCCTAACAAATGAGATTTGTTGAAAATAACCTATAAAGTAGTCCTTTTATATTAAATTTGACATGAAATCAGGATTCTGGCAAATCCAGATTAAAGAAGAAGATAGCTATAAAACAGCATTCAATGTCCCTTTCGGACAATATGAATGCAATGTAATGCCCTTCGGCTTAAAGAATGCACCCAGTGAATTTCAAAAGGTTATGAATGATATCTTTAACCTATACACAGCATCTACAATAGTTTACATAGATGATGTTTTAATCTTTAGTGAATCCTTTGAACAACATCTTAAACATTTACGTCTTTTTCATGAATAAACACGAAAAATGGGCTGGTAGTGAGTGCATCTAAACTCCACCTTTGCTAGTGGTAAGAATATGAAGGATTGATTGATCGGTATTGTTGGGATTTTTACATTTGATGGCTGTAATTGCCATGGACATTTCTTGAATAACATTAAGGATACTGTGTTCAGACATACCGTCAATATTCCATTCGGTAATGTCTTCACCAGTAAAAGCTGCTCGAGTATCTAAATGACGTTCTTCAAACTAAACATCTGGAAAGGATGGCCTAGGATAATAATTCCTAGTATAAGGATTGGCAAATCGAGGATATTTGGTTTTTGAAATTCTTTTAGTTCCTCCTAATTTATTAAGCTGTTCAGGAGAAGGATCAATATCTATTAGAGAGACTGGTTGATGCATAGTTTGGAGATGTGTTTTAGAACTTGATTTTGGTTCATCTCTTGTCTTTAGATTTTTTAACTTTTCATGTATCTCTTTAATAAAATCTACTTCTTCTATATTCATGGTTCCTTTATTAAGCTTAATATTTTTAGGTTCGTATATTATAGGTTTAAATACTGGATTAGGATCAACAGGCTGTTTTGGATTAAACTGTTTAAACTGTGGGGTTTCTCGTACAGAGGATTTACTGTCTAGTTGTTCTACTTTACTAGCCATGGTAACTAGCATTTGATTAGTATAATTATTCTGTTGAATTACTTTATTTAAATCTTTATTAGTTATATAACCATGTTTATCTAAGTTTTTTAACTTAAATGGAGAAGCTGTTATAACCTAATTTTCTATTGGGATTTTGATTTCTTCACTTGGAGGAAAGACTGACTCTTTAATTTCATTTTTTGATGTATACCATTTTTTCGTAATAACATTTAATACACTCTTTTTCTGATATTTAACTAATTCATAGCAATCAAAAAAATCTAAATGCTGTTTCATTCTTATTTGGTTTGAGTAATACTTTTGTAAGAGTCTAGCTCTTTTTGGTTCAGAAACTGTTGCAAAATACCATTTACGTTTTAATTCATTACATGGCTTTTTCCATAACTTACGAAGATAATCTTTGTTTAAAACAAAGTCTTTTTCAGAAGTTAAAACCATTAGAGTTGAAGGCATATGCATTTCCGATTGAGTAGGGCTTCCTGATTTAACACTAATGTTTTCTTCATAATTTACTTTAGGGATTTCTCCACTAAAGTCAACATTGTTTACTTTGGGATTTTCCCCAGAAAATTCTATATTACCAAATCGTCTACTGCTATGTGATTTGGGTAAAGAGAAGGATGAAGAAGGAACTGAAAAAGATTTTCTTCTGAATTCTAACTCTATATGACATGTTGGAGTTTTTGTTATTTTTCCTAATGTTTTAGATTCATAATGTTTTTTAGGATTAATAATGTGATCAAAATTCCAGATGGGGTTTTGTAGAACATTATCCCACTTAATCATTCGAGGGACAAAGGTATTAGATCTTTCAAAATTTGTCTCAGATACTTGAGTGGGTTGGCCGTTAGCATTTGGAACTATTTTTGTTAAGACTTTGGTGGCATTTAGGATTTCTCGGCGTTGTGGTTCAGTGAGGTAGTTGTTCCACCACCCCTGAAGAATGCCAGTAAAACCAGTGGTAAGAATATGAAGGATTGATTGATCGGTATTATTGGGATTTATACATTTGATGGCTGTAATTGCCATGGACATTTCTTGAATAACATTGAGGATACTGTGTTCAGACATATCGTCAATATTCCGTTCGGTAATATCTTTACCAGTAAAAGCTGCTCGAGTATCTAAATGACGTTCTTCAAACTGAACATCTGGAAAGGATGGCCTAGGATAATAATTCCTAGTATAAGGATTGGCAAATCGAGGATATTTGGTTTTTGAAATTCTTTTACTTCCTCCTAATTTATTAAGCTGTTCAGGAGGAGGATCAATAAAGATTTAAATAAAGTAATTCAACAGAATAATTATACTAATCAGATGCTAGTTACCATAGCTAGTAAAGTAGAACAACTAGACAGTAAATCCTCTGTACGAGAAACCCCACAGTTTAAACAGTTTAATCCAAAATAGCCTGTTGATCCTAATCCAGTATTTAAACCTATAATATATGAACCTAAAAATATTAAGCTTAATAAAGGAACCATGAATATAGAAGAAGTAGATTTTATTAAAGAGATAAATGAAAAGTTAAAAAATCTAAAGATAAGAGATGAACCAGAATCAAGTTCTAAAACACATCTCCAAACTATACATCAACCAGTCTCTCTAATAGATATTAGGATCCATACCGGTCACTTTCTCCTTTTTGCAAAGTCCTTTAACAAAAGATATCAACTTTCTGAAAAGAAAGATTCGTTGTCGTGAACAACAAATAGCCTTTATTGAAGAAGATATCAAATACACTAGAATCCAAAGCCAGCTACAGCTAAAAGACATTCAGCATAAGATAGAATCTATCCGAAAAGATTTCGAACAACAAATTTGCTCAGAGGTCCCCACAGCCTTTTGGGAAAGGAAAAAGCATATAGTCAGTCTCCCGTACATTGATAACTTCGATGAATCAATGATACCTACCAAAGCCAGACCAATTCAGATGAATCAGGAATTAGTTTAATATTGTAAACAGGAAATCTTTAACTTATTACAAAAGGCCTTAATCAGAGAATTGAGATCACCCTGGTCTTGTGCTGCATTTTATGTCAACAATAATGCAGAAAAGGAAAGAGGTGTTCCCCGATTAGTTATCAATTATAAGCCTTTAAATAAAGCTCTAAAATGGATTAGATATCCAATTCCTAACAAACGAGATTAGTTGAAAAGAACCTATAAAGCAAGTTAATGTAATTACTAGAGCAAATAAAGAACTTTTCTTCGAACTACTAGATCACATTCAGGACGAAACAGTTAAAAGAGAATATCTATTAAAGGTTAAAGATTTAGTTCTTAACCAGTTCTTAACCCAAAAGTCCAAGTAGAACCTTATAATTTAAAAGAAGTATTTGAAAAATTTAAAGGTAAACAAAAAGAACCTACTAACTCTTTACAAGATCTACAATTAGAAATTAAAGAACTTAAACAAGAAGTCAAGTGGTTAAAGGAACAAAATGATCAAAGAATAACATACATTAATCAAATAAATACAGAATTAGTTCAACAAAGACTAGATAAACCCTTAATAGATCCCACTCCTTTATCAGACGAAGAAATAGAACAAAATGAAAATAATTCAGATTATATTTCAGCTATTTCCCAGATAACTTTTCAAAAGTGGTATATTCCAATTCTTCTCAAAATAGGAGATTTCTCAATTCAGTTAGTTGCCCTTCAAGATTCTGGAGCAGATCAGAACTGTATCTGCGAAGGATTAATCCCTACCAAATATTTAGAAAAAACAGGTTCTAAAATATATTCTGTAGCTGGTGAACAGCTACTATAGTCTTGAACAACCAGTTAAAACAAAACGAGGTTTTAAATGATTTTTCAAGAAAGCATCTAGAATTTAGAGATAGAATTGTTTTAGAAATAGAACAATTAAGGTCTAATTTAGATTTTTTAAAGAATAGTTTACAAGTTAGGACACTTAGAAATCTTCTAACTAAAGAGGATTTAAATTAACTAGTGGGAACCCTAAGACCCAAAGTAGAAAGTAGATAACTCTTAGAAGATACTAAGAAGGAAATCTTTGAAATAAGATAACTTTTAGAATATGGAAAGGAGACACAGTCTTCAATAGATAAGCATTGCAAAATGATTTTAGGAATCCATAATGAGTGACCTAATAAATAATCCAGGTTACCAGACTGCTTTGATAGAAAGCAGAAAGTATTTAGAAGGAGTTGTAGGAATCCTTGATAAAGATGATGATGTTTATAAAAGTATCACAACTCCAGGTGGTAAAGTAATTATCAAGCAAAATAATGTAATTATATTATTGTTGCCTGAAATAATTGAAAAAATAGAAGCCCCAACAAGAATGAAGAATTGGATTTTATCCTTGAACCAATAATAGATTTAGCACCCAGTATCCATACTGATAATTCACAATTTGAAGTATGGGTAAATAAAATAGAAAGTCCTCTAGTAGATTTAGAAGATAGCGAACATGTAGATAATACATAGTTTGAAACATAGGTAAACATGAATCCTAGTACTAGTCAAACAAGTGGTGTTAGTGAGGTATCACCAATGTATGATGTTCCTCAATCAACTACATCCCAGTTACCCAAAAGAGAACCGTCTAGGATTGTACCTATAGTAGGAGGAGGTTATGAGACATACTATAGTAAGAAAATAGGACTCCAACAACCCCCAGGAGTAATTCATAACTTACCACCTTAACATAAATCAGGAAGTGAATTAACAATGACATCTTTTCATCCTTAGAAGTGAAAAGATTCCATAAAACTTGCTGTGTGAGATGAAAAGATGAAAAGATATCATTGTTAATTCACTTCCTGATTTATGTTGAGGTGGTAAGTTATAAATTACTTTTGGGGGTTGTTGGAGTCCTATGTTCTTACTATAGTATGTCTCATAACCTCCTCCTACTATAGGTACAATCCTAGACGGTTCTCTTTTGGGTAACTGGGATGTAGTTGATTGAGGAACATCATACATTGGTGATACCTCACTAACACCACTTGTTTGACTAGTACTAGGATTCATGTTTACCCACGTTTCAAACTGTGTATTATCTACATGTTCGCTATCTTCTAAATCTACTAGAGGAGTTTCTATTTTATTTACCCACATTTTAAATCTCTCAAAATTTTCTTTCTTTTCTTTCAAATCTTCTTCCATGTAGGCTTTCATCTCTTTTAGTTGTTCAGAGAATTCTTCACTCATTTTTTCTTTTCCTTTCAAGCTTACTTTCAACATTTTCAATTGTTTTTCAAGGTTAAGGACTGTTTTGGGGGTTTGTGGCTTTAAGATAGGTTTAGAAGGTTTAGAGAGTTTTGCAAGTTGAACTCTGAGATGATGAATCTCTTGGTCTTTTAAGCTCAAAGAACTATTTAAAAAGTGTAAGTGTCCAGACAAGGCTTTCAATATGCTGCCATACTGTTTGTGGTTACGAAATTTCCACAGATTGTCTAACAGGGTTTGTTGTTCAATGGAAACAGAGAAATCTGGTATAAACTTATGGGGTAAGACCTTCAAAGAATAAGGCCCAAACCCTTCTATTCATTATCTAGCCTTAAACCTTGGGACACTAAGGTCATGATTGTAGTAAGTTGAGCTAGGATTATTTGTGAAAGTAAATTTTGGCTTATGTTTACCCCAGTGGGGTTAGGTTAGCTTTTGAGGATCTTTATTTTATCTCGAGCAAAGGATTAGGTAAGTTCCTGCATAAAACTTGTTTGATGCAAAATGGTTAATATGGCATGCCAAATGTGGAGTGCGTGGACATTCACTTCTGTAAAGGCAATTAAGGATTATCTTCTTGCTCATTTCAAGCAAACAATTATTTGAAAATCAAGGGGCAGTTTTACTCACACCCTAACACTCTTTCTAAAACCAATTTTGCCCCAAACTTTGGAAATTCTTAATTGCCATATTCAAGTGGAGCTTTGTTTTATCCAATTTTCTCCCAAGTGGGATAAATTACGTTGAGTACTCAATAAGGGTGGACTGCTAGGACTAGTCTTTGAAGGGTTAGGGGAAGTCTCTCGATAAGTGGCCACCACTGAGGGGTAAGTCCTTCCTAGATAAGATGTCAGTTCAATAGGTCGTGCCATTCCAAGCTAGCAAGTTTTAGTCAGGTGGACTGTGTGTTGCTGGAATGGACAACCGATTTTGTTTGGTTATAGAGTAGGAGGAATGTCTTATCCGGTAGGCCAATCACCTACTTTTATCAGTCTACACAAAGTGTGGCATTCTGCCCGTTTATGTTTATGGGGCCTGTCACAGGCAAACCTGTGACGATTCACTTGCGTGGGCAAGACCTTGCCCATGCCCAATCTAAGTGCTCGATACACCGCCAGAGCGCTCGTGTGTCTTCGAATGTGTTTAGGAAACCAAAGGGACTGAACGTTCTTAAGCGTACTTGGTTACCTCCTATGGTTTGGCCGAGTATGCCTAGGAACGTCCGGGACCATGTTAAGGATGTCCTAGACATGTTTTAGGACACCTGAACCTCACTAGCCAAAGGCCCAAGATGGAGGGTACAAGACAACACAAAGAGCCCGTCGTGCACAATGCCCGTGCGGCCCCTGTCAGACCGTGCCGCGCATCCGTAAGCCTAGTGCCAGACAGCGTCAAGAGCAACGCCAAACCGTGCCGCATGCCCACATGCACGGCAGCAGACTGTGTCGCAAGCTTGCGCACTAGCGTACGACAGGGCCGGCCCACGCCGTGCGCCCACCCAACACTAGCCGATGGCCAGAATCGTCAGCCCCTCCATTTTTTTGTGTAAATATGTAGATAGGCTTTTTGTTGTATTTTTGTAAATTTCCTAAGGCCTTGAAGGCCATGCATGTAAATTTTCATAGTTAGATTCTTTGTACATAGGTCTAGAGGAAATGAACAAACTTTTCCCACCTTCTCGAAAAAACGGTATTGACTCTTAGAATTTGGGAAAAGTTTACCACGTCTATTATAGGGGGTGTGCATAAACGAGATCGGGTAGAAGCAATCTAAGTCGGTTGTGAACATTGGTGTTCCCTCTCACCAATACTTGTTGTATATACTTTGTACTCACTTTCAATTAAATGAAATGACTACTTTCATGTAATTGGGTGCCTGGTTAAATTTTATTTTGTGCCATTTTCTATCGTTTTCATATCGTTCACTACCGTTTTCAATCGTTTTCACTGTGATTCACTATGAAACAACTCAAGCACCCGTTAAAGTATCCGAACAAGTTTGGAAGAGGCCGGTGTGATGTTGGCTCAGGCCTAGCTAAGTCACAGGCAACACGGTTAGTCAGTTTTGGGAAAAACGACCCGTAACAGTTGGTATCAGAGCCTTGTAGTAGTGCTACTACTTTGAGTGGGATCGGTATTGGGGACCAGTGAACATGCTTGCACCACTATCGGGAGTTGGTTTTGGAGTACCGGTTGTTGGCTATTGAGACTCAAGTAGTCTATTTTTGAGCAAATAGTGAACGATTTCTGTGTACGAGCCAGGGAAGCGCTCTGTGGGCAATTGAATTATATTGTGATTGTGTTGGACAGACTATGACAGAAGAGACAGGTATGAGTGAACCTGCTACTGAGGCCGGGCCCAGCGAGCCGACAATGGCAACGATTAGACTATTGTCAGGCGAAGGCATAACAAGGAACTGGCTGGAGGCCGCCGTGAACTAAATCAGTTCCGTTTGTCTAGGAGAGTCTAAGATGGATACTGGATCGCTGGTGAAGCGTGTAGGCTTCATAGAGTCGGACGTCGTGCGTCTTAGTGGCCAGGTCGAGGATATGGATATCGCACTAAGAGAGACGATCCCCATGATGCAATCTTATAAAGTCAGGCACGACCAGCAAGATGTTGCGTTACAAGAATTACGCACATCGGTTGCAGCTAATGCCCATGCCACGAAAGAGGTGCAAGGTATGCTCAAAGAGATCCGAGCAGATTTGAGAATGCTCAAATTGGCCGTGGGATAGGGTAATGTTGAGGGTCAAGTGTTGGTAGGAACCGTGCGAGCTCTGAAGCCGAAGGTTAGAGAACCGAAAAGCTTCATAGGAACAAGAGATGGCAAGGAGGTGGAGAACTTTTTCTTTAACGTGGGCCAATACTTCAAGGCAGTTGGGATAGCCAAAGAATGCTGGAAAGTAGACACCACTGCCACATATTTGGAAGACGATGCCAAGCTATGGTGGAGGGTGTAGGTTGCTGAGATGGAAGCGGGAAGGCTAACCATCGGAACTTGGGAAGAGATGAAGGCTGCTATGAAGAAGCAGTTCTTCTCCCAGAATGCAAGATATGTCGCGAGACGGAAGCTCAGAGAGCTACGGCATATGGGAACAGTGCGGGAATATGTGAATTCCTTTACCACATGCCTCCTCTAGACCGAGAACATGTCCAAGATGGACAAGCTATTCAGTTTCACAGAGGGATTGAAGCCGTGGGCCAGACAAGAACTGAACAGACAGCGGGTGCAAGATTTAGCACAGGCTATTGCGGTTGCAGAGGGCTTAGAGGACTTCCAATCAGACCCTGTGAGGGAAAAAAAGGAGAACCCCAGAAGAGCGAGTACGGGGCAGGGATCCGACCAAACCCAAGGAGGGAACGGTGGAAATTGGAAACCTCACGAGTAAACGGTTCAGCTAGCTCTAAGCTCAAGTGGGGGAGATGGGCCATCTACCATAAGAGAAAGAAGGAATGGGAACCGAAAGGAGGATGGTGGGCAGTAAAAAAGGACATATCAGTGTTTCTTGCGCAACAGACCACACCTCGTTCGGAATTGCCCCAGGAGACAGCTAGTGAATGCACTGACTGAACTTGGTACACTGGCAATATTGGTGAAAGCTATGGGAGCTGACACCCGGGAAGCAGGTCCTAGTGGAACTAAAAACACTAGAGAGGACGGTTACATCGGGGCATTCGCTGAAGAGGATGGCTATATAGCGGTGTTTGCTAGCAGATGCGACACCCCTACCGGGAATGCCTTAGGGATGAAAGGCAAGGATAAGGGAGTAGCCCAAACTCTTGCCACAATGAGGATAGTCCCAGAAGAAAAGCCCCGAATACTGAAGGGACTAATATTTGTGGATCTCCAAGAGAACGATAGGCCCATAAGGGTAATGGTGGATACCGGAGCATCCCATAGTTATCTGGTTAGTTCTGAAGTTGGGTGGTTAAGCCTGGTACAAGAGAAGGGTGCAGGCTCAGCGAAGGCCGTGAACTCAGAAGCGAAACCGATCGTGGGTCTTGCTCGCGGGGTGAGGATCAAGTTGGGTCCAGTTGAAGGCAGAACAACGTTCACCGTTGTGAGGATGGATGACTTCAAGCTCATCTTGGGCATGGAGTTTTTGAAGGACCTCAACCTTGCCGTGATTCCATACATGAATTCATTGGTGATGATGGGGAAAATTTGGTGTGTCATTTCTGCCTGGAACTCCGAGGAAAAATCCAGCAGAGGGTACAAGCTGTCTACCATGTACATGTTGGAGGGAATGTGAAACCCCAGTCAAGACCAACCTTAGAGTAAGGGGGTTGGGATGCATATAATGCCTTATTTCACGATTCAATATATTTTTATATGATTTTTATGTGCTTTGGGTTTGAGTTTTATTGTCTTGAAGCCTTGTTGGTGAGTACTGAGTGAGAGGGGCAAAATGGTAATTTTTGCATGAGGTGAAAATAGGAAGATAGCTTGAGGATTAAATAGGAATTAATTTTCTAGTGGAAATAACAACAAGAGTTATTGTGGTTTAGTGGTTAGAGCTTCGTAATCAATTCTTGAGGTCATGGGTTCAAATTCCATTATAGAAGCTTTAGCTTGATTAAATTTTATTTTTGCTAGGGGAAGAATAATTTCGGCCTTATGAGCTTGGAGTAGGGTAGGGATGATGTCCTAAGAGATACATGTTAGGAGTAACCTCATTCTACTCCCTTACCCTACTCGAATTTCCAAAAGGGAATTCATTTTCCATTGATCTTTGATTTTCCTTAATTCTTAACTCATGTTTGGAGGGGTATTAGGTGAAGGGAAGAGGTAGGTGTTCTTGGTGTAGTTTGTGTGTTCTTGGAGGTTGAGAGAATTCGAGAGATTGAATTTGTGTAACTGCCAAAATTCTGTGAGAGCTAGGGCTGGCCGAATTTCTGTAGGGTTTAGAAAGTTATTTCTCTGATTTGGATGGGAAAAGGAAAGGTTAGTTGTTACAATCCTTGAAGAATATTTTTAGGAAGTGAATTTGGAAACTAAATATTCCAAGAATATCTTGATTGTTGGAGAGCTTTGAAAGTCTGCCATGGCTGACTGTTTGAGTAGAATTTTGGTGGGATTAATGTTGGTTTATGGAAACTTATGGTGGCCTAAAGTAGGGTGCTCAATGGTGAAGAAGAAGCCTGGTTATTTGGGGAATGCATTATGGAAAGTTGCTAAACAAAGGTGGCTGGAATTTTGGACATCAATCAAGCATAATTGCAAGGATTTGTTGGAGAGATTTTCGGACAGCCATTCCTGAATTTCGTGCAGAAGCTTAAGGGAAACAATGGAGCTCTATTACTGGAGGTTTAATGAAGGTTTATGCAGAACAAGGGTGGTGTTTCGGCTGGAAGAAGATTAGAAAACAAAGCTGAAAAATTTTCCCGCACAGAATTTCGCTGGGCAGAAACTTTCTGGACAGATTTTCAGCTGCCATTTCCAGCCAACTTGCAGAGAGTTTGAATGAGAATTTTGGGGGTACTCAAGGCTGGTTTCCAGCCTTCTTCATGGAGGAAAAACATGGCTAAGGTGGTGCACAAAATCAGGAAGGAAACATCTTGGTTTTGGACTCTCAAAGTGGCGATTTGTACAGGAATTTTTCCTGTAGTTGCTCCAGCTTTGAGCTGTCCGAAAATGGCCAAGAAATCTAGATTGCAAACTGATCCCAAAGACCATTTTTCTGGCAACATTTGGGAGGGAATGTTAGCTAAGAAACTCGACACTATCAAGGTACAATAAGCTGGAAAATTTCAGCTCATTCCTAGAAGGAAGATGAACTAGCTAGAGTGAATTTTCAGCAAGCTCACTGGAGGGATTTTTTCTCTCGGAATTTCCCACAACTCTTCCACATTTTTCAGACCATAAGAAGTCTTTTACTAAGACATTTTGATCCTACTAGATCACAGCACTTTACTGAAATTTCTGGAAGAAAATGGCTAGAATCACTTGATCAAACACCGAGATAAGCCCGGAGAGAGCTCTAGTTGCCCTGGGAAGGAGCCCATGGACGGATTTGCTAGCAGGGATGGGGTAGATTTTTCTAAGAACACTGGGGGTTGGTTATATGAGGCTGATGATGAGGGTTCTTATGAGGATTAGAGAGTTAGGAGTTATTTTGTTTTGGATGATTATTTATTTGTTGTCTTTCGAGAACTAGTTTGTCAAAGATTTCCAATTCTATGTTTTGTTCACACATTTGGATTTATGCAAGTCAATTTTTGAAATCAAAATTTTTGAGCAATTCTTTAAATAAGTTGCATCTAATTTCTTCCTACTCATACTTGGCCATGTATTCATGCACCACTAAAATGGTTTGATACTGGAATGCATACACTTAACATTTGGGTATGGTATAGAATGGCACCCAAGTGACGTGCAGCTTCTTCAGCCAGAAGGATTCCGGAGGTAGACCCCGTAGCACCGGAAGTTGAAACTGAATAGATGTAATCACCCAATCCGGGTGATGGACAAAGTGATCCAGAAATGGGAATGGGGTCCGATGCCCCAGTTGATGTGTCAATGGGCCAGGCAGTCAGTAAGATGACCAAGATTCTTCAGACACTGACCAAGCGAAGGAAACCTAAAGGGGAAGATGAGGCCTTAGAGAGGTTCCTGAAATTTCAACCGCCCGTCTTTATAGGAGAAGTCGAGCAAGATCAGAAGGCCTAACAATGAGTTGAGAAAATGGAGGACATTTTTGCAACGCTCCAGTATGCTGAGGAGTGTATGGTTAAGTTTGCAGCTTTTCGATTGAGAGGACTAGCTCGAGCTTGGTGGAAGCGGGTCCAAGATGACTGGGAGATGGATGAGCAGGAATGGACGTGGTCCAGTTTCGTTGAAGCCTTCAGGCCGGAGTACATCCCTCAGTGGATTGTGGAAAAGCGAGAGGATGAATTTCAGAATCTGAGACAGGGAACCATGTCAGTCGCTCAATATGCGGCGCGATTCATTCAATTGTCGAAATACTGCCGAAGATTGGTCGACACCGAGCAGAACAGGACGAGGCAGTTCGTCAAGGGGCTGAGACCGGAACTGAGGAGAGCATTGGCACCTGCTCCACTGACAACTTATTCGGGGGCTGTGGACGCAGCTACTCGCACGGAGAACGAGGACCGCAGTTGGATGGCGGCCAAGCCTTTCCAGCTGCCATGGCAGCCGCAGGGACATTTCCCGAGACCGCAACTACACAAGCGCCCCGCCAATCATCAATGGCAGAACCGGGGAAAGCAAGCCCGGATTGCACCAAGTGGACCTGCCCCAAATCTCCCATCATGTAGACAGTGTGGAAGAAAAGGCCACACCGAGAGAAATTGTTGGTCTAAGGGTGGTGAGAAGAAATGCTATCACTGTGGCGACCCGAACCACCTGAGGAACACCTGCCCCAAATTGCATCGCGTTGGGCAAGAAAACCCAGCCCAGAACCCAGGACACAACCGAGCCAACACCACGGGAGCATCCGGGAGTGGAGCACCGAAGCCGCAAGTGAAGGCCAAGGTTTTTGCCCTCAACAGAGAGGAAGTTGGGGCCGATGCAGCGGTGGTAGAAGGTACGTTCACTATTTAAGAACGTTCCGTTAATGATTTAATTAATCCTGGCTCTACTCATTCCTATGTAAACAAGTTGTGTGCATGTCATTTGGGTTGGGATGGAGTGGAGCTACCTGTCGTTTTAGAAGTAAGCACACCTTTGGGGAAGATGGCGCAAGTGGATCGGTATGTGAAGGATTGTAAGATTAATGTAGGGAGGGAAAACCTGGCGGGAGATTTGATTATGTTAGACATTGAGGATTATGACTTGATTCTGGGAATGGACTGGTTAGCCAAGCATGGCGCTAGGGTAGACTGTAAAAATAAGTCAGTCCAATTCATCAGGCCGGGTTGTGGCAAAAGGGTGAAAGAACTGAAGTACTTGATTGCGGGGGCTAAGGCCCAGAAATTATTGAGGCAAGGATGTCAAGGTTATCTAGCTTACGTGATGAACAAACCGAAGGACCAGTGCACTCTGGAAGAAACGGAAGTGGTAAAATATTTTCCCGATGTGTTTCCGGCGGAGCTTGATTCTCTACCTCCTAGTCGAGAAGTGGAATTCACCATAGACTTAGTTCCCGGAACAGAACCAGTATCGCGGACACCGTACCGAATGGCCCCAACAGAGTTGAAAGAGTTGAAAAAGCAGCTAGAGGGGCTAGTTGGTCAAGGCTATATTAGACTGAGCACGTCGCCATGGGGAGCTCCTATGCTATTTGTAAAGAAGAAGGACGGAACCCTGAGGCTATGTATCGACTACCGAGGGCTGAACAATTTGACGATTAAGAACAAGTACCCCCTACCCCTGATTGACGAGCTATTTGATCAGCTACAGGGATTCAGTTGCTGTTCCAAGTTGGATTTGAGACAAGGATATTACCAAGTGTGGATAAGAGAGGAAGATATCCCCAAGACAGCCTTCAACACTAGATATGGACATTACGAGTTCGTGGTAATGCCGTTCGGGGTGACTAATGCCCCAGCAGTATTTATGGACCTGATGCATCGAGTATTCCGACCCTATCTGGACAAGTTTGTGGTGGTTTTCATCGACGACATTTTGATTTACTCCAAGAGTCCGGAGGAGCATGCGGAGCATTTGAGGCTCGTGTTGGAGAAATTGCCGGAGCACAAGCTATACGCGAAGTTTAGCAAGTGCGAATTCTGGCTAGACAGTGTGGCATTCCTTGGTCATGTGGTAACCAAGGAAGGTATCAAGGTAGATTCGGCAAAGGTTGAGGCAGTATCAGATTGGAAGCAGCCAGGGAATATTACCAAGATCCAGAGTTTCTTGGGATTGGCTGGATACTACCGAAGGTTTATCAAGGGATTTTCGATGCTCGCATCGCCAATGACTCGTTTGTTGAGAAAGGATGTTCCGTTTGTATGGAAAGAAAAATGTGAGAAAAGTTTCCAAGAATTGAAGGAGAGACTGATGACAGCACCGGTATTGAGTCTACCGCAGGAAGGCAAACCTTACGCGCTATACACCGACGCTTCGAAAGACGGACTGGGAGTGGTGTTGATGCAAGATAGAAAAGTGATTGCTTATGCGTCTCGAAAGTTACGACCTCATGAGGTGAACTACCCCACTCATGATTTGGAGCTGGCAGCTATAGTGTTCACCCTAAAGAAATGGCGACACTACTTGTATGGTGCCGAATATGAGGTGTTCACCGACCATAAGAGTCTAAAGTATATCTTCACTCAAAAGGATCTGAACTTGAGGCAGCGAAGGTGGATGGAGTTCTTGGAGGAATACCGTTGCCCGATCAACTACTATCCCGGGAAGGCCAACGTTGTGGCAGACGCCTTGAGCAGAAAAGTTGGAATGGCTAGACTGAAGGTGCAAGAGATGCAAGCAGTTCAGGATGTGTTAGACAGAAGGGTGGAAGTGTAAGATCAAAGAATTATCATCAGCAATTTGAGATTGGTGCCAGATTTGAAGGGAGAAATTGTAGAAGCTCAACGAAATAACACCGAATTTCAACTCTTTAAGGATAAGGAGCTTAAGCGGCCAGGCGGTGAATTTCGTCAGGATGAAGCGGGAGTTTTTCGTTTCAGAGATCGATTGTGTGTACTCGAATAGCAGCAATTGAAGGACAGAATTTTGGAGGAGGCGCACAAGAGCAAGTACGCCATTTATCCGGGGGAAGTCAAGATGTATTAGGATTTGAAGGGAGCTTATTGGTGGCCCGGACTGAAGCGGGATATAGTCAAGTATGTTTCAACCTGTCTTACCTCGCCATAAAGTTAAAGCGGAGCACAAGAAGTCAGCAGGACTATTACAGCCACTGCCAATACCGAAATGGAAGTGGGAGGAGGTGACTATGGACTTTGTCACCGAACTCCCCATGTCAAAGACCTAGAAGGACGCCACATGGGTAGTGGTGGATCGGCTGACCAAGTCGGCCCATTTTATACCGGTAAATGTGAGGGACTCCATGGAGAAGCTAGCCCAGACTTATGTTCGAGAAGTAGTTTGACTTCATGGAGTACCTTCGAGCATAGTATCGGATCGAAACCCGAAGTTTACATCTCGTTTTTGGGGAAAGTTCCAAGAGGCAATGCGAATTTGAAATTCAGTACAACGGTACATTTGTAAATCGATGGGCAGTCAGAATGGGTGATCCAAATATTAGAAGATATGTTGAGAGCTTGTGTCTTGGATTTTGGGGATAAGTGGATCGAGTGTGTACCGTATGCCGAGCTGTCATATAATAACAGCTATCAAGCTTCGATCGGGATGGCACCGTATGAAGCTCTGTATGGGCGCAAGTGTCAAGTACCATTGTATTGGAGTTGGTCGGAAGATGGTCATGTGAGCAAAACTAGAGAGGTCTCAGTCTAAGAAATGTTGGATAAAGTGAAACTGATTCGGGAAAGGTTAAAGGCGGCTCAGAGCTAGTAGAAGAGCTATGCGAACAACCGGAGAAGGGAATTAGAGTTTCAAGTCGGGGACCGCGTATTTCTAAAGCTGACGCCGAATAGGAGAATTTTGAAGCATCCAAAGGGCAGGAAGTTGAATCCAAGATATTTGGGGCCGTTTCCGATTAAGGAAAGAATCGGGCCAGTAGCTTACCGATTAGACCTGCCGGATAGGTTGACGGGTATCCACGATGTGTTTCACGTGTCACAACTAAAGAAGTATAATGCGGATCCCAGTCATGTACTGAATGATGAATCGTTAGTACTGTAACCCGACCTAAGCTACGTGGAAAAGCCTGTGCGGATATTGGACCGCAGTGTCAAAACTCTCCGAAATAAGCAGATACCGATGGTTAAGATTCAGTGGGAGCATCACGGTACGCAGGATGCCACATGGGAGTCGGAAGAATAGGTTAAGCGGAAGTATCTTGAGCTGAAATAGAGGTATGCTTGAATTTCGGGATGAAATTCTTCTAAGGAGGGGAGGATGTAAAACCCCAGTCAAGACCAACCTTAGAGTAAGGGGGTTGGGATGCATATAATGCCTTATTTCATGATTCAATATATTTTTATATGATTTTTATGTGCTTTGGGTTTGAGTTTTATTGTCTTGAAGCCTTGTTGGTGAGTACTGAGTGAGAGGGGCAAAATGGTAATTTTTGCATGAGGTGAAAATAGGAAGATAGCTTGAGGATTAAATAGGAATTAATTTTCTAGTGGAAATAACAACAAGAGTTATTGTGGTTTAGTGGTTAGAGCTTCGGAATCAATTCTTGAGGTCATGGGTTCAAATTCCATTATAGAAGCTTTAGCTTGATTAAATTTTATTTTTGCTAGGGGAAGAATAATTTCGGCCTTATGAGCTTGGAGTAGGGTAGGGATGATGTCCTAAGAGAGACATGTTAGGAGTAACCTCATTCTACTCCCTTACCCTACTCAAATTTCCAAAAGGGAATTCATTTTCCATTGATCTTTGATTTTCCTTAATTCTTAACTCATTAGTTTGATCAAGTGATTCTAGCCATTTTCTTCCAGAAATTTCAGTAAAGTGCTGTGATCTAGTAGGATCAAAATGTCTTAGTAAAAGACTTCTTATGGTCTGAAAATTGTGGAAGAGTTGTGGGAAATTCCAAGAGGAAAAATCCTTCCAGTGTGCTTGCTGAAAATTCACTCTAGCTAGTTCATCTTCCTTCTAGGAATGAGCTGAAATTTTCCAGCTTATTGTGCCTTGATAGTGTCGAGTTTCTTAGCTAACATTCCCTCCCAAATGTTTCCAGAAAAATGGTCTTTGGGATCAGTTTGCAATCTGGATTTCTTGGCCATTTTCGGACTGCTCAAAGCTAGAGCAGCTACAGGAAAAATTCCTGTACAAATCACCACTTTGATAGTCCAAAACCAAGATGTTTTCTTCCAGATTTTGTGCAACACCTTAGCCATGTTTTTCCTCCATGAAGAAGGCTGGAAACCAAGCCTTGAGTACCCCCAAAATTCCCCTTCAAACTCTCTGCAAGTTGGTTGGAAATGGCAGCCGAAAACCTGTCCATAAAGTTTCTGCCCAGCAAAATTCTGTGCAGGAAAATTTTTCAGCTTTGTTTTCTAATCTTCTTCCAGCCGAAACACCACCCTTGTTCTGCATAAACCTTCATTAAACCTCCAGTAACAGAGCTCCATTGTTTCCCTTAAGCTTCTGCACGAAATTCAGCAATGGGTGTCCAAAAATCTCTCCAACAAATTCCTGCAATTATGCTTGATTGATGTCCAAAATTCCAGCCACCTTTGTTTAGCAACTTTCCATAATGCATTCCCCAAATAACCAGACTTCTTCTTCACCATTGAACACCCTATTTTCGGCCACCATAAGCTTCCATAAACCAACATTAATCCCACCGAAATTCTGCTCAAACAGTCGGCCATGACAGACTTCCAAAGCTCTCCAACAATCAAGATATTCTTGGAATATTTAGTTTCCAAATTTACTTCCAAAAAATATTCTTCAAGGATTGTAACAACTAACCTTTCCTTTTCCCATCCAAATCAGAGAACAACTTTCTAAACCCTACAGAAATTCGGCCAGCCCTAGCTCTCATAGAATTTCGGTAGTTACACAAATTCAATCTCTCGAATTCTCTCAACCTCCAAGAACACACACACTACACCAAGAAAACCTACCTCTTCCCTTCACCTAATACCCCTCCAAACCATCTCAAATCCTCTGTAAAACTTCCAGATTTGTCCTACTCACTGCCGTGAGTCCATCAACCCCATTCTTAACATCAAACTCCACAAATCATCTTGCTACTTCGGATCAAAACCAGAACTTTCTGTGAAGGACAAGAACATCTTCAAGGTAAATTTATTCTAACAACTTCATCTCCTCCAATCTTGATCTCTAATGAAAACCTATGTGTATAAGCATGCTAATGGTTCATTTTCCTCTCTCTTTCTCATGGCCGAAAACCTCCCTCTCTTGGCCGGATGTCTCCTTTTCCCCATGTCCATGTTTTCGCCATCTCCCATGGACGAAGTTAGGCATCAAGGAGTTGAAATCTATTCTAAACTCCTTCAAAGCATTCATCGATCAAGTAAGTCCCTTCAATCCTTCTTTTAAACTCTAGAATTATGTCTCCAGGATGATGTTGATAGTAGGTGGATGGTGATAGGATTCGAGTATATATATATTGTTGAGATTGAAGCATGAACATTTGTATGATTGTGAAGGAGATGGGATTTATGCATGGAAGGATTATCTTGGTTGATTGTGTGATGATTTGAGGTTTGATGCAGGAAGTATTTGAGATAAAGCATGCTAGAGATTATGTCACCTTTGGTGAATATGATTTATATGCATGTTAGATTATTGAAGCCATGATTATACTTATGCTAGTAGAGGTTAGATAATGTCTTAATAAATTTAGATCTATGCTTATGTGCATGATTTGGATGAATTGATGAATGGAAGGATTGCATATGTTCTTGATTGTGGTTAGCCATAGAAATTTGACCATGATCTAGTTGTCCCTAAACTAATTTTATTTCATAAATAAAATATTTAATGATACAAATTTTTCCTAGTAAATGTCGAAAAACCCTAGGAAGGGTAGATTTGGATTATTATATACATAAAGGATATTTTGGTCAAATAAATAATAATTTTGCTAGAAAATAAAATAAATAAATATTATTTAAAATAAAGAAATCAATTGAAGCCTTTTATGGAAATAATCATAATTAGTAAAATATATATTGAATCAAATCCCTTTTTAAAAGTTTACTTATTATTTTCCAAGCAAGACTCATTAAATTTAATCTCAACTAGTTTTAGCAACCGATTATTTTCTAACAACTAAACTATTATTAAATCATTATTTTACTTATTACTAGCTAGGACTCTTGAGCAAATAAACTCTAAATTTTCCACAGCAAGATTTAAACTTTCAACTTATTAGAAATTATTTCCCAAACCATTAATTATTTTAAATATCAAATTAGACTCAACCTACAGACCTATTTATGTATTGTTTGGTCTTAAAGCTTGGGACGCTAGGATCATGGTAGTAGTAAAATAAGTTGATTTAAAATTGAGGAAGTGGATTATAGCTTGGATTTGATTGTGATTTGTATTTGCCCATGTGGGGTTCGGTCAGCTGTTGGAGACCTTGTTGTTGTGAGCAAGAATCAGGTAAGCTCCTGCATAAAACCTGATTGATGTGAAATGTTTTCCTTATGGCAAGCCAAATGTAGAGTGTATGGACACTCATTTATGTAAAGGCAATTGAGGGTTGAACTCTCTCTTATTTTAAACATTTAAATTATTTAAAAATCAAAGAGCAGATTTGCCAAACTCAAACACTTTCTAAAGCTGATTTTTACAAGGACTTTGGAAACCCTCAAAATGCCATTTTCATGTGGAATAATGTTTTGTTCATTTTATTCCAAGTGGGAAACGTCGTTGAGTACTCAATAAGGGTGGACTACTAGGACTAGTCCTTGAGGGGTTAGGGTAAGTCTCTCAGTAGGTGGCCATCTCCGAGGGGTGAGTTCTTCCCGGATAGGACGTCAGTCCAGTGGGTCGTGCTGGTCCGAGCTAGCAGTGTTCTTTTCAGTCAAGTGACTGTGTTTTGCCAGAATGGACACCCGGGTATTGTTTGGGTATAGAGAAGGAGGAGTATCTTACCCAGTAGGCCGATCATCTACTTTTGTCAGTCTGCACAAAGTGTGGCATTCTAACCGGCGGTATGCACAAAGTGTGGCATACTGACCATCCGGTTGTGGGGCCCAACGTGTGGTAACCCATAATCCTTTCTTATGAGTGGTTGATTTTGTTGATCATGTATGGCTGGAATAGCTAAAACGCCACTCTTGCTTTTGACAAATGTTTATTGCTTGTCAATATTTCTCTTATAAAGATTTCGCACTTTGCATCCATGAACTGCGTTTACTAAACACCCATAGCACAGACAGACTTTCTGAGATTTCTGTCTCATCACCTTTTTACCATGATTTCAGGTCGATCCTGCTGTGGGGATGAGTAGCTATTAGTATCTTCCTTGGAAGAGATTGTTGTCATTTAATTCTATGTATTGCTTAGGGGAGACAAGAGTGGATAATTTTATTTATGGCTTTGTTTTGGGAATTCATGGATTTATTCTTGGAGTATTTTGGGTTGTAATAAAATTTTAAGTTAAAGTATTATTTTTATTCCGCAATTTTATTGTGTGACCTAGTTATAAAGACTCATTGTCCGTTGGACGGGGTGACATCCCCGGCCTTGGCGGGCCTAGGGAGCGGGGTGTTACCGGGAGAATGTAGGAATGGCATGCCCCGAGCTTCAACGAAAAAAGGCAAGTCCAAGGCCGTGGACCTTGCTACCAAACATAGTCACCCGAAGGGACGTTCGTCTCCAAGGTGGCATGGCCAACAACGTTGTGTGAAACACCCCAGTGGTACAGGTAACCCCAAGAGTTTTAAGGAGGAAGTGGCACTGAGGACGACGCCAAATTAAGTGGTGGAGAATGTCACAGGCCAATCTGTGACGGTTCGCTTGCATGGGCAAGACCTTGCCCATGCCCAATTTAAATGCCCGACGCACCACCAGAGCGCTCGTGTGTCTTCGGACGTGTTTAGAAAATCGAAAGGACCGAACGTTCTTAAGCGTACTTAGCCACCTCCTATGGTTAGGCCGAGTATGCCTTGGAACGTCCGAGACCTTGTCAAGGATGTCCAAGACATGTTTAAGGACACCTGAGCCTTACTAGCCGAAGGCTCAAGATGGAGGGTGCAAGACAACACAAAGACCGGACCAGCCTATCGTGCACGATGCCTGCGCGCCTCGTGCCAAACCGTGCCGCGCGTCCGTGAGCCTAGCGCCAGACAACGCCGGGAGCATACCGAGACTGTATCGCATACTAGCATGCCCAGCAGCAGACCATGCCACAAGCTCGCGCACAGCGCACGATAGTGCCGCGCGCCCGCATTCCCATAGCCAGCCCGCACCGTGCACCTGCCCAGCACTAGCCGACAGCCAGAATCGTCGGCCCCTCCGTTTTCTTGTGTAAATATATAGATAGGCATTTGTTGAATTTTTGTAAATTTCCTAAGGCCTTGAACGCCATGCATGTAAATTTTCATAATCAGATTCTTTGTACTTAGGTCTAGAGGAAATGGACAAACTTTTCCCACCTCCTCAGAAAAACGATATCCACTCTTGGAATTTGGGAAAAATTTACCACGTCTATTATACGGGGCGTACATAAACGAGATTGGATAGAAGCAAACTACGTTGGTTGTGAACATTGGTGTTCCCCCTCACCAATACTTATTGTATATACTTTGTACTCACTTTCAATTCAATGAAATGATAACTTCCATGCAATCGGGTGCCGGTTAGATTTCGTTTTGTGCCGTTTTCTATCATTTTTATATCGTTCATTGCCGTTTTCAATTGTTTTCACTGTGATTCACTACGAAAGCACTCAAGCTCCCATTGAAGTGTCCGAACGAGTTTGAAAGAAGCCGGTGTGATGTTGGCTCAGGCCTAGCCAAGTCACAGGCAATACGGTTATTCGGTTTTGGAAAAAACGACCCGTGACAGGCCTAATATGTGGTAACCCATGACCACCCTTTTGAGTGGTTGATTTTATTGCATATGTATGGTTGGAAAAGATAAAACACCACTCTTAATTTTGGCTATTGTTTATTGCTTGCTAGTATTTCTCTTATGAAGTTCTTACACTTTGCATTCACGAACTACTTTCACTGAACACTCAAAACACGCACGGACTTACTGAGATTTTTCTCTTATCACCTTTTTTACCATGATTTCAGGTTGATCTTGCTATGGGGATGAGTAGCTAGTTGTTGCCTGCTTGGAAGATATTCTGATATTTATTTTGTGTAATGTTTTGGGAGTTGAGAGTGAATAATTTTTATTTTGGATTTATTCATGAATTTTTGGGTTGTAATAAGTTTTAAATTTTAAAGTATTGCTTTATTTTTGTTGTGCGTCCTAGTTATAAAGACCCCTTGTCCTTTGGACGGGGTGATATCCCCGGCCCTGTCGGGCCTAAATAGTAGGGTGTTACAGTATATAAATAGAAGTTTCTAGTGCATGCCCCCAAAACAACTTTGGTTGGTCTGCAGAAGCCATCATGGTCCGTACCATGTCTACAAGGGTTTGATTCCTTCTCTTAGATAAACCGTTATGCTGAGGTGTATGTGGTGGAGTCCATTGAGATAATATCTCATTATCTCTAAGATAACTCAAAAATTCTTGGCTCAAGTATTCTCCTTCTCGATCAGATCTTAGAATCTTAATACTTTTGCCAAGTTGTTTCTCTATTTCATTCTTGTTGTCTTTGAACCTTTCAAATGCCTCAGATTTGTATTTCATTAAATACAAATACCCCTATCATGAGAAATCATCGATAAAGGTTATGAAATAGTTATAACCTCCTCTTGCTTGTATTGACATTAGGCCACATACATCAGAATGTATAAGTTCTAATAATATCTTGGCCCATTCTCCTTTTCCTGGAAAATGAGTTTTAGTCATTTTGCCTATTAAACATTACTCGCATGTGCCATGTGATTCATAATCAAATGACCCTAAGTCACCAAACTTGTGTAACTTAGAAATACGATTTTTGTTTACATAGCCCAAACAACAATGCCATAAGTAAGAGGTGTTAGAGTTATCTATTTTAGGTTTCTTATTATTTATATTGAGAATTGGATTATCCAAGTCTAGAACATATAAACCATTAACCAAAGTTGCTAAACCATTGTGAATATCATTCACAGAAAAAGAACAACATTTATTCTTAAATATTAAATGAAATCCACAAAAGTCTAAGCACGCAACTGAGATAATGTTTTTCATTAAAACTGGTACATAATAACAGTTTTGCAGTTCTAGAATTAATCTCGAAGGTAGGTTCAGCTCGTATGTCCCCACAACAAGTGCAGCAACCTTTGCTCCATTTGCAGTATATAGGTCCACATCGCCTTTATCCAACCTTCTACTGCTTTTTAGTCCGTACAAGTTATTGCACAAATAAGATCTACATCCGGTATCTAATACCCATATCTCATTTTTAAAGGCAGTATTTATCTCAATCATAAACACACCGGAGAAGAATTAGAAGTGCTTATAAGCTTTTCCTTCTGCTTCTTGTCCTTAATGGTCTCCAAGTAGGCTTTGCAGTTGTGCCTCTAGTGGCCCATCTTCCCACAATGATGGTATGGGTCCTTGGTAGTTGCGTCCTTCTTGTTCACACCACCTTTGGGCTTCATAGGAGCCTTCTTCTTCTTCTTTTGAACTTTCTTCTTAGAAGAGGAAGATTCTACCACTAAAACCGCATTGGAATCCTTCTTCATGGAGGACTCTGCAGTTTTGAGAAGATTGATCAATTCAGGAATGGTGGACTCAATCTTGTTCATCTGATAGTTAATCACAAATTGTGAGAAACTATTAGGCAAATATTGTAGAATTAAGTTAACACTTAAGTCATGATCCATTGCAAACCCGAGAGATCTAAGCTTTTCGATCAAGTCCAGCATCTTCAGCCTATGAGTGGCCACAGAAGAACCCTATGCCATTTTGCAATGAAATAGTTGCTTCAAGATCTCATATCTCTCAGTTCTGGCTTGGGTATCAAATAGTTCTCGAAGATGTAATATGATCGATTGAGCATCCATATGCTCATGCTGTTTTTGCAACTCAAGAGTCATGGATGCCAGCATAATGCATGATGCTATATCACTATCCTCCTTGTGCCTTCTATGGACAACATGCTCATCAACATGAGCATCTTGGGCTGGTGGTGGTGGAATAGGAGCATCTAGCACGTAGAGCAACTTTTTCGATTTGAGAACGATTCTCAAATTTCTATACTAGTCGAGATAGTTTGATTCGGTTAACTTGTAGGTTGCCAAGATGCTACGTAAGTTCAAGTTCGTTGACATGATGCAAGTGACCTAGATGTAAGGATAGAGAACATTAACTATTTGTATATGCACATGATATGCAAATAATTATGAGTTTAATTAAACGTATTTTTGCTCTACTATTTTACTCAAACTAATAGCCCCCACTATTCATTCGGGAAAGCCCGTTAGAAGCTTTTCTAGTAGATCGGTATCCAAATTCCTTAAGAATAACCTTGGGTTTGCCCAACAAGCCACCCTTAAGTTCATTGGTAGGTATCCTATAGCAATTACATCGTATGTAACTACTGGATTATTAGGTGATTAACAACTTTTAATCTTAAAGCCTTTTGGGTTATCCCAACTTTTCCTCTAAATTTTTTTATGCTCGAGTTTGCCCAACAGGGATAAAGAATTTAGTTAAACTCGACCTATTAATCAAGAATTTAATTCTAAAGGAATTTAATTCCATAGCTTGAACATGCCCGATGTCAAGTAGGCTTGGGTTTGCCCAACAACTTGGTCTCGAAAAAGGACTCTCATTCTTACTATATTAATGGAAGGAATTAAATTTAATATTAATTGAGGGATTTGTTCCTTTTAGTGATTTCGTTGAATGACATGCATAAAAATCAATAAATCACATAATTGATAATCATGGTAATAAAGCGATTACGTGGTATGGTTATGGACTTTACCCTAAATTAATTTCTTTAAGCCACAAAAGAAATTAATATAGTTAACCCTATGTGTTCATGCATGATTTAAGTAGAAGGTCTTACCTCCTCGCCTTGTTTTGGTTGCCATCTCCAGAATGGAATAATTCTACTCCTATCTAACCTATGTAAACTAATTACATAATTTTCTAAAAAGAGAAAACCACGAGTTACATTCAAGGGGAGTTAGATAAGAAGAGAATTACACAACAATTCTAGAGAAGGTAGGACACGCAAGTCCTATTTCATGAAAACCAAAACTGTAAAATACATGAACAGATATAATTGGTTTTAGTCCATAACCATCCACCATGCCATTGACTATGCTTAAACAAAATAAACATATATTTTTATCATTCCAAAATCACTATTTTGGAAAGACAAAACAGATTCTAAAATCACCATTTTAGAAAGATACACTAATTTTAGATTTTTAAAATCATTATTTTGAAAAAAAAATTTTTTGTCTCAAAACTAATTTTGAGAAAATGCTTTTAGGTCCTGTTTCTCATCAAATGAGCTTTTCCTTCCAAAATTCTGTTTCAGAATTTTTTTTTTTTTAAATAGATAGAGGTTGCAAATAGAGCAGAACTGGTGCGGGTTTGGAAGCCGGAGCCGGCACCGGCTCTGTTCTCGTTTCCATAAACTTTTTCACTTCCAAAAACGATTTTCGAACATCGCGAATAGAATGGAACCAGTGCCGCCTGTGTTTTACAACAATGGCGGCAATTTTTCAAAAACTTCCAAAAACAATTTCTGGTGCTTTCTTCTTCTGCAAATTTTCAGTGAGAACAATTCTTAGCTGTATTTTCTATTTTGAAGCTATAAATAACAAAAATTTTGTTAGTTTAAAGAAAATAAAAATGAAAAAGTAAGATGAAATGGAGGACAACATCCATATTGCAGAAAAACATTTTTTCCTGCAGGAATTTTCAGCACAAAAAAAGCATCCTTTCGAAATACGCTATAACTTTTACACAATCATATTGTGCAACGGACCTAACCCATAAAGATCGAAAAAATTTTGACTCGAGTGAAAATGATTTTCACAGCAAACAAAAACAAACATGAAAATAGTTTTTCATGCCAAAATAATGTCCATAGATCACACATAGCATGTCTCTGATACCACAGTTGGTTAACTCGGGCTCGTATCGTATACAACGCAGCGGAAATTAAAACGAGATACCCTCCCAGGACATGTCTACGTGTGGAAAACAAGACATAAAGAGAGTAAAGGTAACAACTTTTTACCTTTAGGTGATCGTCCGAAGAACAAAATTTTCTTCTTCAAGCTGAGACGCAATCCAACAATCCTTGTGATCAACCTCCACATGAGTTGAATGTCTAACCACTATAATCATATGTGTGATTATCTCTAACAGTAATCCACACAGAGGAATACTCAAGCACTAAAATTTATGTGCTAGCAGAAACAATAATGGCGGCTAGGGCTCTCTTTTCAAGATCAAATCGAGAGAGAAGAAAAAGAAGAGAAAGTTTATGTGGCTGCAGTTTTTCTCACATGAATCACCCTTAGGGTTTTCAGTTATATCATCATAAAACTGAAAATTCACTGAAAATTTGGAATTCTAAAACAATTAGAATTCTCTAATTGTAAATGGAAACATCAAGTTCTCACAATTATAACTTGTACCACAAATTATAACTAATTGTAATTTATCCACAACAACTTCCCTTTCTCTTAATTAACCCCACAATGTTATCAAATAACATCTTGAGTATATAATCCTCTACTGTGTGTGACCTATTAGGTTTCCTAGTTAATTGGTAGAGAACATGAATTAATTCAAACGTCTTTGAGATTAATAATCCATAATTAATTAGAATTAATCCTATTAATTCTAATTAGGATTGGTTTATTAATTTATCAATTAATAAACTTATATTCCCAGATCATGAGCAATATCTAACAACACATCATGGCCACCCAAGTGTCTAGAAAGTCAAGTGGCTTGACATGAACCCTTCAATAACAAACTTTAGTGTAATTAACTCCTTTCACCATACAATATCTTATTCGGCTTGGAGTACGAAATTTGTGCCATCTCCCTCCAGGAATAATTTTGGCCCGAATACAATATTATTTGTACCTGGAACCCACTACTCTAGATGTGTATCAATTGAAACTATTTCCAATACACAATTGCCTTGGCCAAAGACTTTTCGAGTAGTAATTCCTACAAGTGGCTGTGAGATATCCCTCCTACTATTAGGAGTGGTGAATCCTTTATTGACCCTCTCAACTACTTTCATTTACCTCACAATATACCCAATATCCATGCCATAGGCAGCTCTCGATTGAGCTCCAGAGATGGGAATCAAAGTACAAGGCTCAGTAAACAAAGTACCTTAGAGCTCTCAAGTCTAAGGATACTTGCACGTTTGCTATATTGAGATTATATCACTGGCACTAAATAGTTATCAATGTGATTATCTCAAAGTTAGGTCATCCAATGAACTTGTTCCATTAACAAGCATCCATATGTTAACTTTGAGTATCTCAATACTCACGGTTATGAGAACCACTGCCTGATCAAATCAGGAAGTCTAACACAAGCTTGTCTTAACGCATTAATGATGTCCTATCTCATTAATACTATGACTAGGGACTATTTAAGTACTAACACCATCCAGTGTAGTAGGAATCTCATATCATGATTTCCTTGACACAGTGTTGTACTAGAGACTTTATCGAACAATTATTATATATAAAGTAAACAAAAGAAACTGTAAGATAAATAATGTCTTTTATTAAAAGAAAATGCGTCATATACAATGTACAAGTGATTTTCTCTAGGGCACAACACTAACAGGGTGGATGTGAATAATTTCAAGATAGAGCCCAATATTATCCAGATGGTTCAAAATATGGTTCAATTTAATACTCTACTTGAAGAGGATCCCAATGCCCATCTAGCTAGTTTCCTTGAGATTTGTGATACGTTTAAAATGAATGGTGTTTCTGAAGATGCCATAAAGTTAAGACTTTTCCCTTTTTTCTTGAGAGATAGAGCTAAATCATGGTTAAAGTCTTTAGCTACCGGGTCCATCACTACTTGGAATGCCCTAGCTAAAAGTTTCTTGCCAAATATTTCCCTCCAACTAGGGCAGCCAAGCATAGAAACGAGATTTTTACCTTCCAATAATTAGATTCTGAACCCTTGTATGAAAGTTGGGAGAGATTTAAGGAGATACTAAGAAAATGCCCACACCACGGATTTGAGTTAGGAATGTAGATGCTCATCTTTCTGAATAGCCTTACATTCGCAACACGTCAAGTGGTAGACTCTTTTGCAGGGGGTTCCATCAATCATAAGACCCTGGAACAGGTATTCGATCCTATTGAAAATTTAGCTTCTAATAACTATTCTTGGGGAAGTACAAGGTTTAGAGCTCGTGTGCAAGGGGTTCACAAAGTGGATGTTGTGGCAGCTTTGGAGGCTAAAGTGGATGCCTTGACTCAGAAGATGGAACAAATGGTGATGCCTTAAGGCCAAGTATTCAACGTAAGTTGTGATTTCTGTGGAGAGGGCCACTAAAATCATGAGTGCCAAAATATGGGTTCACTCCACGAAACCACAAAACAAGTGGCCTATATAGGTAATATCTGTCCAAGTAACAACCCTTATAGCTCTACTTATAATCCTGGATGGAAAAATCACCCTAATTTCTTATGGAGCAATGAAACCAACCTAGGCAGGGTTCTTTAAATTTTGGGGGAAATCAAAGGAACCAACCTCTTATGAACAACAATGTAGCACCTTCAAAGCCACTATTGGAGGACTTGATTAGCCAATTGGTAAGTACAACGGAGACTAAGTTCCAAGGGGTCGATGCGACAACAAGGAACTTAGAGGCCTCCATGCGCGACTTGGAAAACCAAATTGGTCAACTGGCTAAACTACTAGGGGACCGTCAAGCCAGGACATTGCCAGGAAACACTAAGGAGAATCCATGGGATCAAAGCAGTGGAGAACATTGAAGCCATTTTTTGTTTTTGTGATTTCGAACAATTCTTCTTTTCGTTGTTTTGTTTGATTATTTTTCATGAATTAAAGTGCATTAGTCATTATTATGGTGTGTTCATCATTTTTCTTAGAAAAAAAAAAATTGAAAGCCGGACGGAATGCAACCGGCGCCGACTAAGGCTAGGACCAACGCCCATTCCTGTCGGGCAAGACACATGAAGTAGGCCATTTTGGCCACTTTTTCTTTCAAACTCTCTAACTCCCTGTCAAAGCCTCTCTAACCCACTTCGGCTTCACCTTCCCAACTTCTAAAACATTGATTTTTCACCTCCTAAACACTTTTATAACATCAATCTCCCTTTCTTGTGTTGATCTTACTGATCAAAAGTCTTCAAATCTTCCATTTTTCACAACCAATTCAACTTCAATCCATATGCAAAGTGCTTGGATTTCTGGAAAAATATTGCATTTTTTGCTTGCCCATGCATAAGAGAGCACAAAGGTACTATTTTTATTAAATTCCCACGATTAAAATGTTGTGGATGAATTTTTCTAATTTTGAGGATATATTTGGCCGAAAATTGGGATTTTTCATGTTCTGTTGCCTCGTGAAATAACTCTTGAGCTTCATGATTTTGGATTTGTGATGAGTTAATGATACTTTGGTACTTGATTTATTCACATGATCAATAGGGAGTTTATGTATATGCTTAAGGGTGGGATTATGGTGATTACACTGATTGAGTAGTGATGCACGTTGGCCTTGAATTGTTTTCCACTTGATCAGTCTAATGCCATGACGATGCCTTCATTTACATAATCATGTATGCACATTCAAAATACATTAGAGTTGTTCGACACATTTATGTTTGATTGTGAGCTTTATATGTATTCTAGCAGGTTGTGTTGACTTGATTGAAGAAGACTGAATTGGTTGTTGTTGGGTGTGTTATATACATTGAAGGAGTTTGGGAATAGTTGTTGTGCGAATGGTTGAAGGCTAAGTGAGAGCTGCGGATTGTGTTTAAAATGGGTAGCTACACCCATTTTCCAGTCTGTGAGCTCATTTGTTCTATCCTCTTATTTTCACCATAGTCACTCGACAACTTGACTAGAGCATGGGGTCAACCCTCTAAAAGGGCGAGAGTTTCCACTTCCTTAGCCCCTTCATCCACTGATCCCTTGTTCCTTAGATCGGCTGAGTTTATTGATCCATCATGTGAGGAATGGTATCATAGGATAGCTTCCAACAAGATCATTATGGAGCATACATTTGCACCGACCCTAGATCATGCCCTAAAACTTGGAATAATATTTTGATGGCTAGGGTAGGGACCGATTGTACAGCTAAAAGGAAATTATTGCCCAGTGCTCCTTAAGGAATTCTATGCCAACATGGTTGACAAAGGGTAATAAGCACCTTCCACACATAGAAACGATGGTATAGGGCACCCCTATTATCATCTCACAAAATCACTTAGTTACTCTCCTCTAGGTTTATGACGATGATACTTGGCAAGGGATAGACTCCAATAATCAAAAGATCCTTTTTTACCCTAATTGGGATGCTAGCGGGACTAGAGCCACACTAGGGTTGAACAAGCACAATACCTTCCAAGTGAATAGTTTTTATTCGAACAATGACCTTGCTGCCAACTTTAGGGCTCTAGTCTACATGTTTGGGTTCAATGTTGTACCCCGTGCCAGTGGTTTCAATGAAACACGACTTATCGATACCTACATGTTGCATAGGATAATGACCACCCAGCCTATTCCCCTTGCTCCATTGATTATACAATCTATTAGGGATGTGGTTCTTCACTGTCTTTCTACCAAAGCCTTCGATTTTCCCTTAGTCATAATGAAGATTTTGAGACTTTGGTATTAGCACTGAGGGAGAATTGATGGAGATTACCACAGAGCATGATATGGTTATGGAGTAGACACTGATAAGTTGTGGGTACAAGTATAACTAGAAGCTTAAAAAGTGGTTAACACCTCAGGAGGTCAGGTATCCTGGTCAGGTTAGGACACCACTTGTGGAGGAGGAGCACCCACCACCACCATCACAAGCTCAAGCAGGTAGTTCATAGTCCTAGTCCAGGACTGACTTTGAGATTGCCGTGCTAGGACAATTAGCCCAGCAGACGGAGATGCTACTATGATTGCAAGGCTCCATTGACGACATTGCCCAGAGGCAAGCTACTATGGAACAGTAATGGGCTAAATAGAGACAGCATTTTCCAGAACAACACGGTGGTGAGGGCACGTCCGCACCAAATGATAATGATAGGGTGACTTAAGACACTTCTTCTATGCCAATACTTGTCACTTTTGCATTATTCTTTTTCCTCTATATGTTTATGTCATTTTTCTTTTTGGGCTATGTACTTTTCTTTTCTTTTTGTCCTATTTTCTTTCTTTAGTTTTTATTTATTTTCCTTTTCTAGTTTTTATGCTTTGGTGTGCTTTTTTGTATTCTTCTTTTTAGGTATTTTGCCAATGCCACCGTCTTCAGGAATTTAACTGTTGTACAGCAAATTGCACAATGAATGCAAGTATTATCTTTCTTATCTCTTATCATTTCTATTTTTGGTCCAATGGCATTGTTTCTTCATTGTTCTATTTATTTGGCCATTGAGGACAATGTCCAATTTAAGTGTGGGGGAGTGGTTAGCTTGATAATTCTTCTATGCATCATTCTTTTATAATTCATCCTTCTTCTGAGCAAAATTTTCAAAATTTTCCTAATTTTCTTTGAGATTTCAAGTTGTATTTTTAATGCATGTTTTTATGATAGATTATAGATCATATGTTCTATATCATTTATAACTTTTGTATGACTTTTTGCACACGCTTGGACTAAGTAGTTCTTGATTATATGCTGTACATTGTTCTTAAACTTGATGTTACACTAAAATTCATTGAGTATTCTAGAACTTACTTAAATACCTCTTGAGGAGAAATAAGAAAGACATTATGATTTAACTTAGGGATGACGGTAATAGGCCTTCTTTGGATAGTTTGAGCTTTTCAAGCCTACCTATTTTATTATCCCTAGTGCATATTTTGAGCCTAAATTGATAATTTCATTCTTAAAACCCGTTGTTATACTTTGTCCATTACTTCTTTCTGAGAGTTTGATTTATATTCCAAATCTTTGATTGCTCTGGATGGATAAAAGTACATGTAGGAGAATGTTGAGGGAGAATAATTGTGTAAAGATCATGACTTGTTATTTTAGTCATGCATCAAGAGTTGTGTTGAGCTAGAAAAAGAAAGAGAAGGAAGAAAAGACAAAGATTGAAAACAACAAAAGAAAACAAAAAGCTGCTAAGACAAGATGGAAAGAGAAAAAAAATTGTGAAACAAATAATAGCAGCATTTGAAAAAAGGAAGAAAGAAAGAATTGAAAAAGAAAGAAGAAAAAGATCACAAGAAGAAGGGTGGTTAAGCTGTAGGAATTTCTAAAAAACTTGAGTTCACATCAAGTTCTTGGCACCATTAAGGAAATTTTGAATGATCTAGTGAAAAAAATTATTGATGAGTTGAGAATGAGTTATGGAAATGCAGGATTTGCTTGAACTGAATTGTAAAGGCTATACAAGGTTATGGGGATTGATTGATTTTTGAAATAGGAGAGCAAGAAGAGTTTGTAATTTCTTGATACATTGTGTTTATCCTTTTATTGCAAACTCTCATCTTCTTTGATATTTAAATTTCCTATATCCTTCGTTTGACAAGCTACATTATAATCCCTTTGCCCTTACATTACAAGATTAAAAGTCCTACTTGATATAAGTAGAATCATGATATATCTCGGATTAGTGGAGAGTGTGTATGAAAAGTAAGCTTATGGAATGCATATTCTTTTTGAGGAAAATTCTTTCCAATGGTTTTAGAATGATGTTAAAGTATTGAGATGGTTCTACTAGTCACTATACACTTACACAAGTGTTGAATTTGTTATAAAAAATATAGTAGCATATGTTTTATGTTCTTGAATGAAGAAAACATTGCGGATATTGTTTTTAAATTGATTTGAGTGATTCTTTAAAAAATTGTGTTTTTTCTACTTATCTTTGATACCTTGCTTGAGGACAAGCAAAGAGCTAAGTGTGGGGGAATTGATAGGGCCTAAATTAGTCATATTTTTCCTAATTATTTAAGTCTATTTTGTGATACATTTTGTTCAATAACTAGTCATATTCCTTTATATTTGAGATTTTACCCTTGAAAAGGTATTTTGTGCATTAGTTCAGATTTTAGGGGTAAAATAAGACAAAAACATCGCAAACCAGAACATAGGCGGCGGCGCCAGGGCAGAGGAACCGACGCCAGCCACGCACTATTGGCATAGACTTTGAGGCGAGGGAAAAATCAGTAAAACAACCAGAACAGAACCGAACCAGCACCGGCTCTAGTAGCCAAGACGGCACCGGCCATACTCTGGAAAACGTTGCATTGAAGTTAAGAAAAAATCGGCGAACAACTGAAGAAACAGAACACAACCAGCGCCGGCTCCAGTAGCCAAGCCGGCGTCGACTATGCCCTGAGGATAGGATGGACTTTGATTTTGGCACGTAGTTTTTGGTAATCAGTAGAATTTTAATATCTTCCTACTTCTACTCAGCCAATAAATTTACAGTAATGAGTTTAGACACTTCCTAAGCCTATAAATAGATGGAAAACATAAGAGAAAAGTGGGGAATTCATAGATCATAACAGAAAATCACTCAAATCAAAGGAGGAATTCTTCAATCAAGGAGGATTGTGCAACAAGGTCTTCAAAGGAAAAAGAACGAGGCTTGTCTATGAGTGCTTTCTTTTACTTTGTTTTCTTTTTTTTGAACAGTGATATGTTAATTGTTTTATTGTAATTTGACATTTTTTTACATATTCATTATTTTTAGAGTTACTTTGATCTTTTGGTCAATTGATTGTGATTCTTGGTATATAATTACTTGTGTTTATTACGAGATTAATTGGTTGCTGCTTTCCATTAACTTGCTTGGACAAAGGGGTTGATGGTGGTCTCAATTCATTAATTTCATATTTGTTGTCTCTTAACTTGCTTGGAGAAAATTGGTTAATTGCTAAGAACTAAGTAGTTAAATGTTAATTGATGGCTACCAAGATATGGATTCATTGGTTAATTTCATGTTTTAAGTTTGCCAGAATATGGAAATTTAATCAAGGATTATGTTTAATGCATCTGTTTGGTGAATTAGTTGAGATAGGTTATGTGATGCTAATTTATCTAGAAAATAATGATTTCATGGATTGGAAAAAAAAGTGAATCTATCTTAATCCTTCATGATGCTAAGAGAATAATTAGTTATGATAAAGATTGGATACTTTAAGATCATGTTTGTCAATATAATGGTTTGAGTTACATAATTCTCCGATCTTGACATGTATATATTATTTTATTTTATTTTATTTTACTTTTCACTTTATGGAGTTAGTTAAATAATGAAAGAAAAGTGATTAATGCATACTTATTCCTTGAGGATCGACACTTGTTTGAACCCTATGCTATGTTAATGATGAGTACTCTTGCTCATATGTGTAATTTGGGGTTAATGTTTTAATTTAAACTTGATTGGGAATATGCTTATTTTTATATAATTTTTATACCTAAATAAATACGCATTAATAGCACTTTTCAGAATTTGATCCAACTGACTCACTAGTCAAATCATCATTCACATAGCCTCTATAGGGCCCATCAATTCATTCCACGGGTGCATAAGGCCAATAAAATAATTTTACGGATCAAAATGTCATTTTTCAAAAGTCAATCTCATATCGAGAGATCATTTTCCAAAACTATGTCAAAATAGGTTAAAGAGTTCTTTTCATACATCAAAATAAGTTTCCAGGAGTGCTTGGGTCATTCTCCCTGTATTTGATCACAAAAGTCATTTCCAAGAGTATTCGGATCATTTTAGCCATACTCGATTTTCAAAAGACTTTCCGAGGGTATTTGGGTCATTTTACCCTTACCTGATTTGAAAAGCGTTCACAAAAGTTTCAACAAGGATATTTTGGTCCTTTACCGAATACAAATTCCAAATATTTCCATAAAACATTGCAATAAGATCATTTGGATCATTTTCCAAATATCCGATTGCAAAAGGAACTTATTTTAAGAAATCTAGAATTCTAATCCCAAGAAAGGTTTAAATTAAAAGTCTCCAAACACGTTACCATAAAATGTTTCAATAAGGGCATTTTAGTCAATTTATGAATATCCAATTCTAAAATTTATCATTTTTAAAAAATTCCAAGTATTTAATCCAAAAATTATTAAATTCACAAATTCATGCTTTAATTGTCCCGTAAGGTTTCTAAGCCAATTATGAAGTTCATTCAAGCCCAAAATGGCATAAAATAAATCTTACTTAGATAAATTTTAAACATATTCAGGGATTTCCAAAACAGTATAAAATGTAGCATTTCATGGTAAAACAAAGTAAAATGTAGCATTTCATGGAAAAACAAAGTACACTTGCTTTCAAAATGCTTTTTGAAATCAAAGGGACTAACCTCCTATTCTAACTAGACTTTTTTCTGTTTATGGCTATTCTACCACCCTTTCCCCCGTTTTCAATGTTCTGTTGGCCGTTTACTGATAAACATACACCAAATATCATTTTTAGGTCAAATTGTGTTCGACTGAAAAATAGCCGACAGTTAGCCAACATCCAACTGACGTGCCCGACGGGTAGCCGATGTTTAGCTGACGATTAAGGAAAATGTTTGTCTTTCGTTCACGTTGTTTTTTCGTCGTTTGATCAATTCTTTCGTTTTCATGTTTTCACGTCCTTTCTCCTTTCATGTACAAGGGATTCACTTCATATTTCCCCTATATTTCAGCTAAAATCACACAATTAATCATCCCTAAGTTCATCTATTTTCGGACTCATTTTCTAGAATTTCACTTGTAGACACATGATTTTGTTTTGGGCATAACTTTTAATCCACAACTACGATTTGGCTCTATGATATACCAAAATGACCGTAAGTATTTCTCGTGACATGCTACTAGACAAAAACAGCCCCAATAGTATTGCTTCAATTCCACTATTCATGCTTCCCTTAATTTTCCTCTAACCTTTAACACCTTGGACCATTAATTCATTCAATTTTCCTTCAAATCATCTTTAATTCTGTGATTTTCAAATTCTAATAGCTCACAAGAGTCATGCTTATTCAACACAAATTCACTTCTTCTAATCAAAAGCTAGTATAATTCATTTTTCCAACCAAGTAACTTCCATTTTCATTTTACTTTGGTCATCATCTCATCAACTAAAAGCAATCCTTCAAACCACCATCCATATTCAGTTCTTCCTCACACAAAACATTGTTCATAAACCTCCTAGGCAGTCGGCACACATAAGCATACACAAGGTTCATATACAAAGTTCACAAACCCTAGCTTTTGATCTAGAATCAAGACATGAAAATCATGTTTTCATGTTAAAACTCATATCAAAATAATCACCATAATGAGATCTAAGACTTTAATTCTTGAAGCATAGACTTTTACCCTATATCTGGGATCTCTTGGCTTGATTTTGCTCCAAGAACACGAAGAACACACACACTTCTTTCTTTCTCTCTATTTTTTCTTTTTCTCCCTATTTTTTCTCTAGCTTTTCTTTCCTTTTCTTTCTCTATTCCGTATGCACAAAGTTCTTGTTCAAATTCAGCTCCTCAACCACCATTCTTGTTCTAAATTGGTGACAATTTGGTCACAAATTGTAGGCTATCCGCCACGTGCTGCAATTTCATTCGTCCACCGTTTTTTTATTTATTTCGTAAAACTTATTTGATAATCTTTATCTTGTATGAAATCTCATACAACCTCTTATAATGTGACACATGTCGCTGTCCATGAATCACATAGTGCCACACATCCAAGTTTTAACCACTTTTTTAATTTTTCTCTGAAATGACCAAAAGTGAGTCCAAAATGGGAAAATATTTTATTTCACCATTCAACTCTAAAAATTTCACTAACTCCATTAATAATACTTAAATTCTTTAGTTCCTTCTCCAATTGGTCAAATTTAGGGTCAAAGTTGTGAGTGCAATCAAAATGATAAAAATGCCCCCGGTGAACCGGATAGCATAATTAACACTAAAATGTGCATTTCATTGCACTGATCAATTTCTTTTCTCAGTGTACCTGCAAATTCTTATTTTATAACAATAGTAGCCTTCCAAAGATTTAGGGTACAAGTAGAACAAATCTAATAATTACATCCAGATCTCGACAAAATATTATTATACCAAAATATTCGTCTTATTACACTGATCATCTTTTGTTCTAGCTATTGACACAAATTCTCATCCTATTACAAATAGTAGCCAATTGAAGATAAAGATGTGGGGTATTACATTCTCCTCGCCTTATAAATTCATACTCGAAATTGACTTACACTTGGAGTAAATCTGAGTACTTTTTCAACATCTTCACTCTCGTTTCCTAAGTTGCTTCTTGCATAAGATGATAATTCTACAATACTTGTACAAGTGGAATTTTTTATTCCGCACACCTTTTTCAGTATATTCTAAGATCTTAATAGACTTTTTCCCATACTTCAAGCTTTAGCTCAGTAAGCTCTTCATTCAAAATGTGTGCGGGATTGTCTATATATTTCTGAAGTTGGACAACATGGAATACATCGTGAAAACTTTGAAGCTCTATTGGTAACTCTAATTGATAGGTTACCTTCCAAATCCTCTCGACAATAAGGAATGGTCCAACGTACCAAAATGCCAATTTCTTTTCCTTTCCTTTGATTCCCAATTGTCATTGCAGGGTTAACTTTAAGAATACACGATTTTCTTTAATAAATTCCAAATCCCTCCTACGTCGATCCGCTTAATTTTTCTAACTACTCTGAACTACGTCTAGCTTAATTTTGATCATCTCCAAAGCCTGTGAAACTTTTCATGAATGAAGATATCTTATTCACCTGTCCTTCGTCCTAGACTACATTTCCTTTCATATAAAGCTTTAAATGGGGCCATTCTAATTTGTATGCAAATTCTGCATGCACTAAATTATCAATCCGCTCAGCTCCAAAATCTAAAGTGCAAGCCCATAACATAACTTCTAAAATCCTATTCACTCGGCCAGTCTACCTTTCTATTTGTGGGTACGCTGCTATACTGAACTTTATGATTGTTCTATATCTTTGCTGCAATTTAGTCCAAAACTCTATAGTAAATCTAGGATCTCAATCCGACACAATATTAGAGAGTATTCCATGAAGTCTTACCACTTCCTCCACATATATTTTACTTAACTTCTCTAAAGAATCCCGTTGATTAAGAGGGATGAAATGAGCGGACTTAGTTAGTCGATCCACTATCACCTATATATAGTATCTCGCTGTCCTACTATCATGGGTAATCCTATAATAAAATCTATAGTAATTTCCTCCTATTCCCATGATAGAGTAGGTAATGGATATAGTAACACTCTAGGCCATTGCTGATCGTCTTTCACTTGCTAACAAGTTAAGCATCGAGCTACAAAGTTTGAAATATCCTTTTTCATATCGATCCACCAATAATGTCGTTTTAAGTCCTGATACATCTTCACGGCTCCTAGACTGATGGTACACTTACTCCGATGTGGTTCTGTTAACATATCCTATCTCATTGTAGATTGCTTTAGAATACAATACCAATCTCAGTAATAAATAATTCCATCATTATCCCATCAAAACTTATCTCCTTTTTTCTTCACCTATTTCTGCATCAACCTTTACAACTATTCATCTTTATCTTGCTCTTCCTTTGACTATTGTAGGAAAGTAGGTTGAATGGAAATACTACTCAGTCTTATTTCTCCATTTGCTACAACGCTTCCAGTTTTGGGATTTGTAACCTCCGAAGAGCTGATAAGTTTGCCTTCTTACTAAGGGCATCTGCTACTAAGTTTGCTTTTCCAGGATGACACTTAATTGGACAATGAAATTCTTCCAAAAATTCCATTCACCGATGTTGTCTTATGTTCAAATCAATTTGAGTAAAATATACTTTAAACTTTTATGGTCGGTGAAGACTTCAAACTCAGTCCCATACAAATAATGCCTCCACTTCTTATGAGCAAATACAATAGCTGCCTACTCTAGGTTATATGTAGGATAATTCTCCTCATGAGGTTACAATTTCCTAGAGATATAAGCTATCACCTTTCTTTTTTGCATTAATATTTCTCCCAATCCCTTTTTTGATGCATCCGTGTACACCTCATAAGGTTTATCCATCTTTGGCAGTGCCAAAAAGAAGAAAAATTTAACCTCTTCTTCAGTTCTTGAAAGCTTTTCTTACACTTCTCGGTCCAAACATAAGGAACTTTCTTTTGGGTGAGTCGAGTCAAAGATGATGCTATCTTAGAAAATCCCTCAATAAACCTCCAATAATATCCTACTAATTTCAGAAAACTTCGTATTTCAGTTGGAGTCTTAGTATATTTCTAATTTATCACCGCTTCGACTTTTGCAGGGTCTATTATAATCCCGTCTTTGAATATCACATGTCCCAAGAATACTATGTCTAGTAGCCAAAACTCATACTTACTAAATTTTGCATACAATTTGGCCACTCTTAACTTCCCTAAGACTTTTTGAAAGTGTTGTTCAGGTTCTTGGGGATCTTTGGAGAATAGCAGAATGTCATTTATGAATATAACCACAAAATTATCTAAGTATGGCCGGGCATTAAGTCCATAAAATAGCAGGGGCATTAGTAACACCAAAGGCCATCATCACAAACTTAAAATGTCCATATCGAGTCTTAAATGTCGTTTTGATATATTCTCTTTCTGAATCCAAACTTGGTAACATCCTTGCCACAAGTCGAACTTTGAGAATCATCCTGCTCTTTGTAAATGATAAAACAATTCATCAATAATGGGAAATGGATATTTATTCTTTATCATTATAGCATTTAACCCTTACAGTTCTATACACATCCATAATGACCCATCTTTCTTCTTAACAAACATTACAAGTGCTTGTTAAGTTGAATTACTTGGCTGAATAAACCCTTACTCCGTTAATTCCTATACTTGTTTCTTAAGCTCCTGTAATTTTGTGGGTGCCATTCTATAAGGAGTTCTTGAAATTGATTCTGCTGATGGCACTAGATCAATGAAAAACTCTACTTCTCTCTCCGACGGTAACTCCTTCAATTCTGCTGGAAAAAAAATACCTAAATGCTAATTCTCAACAGGGACATCTTCGGGTTTCTTAACCTCTCTTAGCTTATTAATTACATAGGCAAAGTATTCAATGCCCCTTTTTCTAATCATCTTTCAGGCTTTGAGTCCCGATATAAAAGCATTACTTTTCCTTCCAACCTCACCAACAAATTCTAATATAGATCTCCCAAGCCGATGAAAATGTACTACCTTACGTCTAAAGTCAACTTGAGCATGATGCTCGAGATAACCAATCTATGCCCAAGATAGCATCATAATCCTCTACAGGCAAACATATCAAAACTCCTACCAATATTTCATCTCCTACTATGATCTTACAATTCCTATGTATTTTTCTCACTATTCATTTGCTTTCCCAATGGGGTACTAAAAATTATTTCATATGATGTTTCTTCCCCTTTTATTCCTATAGAATCAAGAATAAATTGCTAACAAAAGAATATGTAGATCTAGGATCTACCAATACTTGAGCATTATGATTAAAATAAGGAGCGTACCTTCCACTACTGCAGCCCGGTTTTTTGTCTTCTCTAATATCACTACTCGAGCATTCATTTCGGGGTTTGATGGGTCTAGCTCTAGAGGTAGAAGCTTGTCCTGAGTTCCTTTTTCCTAGTCCAAACTTTTGTCCTTAATTATTTCTTCCAAGCTGACTTCATACTCTTATTCAAGGGTGCGGGAAACTAAAACTCTTATATCCTATCTTCTCACAGTTAAAGCATCTAAAAGATGGTTGTCCTCTAGTTGGGCCTCCCCTCCTCTACATATTTCCTTTCTTTTTGCCATCAGTGCCCTCCAAATCTTTTTTTACTCATACCCCAAAATCTTTCCTGCTTATATTCTCATTGACTCTTGTAATAGTCTTAGATAATTGTTTGATAGTATCAGCCATCTTCTGGAAGGTCTGGTACATAGGGTGGTCTAAAGTTATAAGGTGGGGACCTTCTACCTACGGCTCCCCCACCATTAGCTCAGGGTTATTTCGAGTAGTCGCTTAAGAGGCATTTTTACAGTTGATAAGATTTTACCAATATAATAATGCAACACAGCTCAAAAGCAATAATAAAAATGGGCACAGTGCATATAGCAAAACATAACATATATTCATTCTCATTTATCACAAAGTCATTACAAAATTTATGTGCCAAGCACACAGTCATATACACTAGTCGAACTATACATTCCCAACTACATATATCTACGTCTCACCCTCCTACTTATCATTATTCTTGTCTGAGATGGGAGATCCTGAATCAGTCAAAACTGTATAGGACTTAGTTGTATCGAATCACTCACATTCATCCACATCAGGATGCAACCAAGCCAATATATCTCAGTTTATCTCCAATTTTTCCTTGAATCCTCAACCACAGGTACCTGCACCTCGGGTACCTGCTGATGACTTCCTATCTCAACATCCTTCAAATATAACATCTAATCTTCTGATACTCCCGAAATATCCCCGCCAAATACCTCCTCATCATCCTCAGACAACAATGTGCTGTCTGGGATACTATCATTCGTATCATTATTTTGATGGCATGTTTCAATATTGCCATCAACCTTATCAGAATCGCAACCTATCTTTTCTATCTGACTATGTGGTGACGATGTCCTCTCAGAAGTAAGTGTCCTTTCCGGATTGAGATATCACACAAATAAAGTAATAACGGGCACTATCGGGTCAAACACACTCCCAGTGGGATGAGATGCGTTATGATGTCCAGGGTTGGGTCTTGTCAAAAGAAAACATCCTATCACACAGGCTCGAAAGATAGTCCTAATCAACCGAAATTTTTTACACCCGAATTCTCACCTATCTCTTTCTTCCTATCATCGCTACACTAATCTATTGGGCGCTTGCCCTTATTACTCTTATCCATCATACCTTCACAATGAAGGAGGTCGATTAATCCCGATGACGATACTACAGTTCTATAAAAATATACTATGATACTAATTGTAACACCTGTAATAAAGATAACAATGGAAGCATACCAACACTTGGTATTGCCCTATCCAGTCTTCCAAACAAATGGTCTTTATAACGAAAATAACTGAGTAATTATATTTATATATATATATATATATATATACATATATAGGAACCAAACTCAACAATATCCCTTACTGATGGCCACACAAATACATATATTATAGAATCTCATACATGCCACCTATATATACGATAGAACAAAGTACATGATCAAAAGGAAAGCCATGCAAACCTATAATGCAGACTCTGTGGTATAGTCCTTCTAACTATAGGTTCACTCAGCTCTGGATTCTACAAAAAGGTAAGATACATGGCACGTGTCAGTGACGAATTACCTAATGAGTCTCGTGTGTGTTAGAACTTTACAAAATAACAAACAACACAAAAGTTTTGTGAAATAGCATATCATTCTTTTCCTATTGGAAACAGTTTCAGAACATTCTAAGGAGAATATTTTATTTACAACTCAATCATTTTTTGGAAAATAGTATTTCAAATTTCAAACCATTGCCCCAATTCCAAAAATAGGCACTTTTCCCACAGAAGGTCGGCTTGTATACAAGTCTCGTAGTCTTACCTTTAGTGCCATGAAATATTATATTGAGACCACCAACCCAAAACTCAATCCATACATCGTCGGAATAAGTACACCGTAGCATACAATAATCAACAGTGCACGTGGCACACAATTTTTTACTTGCTACTATAAGTCAGGGATCCCAATCCTAACGTCAATCACCACCGAGGCAGCAACGAGTTCAAACAACAGCAGTTGTCCAGCCCTGCCTGTGAACAACCCAAATCACAAAGTGCACACAAGGCACGATAATTGCCAGGCTTTAGACGACTAGCCAGAGGGACTTATCCCAATGTTCTGTCACCGTGTTTGGAGTAAGACAATCTCCTAAACTAGCTAGGTTACTTGGGGTCATCTATCTTTAACATGAGCTAGTACAAAGATCAAAATCATTATTGAGTACTCAACATCCCTACTACCAGCCCCTTCTAACTGATCAGGCCAGAGAGTTATCTGTTCCTATAGGATTTTCAATCAAAACATTTTTGGGGAAAATAACACTTTCAAAAATTTGATCCCACTGACTCACAAGTCAAATCATCACTCACATAGGCTCCGTAGGGTCAATCAATTCATTTCGTAGGTGCATCAGGCCAATAAAATAATTTCAGGGATCAAAACATCATTTTACAAAAGTCAATCTCACATTAAGAGATCATTTTTCAAAACTATGTTAAAATAGGTTAAAGAGTTCTTTTCATACATCAAAACAAGTTTCCAGGAGTGCTCGGGTCATTCTCCCCGTATTTGATTACAAAAGTCATTTCCAAGAGTATTCGGGTCATTTTAGCCATACTCGATTTTCAAAAGACTTTTCGAGGGTATTTGGGTCATTTTACCCTTACTCGATCTGAAAAGTGTTCACAAACGTTTCAATAAAGATATTTCAGTTATTTACCAAATTCCCAATTCCAATGGTTTCCACAAAACATTTCAATAAGGACATTTAGATCATTTTTTAAATACCCAATTCTACAAGGAACTTATATTAAGAAATCTAGAATTTTAATCCCAAGAGATGATTAAATTCAAAGTCTCCAAACACGTTTTCATAAAATGTTTTAATAAGGGCATTTCAGTCAATTTATGAATACCCGATTCCAAAATTTACCATTTTTCAAAAATCCCAAGTGTTTAATCTAAAAAGAACTAAATTCACAAATTCATGCTTTAATCGTCCAGTAAGGTTTCCAAGCCAAAATGGCATAAAAATAAATCGAGCTCAAATAATCCTTAAACATATTCAAGGATTTCCAAAAAGGTATAAAATGTAGATTTTCATGAAAAAACAAAGTACACTAGCTTTCAAAAGGCTTTTAGAAATCTAAGGGACTCATCTCGTATCCTAACTAGACACTTTTTATTTACTGCTATTTAACCACTGTTTCCAGCATTTTCAACATTCTGTTGGCCATTTACCGATAAACCTACACCAAGCATTGTTTTTGGGCAAAATGGTGTTTAGCTGAAAAATAGCCGACGTGCTCGACGGTTCGCCAACGTCCAACCAATGTTTAGCCAATGGGGCCGACGGTTAATGAAAACATTCATCTTTCGTTCACGTCGTCTTTTCATCGTATGATTAGTTCTTTCAATTTTCTTTTTCCATATCCTTTCTCCTTCATGTACAAGGGATTCACTTCATACTTCCCCTTTATTTCTTTCAAAATCAAACAATTAATAATTCCTAAATTCATCCATTTTTGGACTCATTTTTTTGAAATTTCACTCCTTGACACTGGTAGAACAAATCTAATAAACTATATCTAAGTCTCGACAACATATTATTTTACCAAAATATTCATCTCATTACACCGATCATTTTTGTTCTGTCAATTGATACAAATTCTCATCCTATTACAAATAGTAGCCAATCGAAGATAAAGATGTGGGGTGTTACACTTTAGAGATGCTTTCTTGGGTTAATTTTTTGCCAATGAGGACATTGGCCAATTCAATTGTGGGGGAGTAGTTTGGTGATATTCTTTATCCACGTTTTTATTGATTATCTTGGGGATTTCTTGGTATTGAGCTACTTTGGAAAATTTTGGTTTAAAAGATTTTGATTAAAAAATAACTTTGTAGCAAGTTCCTTGAAAGTTTTGAATAGTTGAAGGTTTAAAATTTTTGAACTTTTGGAGCCAATTCACAATAAAAGTAGTCTATTCTCTTCATTTGTTCTTATTTATTAATTTTGGTCTTCTTGGTTGTACTTATATTGTTATATCTTTGGCCATTAAGGGCAACGTCCAGTTTAAGTGTGTGTGTGTGTGTGGGGGGGGGAGGGAGGGAGAATGTGGTTGAAGAAATATTTTTCCATATCATTTTTTGTGAAAATCAAATTTTCAGCGGCTTTTATTGTTAAGAAAGGTTGTAATTCCTTTTCTTACTTGGATATGATTTTTATCATTCATTACATAGGTTTTCATGAAATTGGTTTTGTTGGATAGATTATTTGTCAAGACTTGAGAATTTTGATTAATTTTGTTTATGCATTAATGTTTGAATCTTATTTGACTCATCTAGTTTGACTATAGAGGATATGAAGAATATGGGAAGAGTTTATTGGCTAACTCTTGTATTATAAGTTTAAATTTTGCTAGCTTTGAGTTATGGTGAACAATGTGAGTTGATAAAAGAATCTTTGAGAAGAAAGATTGTGGAGAATTCTAAAGAATTTTTTATATAAGTTGGAAAAACAATGAATAGAAACAACACTATTGTTGTTGGGAAATGAAAAAATGCTCTTAGTGATGATTCTTGATAACCTTTAGCTAAAAAGGGTGTCAAAATGGGGAGAAGTAGCAAGTGAATTTGATGCACTCTCTTGAGGCTATCCCGAAGGCAAAAAGGCATGAAAGAGAAAAGTAAGAAATGTTGGGTATCTTAGGCTCGTATCCTATACGGCGTAGCGGAAAATAAATGAGAAACCATCCCAAGACCCACCTATTTGTGGAAAACAAGACGTAAAGATAATAAAAGTAGTAGCTTTTTACCTTTGTTTGATCGTCCGAAGAACAAAATTTCTTCTTCAAGTCGAGTCGTGATCTAGCAATCATCGTGATCAACCTCCACGTGAGTTGAACGTCTAACCACTATAGTCACAGTGTGTGATTATCTCTAACAGTAATCCACATAGAGGAATACTTAAGCACCAAACTTTCCTGTACAAGCAGAAACAAGATGGCGGCTAGGTTTGTTTCTCAAGACAATCGAGAGAGATAGAGAGAAGAGAAGATCGAGCGTTGCTATTTTTTCGTGTGTCACTTTTCAGCTAGGGTTTCATGTGTCTTGTTAAAATGTCACGCGAAATTTCCCTTCCCAAAACCAAGAATTCTAATCCTATAAGAATTCCCTAATTATAATTAGAGACATCATGTTCTCAAAATTAAAACTTAGACCATAAATTATACCTAATTATAATTTGTCCACAATAACTTCTTTTTCTCTCAATTAACCCCACTATGTTATCAAATAACATCTTGAGTATATAATCCTCTATTATGTGTGAGCTATTAGGTTTCCCAGTCAATTGGTAGCGAACATGAATTAATCCGAACGTCTTTGAGATTAATAATTGATAATTAATTACAATTAATTCTATTAATTCTAATTAGGATTGGTTTATTAATTCATCAATTAATAAACCCGTATTCCCATATCATTTGCGATATCTAGCAACACATCATGACCACCCAAGTGTCCAGGAAGTCACGTGGCTTGACATGAACCTTTCAATAACAAACTTCAATGCAATTAACTCATTTCACCATATAATATCTCATTCAATTTGTAGTACGGAAAGAGTGCCAACTCCTTCCAGAGTTAATTCTAGCCCAAATACAATAGTACTTGTACTAGGACTCCACTACTTTAGATATGTATCAATTGGAACTATTTCCAATACATAATAGCCTTAGCTAAGGACTTTCCAAGTAGTAATTCCTACAAGTGGCCATGAGATATTCGCCCCTACTATTAGGAGTGGTGAATCCTTTATTCACCCTCTCAACTACTTTCATTTACCTCACAATATACCCAATATCCATCCCATAGGTAGCCCTTGATTGAGCTTTGGAGATTGGAATCAAAGTACGAAGCTCAGCAAACAAAATACCTTAGAGATCTCAAGTCTAAAGATACTTGCACGTTTACTATATTGAGATTATGTCACTGGCTCTAAATAGTTATCCTTGTGATTATCTCAAAGTTTGGTCGTATAATGAACTTGTTCCATTAATAAGCGTCCATGTGTTAACTTTGATTATCTCAATACTTACCGTTATAGAACTACCGCTTGATGAAATCAGGAAGTCTAACACATGCTAGTCTTAACGCATTAATGATGTCTTGTCTAATTGATACTATGACTAGGGACTATTTAAGTACTAACACCATCCAGTGTAGTAGGAATCTCATATCATAATCTCTATTATGATTTTCTTAACACAGTGTTGTACTATGGACTTTATCAAATAGTTATATTACTTAAAGTAAACAAAAGAAACTGTAAAATAAATAATGCCTTTTAGTAAAATAAAATGTGTCATATATAATATACAAGTGATTACCTCTAGGGCATAACACTAACAAGAAAGAAAGAAATAAAGAATTGGGGAGAAAGAAATGGATAGTGGATGACTGTAAAGGGGGCCAATTTGGTGTGTGAAGAGAAATCCATGCACTTGAGGCTATCAATTCCCTATGTCATTGAAAAAAATGAGAGAAAAATTTTGGAGTGCTTTCCTCATATCATGACTTAAGTTATGCAGTCATATTATGGTTGAGTTGGTAGATGTCTTGACTTGTGTGAGTCATATTATCTATATTTTAACTAGACTGGTGAAATAATCTTCTTAGACTAAGGTATGGACTTAATTAATTTGACTTCAAGAGTTTTATGATGTCTTGTCTAATATTTCAAGGTTTGAAATTGATTTAAAAAGGTATGGATGACAAGTGTTGTATCTAAAGTTTGAAGGGAAGACTTGATCTTTGCTATGGTAAAGAATTTTTTAATAAGAAAGAACTTATGTTTTCTTGATAATTTTATTGTACTAAAGTGCTTTACTTGAGGACCAGAAAATGTTTAAGTGCCGGGGAATTGATATGGGCTAAAATCACCATTACTTTCCTAGTTATTTTAAGGTGTTTTAAGATACATTTGTTATAATAACTAGGCATATTCCTTCCTATTGGACATTTTTCTTGTAAAATGTATTTTTGGAAAATATGTGCCGATTTAAGTTAAAATCGACTAGAAAGCCCACAAAACTAGAATAGCCATGGCACCAGGCCCAGCCAATGGACCAGGCGCCGAGTCCATTTTGCTCTAGAAGAAGAATTTGAGCAAACTTCGGGGGAAATTCCAAAATAGACCGAGAGCTAGGTCTGGCAAGTGTACTTGGCGCCAGGTCAATTCTATCTATCCAAGAGAAATAGGCCATAAAACAGAGCAAAAACAGAGAAAGAAAAGAGCGCACCTGACACTAGGTGGGTCAAAGGTACCTGATGCTAGGTATGCTCCGGGGGCAAATATTTTGTACACGAAATTTGGAATTGTCCAATGATTTTGGATTTTTCCTACACCTACTCGGCCAAGACTTCCCCTGCCACGAATTTAGCATTCAAGAGGCCTATAAAAGCTTAAGAAAACATAAGAGTTTGTATATATACAATAGAGAGAGGTGGAATCCATAAGTAGAAATTCTCAATCTGTCATTGAAGAAGGAGTTCACCCAAATCAAGGAGGGTTGTTCAAGAGAGTCTTTAAGGAGGAAGAAAGAGGCTTGTCTATGAGTGCTTTCGTTTACCTTTGTTATCTTTTCCTTAAACAATCATGTATTCAATTTGTCCATTATAATTTGACATTATTTATTGTGATTCATGAGTTATTTATTAGTTTAATCTTTTAATCAGTTGGTTATTGTTCTTGGGATTTGATTATGTGCTTTTCTTACGGAGTTGGTTGATTGAGTTTTGTTATTAACTTGCTTGAAAAAGTGGTTTGTAATGATTTCAATTATTTAGTTCCATATTTGTTACCGTTTAACTTTCTTGAAAAAAGGGTTAATTGTTTAGAACTTTGGCAATCAAAGGTTAGTTAATGATTGCTAGAATATGGATTCGTTGACTAATTTCATGTTTTAAATTGCTCAGAATATAGTGGTTGATATAAGGATTGATTTTAATGCATCTTTTGGATAAGTTAGTAAAGAAAGAATATGGTCACTAATTTAACAAGAAGATAGTGATTCCATGGATTAGAAACGAAGTGGGTCTACATTAAATCCTTCATGAGACTAGGATAATAATTGATTGTAATATTGGCTAAGTGATTCATGATCATGTTTTCACATCCTTAAGTTGTATATATTTCTTTATTTTTCTTATTATTATCATACAACTTTATTTGATACGTTAAACAATAAATGAAAAGTGATTAATATGTACTTGTACATTTGACAATCGATACTCGTTAGTTCCCTATACTATTCTTGAGATGAGTATACTGGCTTGTGTGTGTATTTTTGGATTAATGTTTTAATTAAAACTTGACTAGGGGATGGATTTAAAATTAATGATTTTATATACCCAAAATTTACGCATCACTTTAGTTTAACAAACAGTTTATTCAAGGACTTACTTGATCTCTTGATCTCAAAGTTTAAAAATCTTCCAAGTCTTGTTCAAGGTAACCTAGCCCTGTTTAGGGAAAACATGGGGTACATATCACTATTAGTTCATAACTAAGCAACAAACTGCATAGATACAAGTAACTGCAAAACTCCAAACATTCATGCGCATATATTCAACAACAATATTAAGAACAATAAAAAATGTTAGTAGTGATTTAGGAGTTCTAAAATTAAGTGATATAAAAATATGTTCTAGAGTTTAGTATTAATATTTGTATAACAATAACTTGATATTAAAAAAACATAAGTAAATGGCATAAATATTAAATAAGTACAGTAAAAATAATAATATAGTCAAAAAATTTAATAGGAGTACAAATAATAGTGTAGATAGTAGTAATATTGCTAAAAAGATAACAACAACAACAATGCGATTCTATTAATAATATTAATGTTAATGTTATTATTAATGTTAATATGAAACCCCAGCTGAAACCTACCTTAGAGTAAGGGGGTTGGAATACATATCATATTTTATTGCATGCATAAATATAATTTTTATATGATTTTATGTGCTTTAGATATGTAATTTATAGTATAGAAGGCTTAAATGAGTTTTTTTTGAGTAAAAAGGGCAAAATGGTAATTTTTGCTTGAGGTGAAAATAGGGAGATTGCTTGAGGATTAAATATGAGAAATACTTGGGAGAGAAAATAAGAACAAGAGTTGTTGTGGTTTAGTGGTTAGAGCCATGGAAATAATTCTTGAGGTCTTGAGTTCAAATTCCATCATTAGAGTTTTAGCATGATTAAATTTTATTTTTGTTTGGGAAGGCTAGGTTTCACCCTTTCAATGCTTTAGGGAAGAGCAAGAGTGTAGTCCTGGGGGAGACATGATAGGAATGCCCTAATCTTACTCTTGTGCCCTACCAAAAGCTTCTATGGGATTCATACCTTTTTTTAATATCTAGCTTTCCTTAATTCTTAGACAATTAAGTTGTTTGATTTATTCAAGCCAATTTTATTCCAGAAAAATTCCAGCAAAGTGTTGTGGCTTTGAAGATTTCAAAAATGACCATATGAGTCATCTTGTTGGCCAAAAATGGGGAGGAGTTTTAGAAGGTTCCCAAGAGAATTAATCTCCATGGTTGAACCTTCAAAACTCCAACCTAGCAGTGTTCATTTTATTCATGTTGTAAACTGAAAATTTTCCAGCTTCTTGTCCAGTCCAAGTGTCGACATTTTCAGCCACCTTTACCACTCAAATTCTACCAGAACAATGATCAATCCACTCAGCATGAGGACTGAAAATGACAACTATAATCGAGCTGCACAAAAACTATGCGTACCAGAAAATTTTTCTGGGCAACTTTCGCAGCTTTGGTGAGCCTAAACCAAGTTGTTTCTTCCAATTTTTTACCCAGCATCTTAGCCACATTTTTCATCCATAAAGCAGACTGGAAAATGGTAGAAAAATCTGCCCAGGAATTCCAGCAAACCTGCGAAAAAGCTGAATAGAATTTTCCAACTTTGTTCCTTCTATAGCCATATCTCAAACCTCCACCATTTTTCTGTACAAACTCCCCTCAAACAACCATGAACAGAGTTTCATCATCTTCTCAAGCATTCTGCTCGAAAACCAGTCTATGGCTGCTCCTAAAATATCTCCATCAATTACTCCAATTAAGCCATTGATTGAAGACCAAAATTCCAGCAAACATATTTAGTAAACAACCATAAATCATCCCTCAAACAACCATAAATTCATTCACCATTGTGCACCATATTTTCAGCCACCATAAAGCCCCTTCACATAGCTTTCATTCCAGCAAAAATCACAGGCAAACAACCAGCCATTGGAGCTTCCCAAAGCTCTCCATTGACCAAGATCTTCTTACCACATTTTGTTTCCAAAATTGCTTCCCTAAAATATTCTTTTTTGATTTCAAACAACCAGCTTTCCTTTTCCTCTCAAACTAGAAAATTCAATTGCCAAACCCCCTCAAACAATTTGGCCACCCTAATCCCACAAAATTTTGGCTTGCTCTCCCTTAATCCTCTCCATTCTCTTCAACCCTCAAGAACACCAAGAACACCTACTACCCTCCTCACGCCTAAGGCCACTAATACCGCTTCAATCTTCTTCAAAATAACTCCAGATCACACCTACTCAACCCCTTGCCACCACTTCTGCAATTTTTAACATCAAATACCGAAATCCAAGTCTCCCATTTAGATAAAAAAAACTAGTATTTTCGAGAAGGCCAAGAACACCTTCAAGGTAAGCATGATCAATTGCTTCCATCTTCACTCATATTCATCTCCTAATGAATATATGTATAGATAAACATACTAATGAACTCTCATTTTCTCTTTTCTCTTCTCTCTCTCTCTCTCTCTCTTGGCCGAATGGTTACTTCAACCATGGCCATATTTTCTTCTTCTCTCTTGTCGGATCATGTCTCCTAAGAGTAAGGATCCTTCAAAACTACTCCAAGGTAGTCATCAATCATGTAAGCCTCTTCAACCTTCTCTTTAAATTCTAGATTCATGTCTCTAGGATGATATTGGATGGAGATGGATTACGAATAGGGTTCGGGCATGTGTTGTTGTGATGAGTTGAGATTGAAGCATGAATAAATGTGTTTATGTGATGGAGTTGGGATTGATGCATGAGGTGATTTGTCTTGGTTGATTGTATGGCATTTTTAGGGATTTTTGCATGTCTTCATGTCATGATTGGTTTATGTGATCAAACATGTTAGAGATTATGTCACCTTTGGTGAATAGGATTATGTTCATGTATTTTTGTTAAAGCAATGAATATGTTTATGTTTCTGAAACTCCTGTCGAAACCAACCTTAGAGTAAGGGTGTTGGGATGCATAACATACTTTACTGCATGATTAAATATATTTTTATTTGATTTTATGTGCCTTGGATTTGAGTTTTAATGTCTTGGAGGCTTGTTGGTGAATATTGAGTGAGAAGGGCAAAATGGTAATTTTTGCCCGAGGTGAAAATTGGGAGATAGCTTGAGGATTGAATAGAAAATAAGTTGCTAGTGAAAATGACAACAAGAGTTGTTGTGGTGTAGTGGTTAGAGCTTTGGAAATTAATTCTTGAGGTCTTGAGGTCTTGGGTTCAAATTCCATCATATGAGCTTTTGCTTGGTTAAATTTTATTTTAGCTTGGGGAATTAATAATTTCGGCCTTAGTGGTGTTTGGAGTAGGGTAGAGATGTTGTCTTATGGGAGGCATGATATGAGTCTTCAAATCCTAATCGTTTGTTCTACTCGAATTTTCTAAGAGGAATTCATTTTTCCTTGATCTTTAATTTTTCCTTAGTTCTCAACTTATGAGGTTGGGCAAGTTGTTCTAGCCATTTTCTCTCCAGAAATTTCAGTGAAGTGTTGTGACTTTGTAAGATCAAAATGTCTTAGTGAAGGATTTCTTATGGTCCGAAAAGGTGAAAGAGTTGTGGGAGATTTCTAGAGGAAAATTCCTCTAGTGAGCTTGCTGAAAATCCACTCTAACTAGTTTATCTTCCTTCTTGGAATGAACTGAAAATTCTCCAGCTGATTGTGCTATCAAGGTATCGAAATTCTTAGCTAACATTCCCTCCCAAATGCTGCTAGAAAAATGATCTTTTGGATCAGCTTGCAACCTGAATTCTTTAGCCATTTTCGGACTGCGCAAAGCTGGAGCAAAACTAGGAAAAATTCCTATACAAATCGCAGCTTTGAGAGTCTAAAACCAAGCTGTTTTCTTCCAAAGTTTGTTCAGCACCTTAGCCATGTTTTTCCTCCATGAAGAAGGCTGGAAACCAGCCTTGAAAGCCCTTGGAATTCCCCTTCAAACTCCTTGCAAACGGGCTGGAAAATGGCAGCTGAAAACTGCCCAGGAAAACATCAGCTTGCGAAATTGCTGTGCAGAAAATTGTCTAGCTTTGTTACATCCCAAAATAATCCAAGAATAAATCCATGAATTCCCAAAACAAAATCATAAATAAAATTATCCACTCTCGACTTCCTAAAGCAATACATAGAAATAAATAATAACAATCTCTTTCCAGGTAGATTACACTAGCTACTTATCCCCACAGCAGGATCGACGTAAAATCATGGTAAAAAGGTGATGAGACAAAAATCTCAGTAAGTCTGTGTGTGCTTTGGGTGTTTAGTGAAAGCAGTTCATGGATGCAAAGTGCGAAATCTTTATAAGAGAAATATTGGCAAGCAGTAAACATCAGTCAAAAGTAAGAATGGCATTTTAGCTATTCCAGCCATACATGATCAACAAAATCATCCACTCATAAGAAAGGATTATGGGTTACCACACGTTGGGCCCCACAACCGGATGGTCATTATGCCACACTTTGTGCATACTGCGCGGTCAGAATGCCACACTTTGTGCAGACTGACAAAAGTAGGTGATCGGCCTACTGGGCAAGATACTCATCTTTCTCTATACCTAAACAACAACCGAGTGTCCATTCCGGTAAAACACAGTCACTTGACTGAAAAGAACACTGCTGGCTCGGACCGGCACGACCCACTGGACTGACGTCCTATCCGGGAAGGACTCACCCCTCAGAGGTGGCCACCTACTGAGAGACTTACCTTAACCCCTCGAGGACTAGTCTTAGTAGTCCACCCTTATTGAGTACTCAACGACATTTCCCACTTGGGATAAAATGAACAAAACATTGTTCCACATGAAAATGGCATTTTGAGGGTTTCCAAAGTTTGGGCAAAACTGGGTTTAGAAAGAGTTTTAGGTTTTGAGTAAAACTGCCCCTTGATTTGCAAATAATTTATTTGTCTGAAATGAGAATGGAAATATTCTTCAATTGCCTTTACAGAAATGAGTAACCATGCACTCTACATTTGGCTTGCCATAAAAAAAAAATCATTTTTCATCAATAAGGTTTTATGCAGGAGCTTACCTGACTCTTGCTCACAAATAAAAGGTCTCCAACAGCTGATGTAACCCCACATGGGCAAATACAAAACACAATCAATTTCAAGCCACAATCCACTTCCTCAATTTTAAAACAACTCAACTTACTACTATCATGATTCTAGTGTCCCAAGCTTTAAGGCCACTCAATAAATAAATAGGTTTATAGGCTAAGGATAATTTGATATTTAAAATAATTAATGTTTTGGGAAATAGGTACTAATAAGTTAAAGGTTTAAAACTAGCTAAGAAAAATTTAGAGTTTATTTCTTAATGATTTATTAATAATTTAGTTGTTAGAAAATAATTGATAACTAAAGTTAGTTGAAAATAAATTTTAATGAATCTTGCTTGAAAAATAATAAATGAGTTTTAATAGGTTTTGATTAAAAGATGATAATTAAATTTATAGAAATAAGTATTTTACTAGTCATGATTATTTCCATAAAAGGCTTTAGTGGATTTCATTATTTTATAAAGTATCTATATATTTTATTTTTCTATTAAAACTATTATTTATTTGACTAAATTTTCCTTTATATAAATATAATATTCCAAATCTACCCTTCCTATGGTTTTTTGAAATCACTAGCAAAATTATATTACTACATATTTTATTCATGAAATAAAAATTTGCTTAGGGACAACTAGATCATGATCATAATTCCAAGGTTATTCACAATCATGAACATATTCAACCATTCAACTCATCAATTCATCCAAATCATGCTCATAAGCATAGATATCAATTTATCAAGACATGATCTAACCTCTACTAGCATAGATATGGCTATGGCTTCAATAATCCAATATGAATATAAGTCCTAATCACCAATGGTGACATAATCTCTAGCATACTTCATCACAAATACTACCTATGACATGGAAACATGCATCAAACCCCAAATCATCATTCAATCAAACAATATAATCCTTCCATGCATAAATCCCATCTCCTTCACAATCATACATATATTTATGCTTCAATCTCTACAATGCATACTCAAATCCTATCACAACCCACATACTATCAACATAATCCTAGAGACATGAATCTAGAATTTAAAAGAAAGATTGAGGGGACTTACTTGGTTGAGGGATGCCTTGAAGGAGTTTAAAATGGATCTCAACTCCTAGATGCCTAAAGTTGTCCAAGGAAGGTGGAGGGAGCATGGCCATGGAGGAAGAAGCTATCCAGCTAAGAAAGGGAGTTTCGGCCATGAGAGGAGAGAGAGAGAGAGAGAGAGAGAGAGAGAGAGAGAGAGAGAGAGAGAGACCATTAGCATGTCTATTCACATATATTCTCACTAGAGATCAAGATTGGAGAAGATGAAAGTTATTAGAACAAACCTATCTTGAAGGTGTTCTTGAATCTTCACAGAATTTTCTCGTTTTGATCTAAAGTAGCGAGTTGATTTGTGGAGTATGATGTTAAAAATGGTGTTGATGGACTCACGACAGTGAGTAGGTCAAATATGGAGATTTTAGAGAAGGTTTGAAGTGGTTTGGAGGGGTATTAGGTGAAAGGAAGAAGTAGGTGTTCTTGGTGTAGTATGTGTGTTCTTGAAGGTTGAAAGAATTTGTGAGATTGTAGTTTGTAGCTGCCGAAATTCTGTGAGAACTAGGGCTGGCTGAATTTCTGTAGGGTTTAGGAAGATGATTCTCTGATTTGGAAGGGAAAAGGAAAGGTTAGTTGTTAAAATCCTTGAAGAATATTTTTAGAACGTAAATTTGGAAACTAAATATCCTAGAATATCTTCATTGTTGGAGAGCTTTGGAAGTCTGCCATGGCTGACTGCTTTGAGCAGAATTTCGGTTAATGCTAGCTTAAGGAAGCTTATGGTGGCCGAAAATAGGGAGCATAATGGTGAAGAAGAAGTCTGGTTATTTGAGGGATACATTATGGAAAGTTGCTAAACTATGGTGGCTGGAAATTTGGTAATCAATCAAGCATAATTGCAGGGATTTGTTGGAGAGATTTTCGGGTAGCCATGTCTGAATTTCGTGCAGAAGCTTAAGAGGAATAATGGAGCTTAGTTACTGGAGGTTTATGGAAGGTTGATGCAGAACAATGATGGTGTTTCGGCTGGAGGAAGATTAGGAAACAAAGCTGGACAATTTTTTGCACAGCATTTTCGCAAGCTGAATTTTTCCCTGGGCAGTTTTCGGCTGCCATTTTCTAGCCCGATTGCAAAGAGTTTGAAGGGGAATTCCTGGGGCTTTCAAGGCCGGTTTCCAGCCTTCTTCATGGAGGAAAAACATGGCTAAGGTGCTTAACAAAATCTGAAAGAAAACAGCTTGGTTTTGGACTCTCACAAGCTGCGATTTGTGCAGGAATTTTCCTGGTTTTGCTCCAGCTTTGAGCAGTCCAAAAATGGCTAAAGAATTCAGGTTGCAAGCTGATCCAAAAGACCATTTTTCTAGAAGCATTTGGGAGGAAATTTTAGCTAAGAATCTCGACACTTTGATGGCACAATCAGCTGGAGAATTTTCAGTTCATTCGAAGAAGGAAGATAAACTAGCTAGAGTGAATTTTCTAGCAAGCTCACTAAAGGAATTTTCCTGTTGAAATCTTTCACAACTCTTTCACATTTTCAGACCACAAGAAGTCCTTTACTAAGACATTTTGATCCTACAAGACCATAGCATTTCACTGAAATTTCTGAAAAGAAAATGGCTAGAACAATTTGCTCAACCTTATGAGTTGAGAACTAAGGAAAAATCAAAGATCAAGGGAAAATGAATTTCTCTTAGGAAATTCGAGTAGAACAAATGAGTAGGATTTGAAGACTCCTATCATGCCTCCCATAGGACAACATCTCTACCCTACTCTAAACACCACTAAGGCCGAAATTATTACTTCCCCAAGCAAAATAAAATTTAACCAAGCTAAAACTCCTATGATGGAATTTGAACCCAAGACCTCAAAAATTAATTTCCAAAGCTCTAACCACTACACCACAACAACTCTTGTTGTTATTTTCACTAGCAACTTATTTGCTATCCAATCCTCAAGCTATCTCCCTATTTTCACCTCAGGCAAAAATTACCATTTTGCCATTCTCACTCAATATTCACCAACAAGCCTCCAAGACATTAACCTCAAATCCAAGGCACATAAAATCAAATAAAAATATATTTAATCATGCAGTAAAGTATGTTATGCATCCCAACCCCCTTACTCTAAGGTCGATTTTGACTGGGGTTTTACACTATTTACCCGGAAGACCTTCCAGTTCCCCAGCCTACTCCTCAGCCAGTTATCCTTTTGGAGGATAGCAGTGATGATGAGGTCCTGATCTATGAGCCACCCCTAATCCCAGTAATAGACATAAGCTCTGATAGTGAAGATGAGGTGATTGCCGTGGAGCATGTTCCCCACCCTCCTAATGCCATAGTGGATTTGTCAGCATATAGTGATGACCCGGGGGAGATAGATTATGAGTCTCCAGCTAGGCCTTCTTTCATTCCTCCTCCCAGCTAAGTTGAGCCCGGGGAGAGTTCTAGGTGACCCGGAAAGGTTCCAATGGAGGGGTTTGCTAGTGGGGCTGGGATAGATTTTTCTAAGAACTCTGGGGGATGGTTTTATGAGGCTGATTTTGAGGATTCTTATAAGGATTAGAGGACTGAGAGTTATTTTGATTGGGATGTTTATTTATTATTTTCCGTGACCTTTTGTTTTAAGGATTGCCCAATGAGTCTCGTGTGTGCTTGAACTTTACAAAATATCAGAGAACACAAAAGTTTTGTGAAATAGCATATCATTCTTTTCCTATTGGAAAATGTTTCAGAACATTCTAAGGAGAAGATTTTATTTAGAGCTTAATCAATTTTTGGAAAATAGTATTTCAAATTTCAAATCATTGCCCCAATTTCCAAAAATAGGCATTTCTCCCATAGAAGGTCGGCTTGTATACAAGTCTCGTAGTCTTACCTTTAGTGCCATGAACTATTATACTGAGACCACCGCCCCAAAATTCAATCCATACATCATCGGAATAAGTACACCGTAGCACACTATAATCAATAGTGCACGTGGCACACAATCCTTTACTGTAAGTCAGGGATCCCAATCCTAACGTCAATCACCACCGAGGTAGCAATGGGTTCAAACAATACCAGGTGTCCAACACTGCCCATGAACAACCCAAATCACAAAGTGCACACAAGGCACGATAATTGCCAGGCTTTAGACGACTAGCCAGAAGGATTTATCCCAATGTTCTGTCACTGTGTTTGGAGTAAGACAATCCCCTGAACTAGCTAGGTTACTTTGGGTCATCTATCTCTAACATGAGCAAGTGCAAAAATCAAAGTCCTTGCTGAGTACTCAACGTCACTACTACTAGCCCCTTTAGACTGATCAGGCCAGAGGGTTATCTGTTCCTGTAGGATTTTCAATCAAAACATTTTTAGGGAAAATAACACTTTCAAGAATTTGATCCCAGAGACTCACAAGTCAAATCATCACTCACATAGGCTTCGCAGGGCCAATCAATTCATTCCGTAGGTGCATCTGGCCAATAAAATAATTTCAGGGATCAAAATGTCATTTTTCAAAAGTCAATCTCACATTAAGAGATCATTTTTCAAAACTATGTCAAAATAGGTTAAAGAGTTCTTTTCATACATCAAAATATGTTTCTAGGAGTTTTCGGGTCATTTTCCCGTATTTGATCACAAAAGTCATTTCCAAGGGTATTTGGGTCATTTTACCCATACCCAATTTTGAAAAGACTTTTCGAGGGTATTCGAGTCATTTTACCCTTCCTCGATCTGAAAAGTGTTCACAAAAATTTCAATAAAAATATTTCATTCATTTACCAAATTCCCGATTCCAATGGTTTCCATAAAACATTTCAATAAGGACATTTGGATTATTTTTCGAATACCCAATTCTACAAGGAACTTATATTAAGAAATCCAGAATTTTAATCCCAAGAGATGATTAAATTCAAAGTCTCCAAACACGTTTCCATAAAATGTTTTAATAAGGGAATTTCAGTCAATTTATGAATACCCGATTCCAAAATTTACCATTTTTCGAAAATCCCAAGTGTTTAATCTAAAAAGAACTAAATTTACAAATTCATGCTTTAATCGTCCAGTAAGGTTTCCAAGCCAAAATGGCATAAAAATAAATCAAGCTTAAATAATCCTTAAACATATTCAAGGATTTCCAAAAAGGTATAAAATGAAGAATTTCATGGAAAAACAAAGTACACTAGCTTTCAAAAGTCTTTTAGAAATCCAAGGGACTCATCTCGTATCCTAACTAGACTCTTTTTGTTTACTACTGTTCAACCACTATTTCCAACATTTTCAATGTTCCGTTGGCCATTTACCGATAAACCTACACCAAGCATTGTTTTCAGGCTAAATCGTGTTTAGCCGAAAAATAGCCGACGTGCCCGACGGTTCGCCAACATCCAACCAACGTTTAGCCAACGGGGCCGACAGTTAATGAAAACGTTCATCTTTTGTTCACGTCGTCTTTTCGTCGTATGATCAGTTCTTTCATTTTTCTTTTTCCATATCCTTTCTCCCTTCGTGTACAAGGGATTTACTTCATATGTCCCCCTTATTTCTTTCAAAATCACACAATTAATCAATCCTAAATTCATCCATTTTTGGACTCATTTTTTTGGAATTTCACTCATTGACACGTGATTTTTTTTTATTAGACATAACTTTCAATCCACAACTCTGATTTGGAACTATGATATACCAAAATGACCGTAAGATTCTTGAACTTATTTTTGTAGAGGTGGGTTCTAGTGCCTGTGACATGCTACTGGGCTAAAACAGCCCCAGTAGTTTTGCTTTAATTCCACTTTTCATGCTTCCCTTTGTTTTCCTCTAGCCTTTAACACCTTGGAAACATTAATTCATTCAATTTTTCTTAAAATAATCTTTAATTCTATGATTTCCAAATTCCCAATGCTCTTAAGATTCATGCTTATTCAACACAAATTCACTTCTTCAAATAAAAAGCTTGTATAATTCATTTTTCCAACCAAGTAACTACCATTTTCGTTCTACTTTGGTCATCATCTCATCAACCAAAAGTAATCCTTCAACGTACCATGCATATTCAGTTCTTCCTCACACAAAACATTATCCATTAACCTCCTAGGCAGCCGGTGCACATAAGCATACACAAGGTTCATACACAAAGTTCACAAACCCTAGATTTTGATCTAGAATCAAGACATGAAAATAATGTTTTCATATTAAAACTCATACCAAAATAATTGAGATCTATAACTTTAATTATTCAATCTTAGACTATTATTTTGTATGCGGGATCTCTTGGCTTGATTTTGCTCCAAGAACACACCAAGAAGACACGCACTTCTTTCTCTCTCTATATTCTTTTTCTCCTTATTTTTCTCTAACTTTTCTTTCCTTTTCTTTCTCTCTTCTTTCTCTATTCCTTATGCACGAATTTCTTGCTGAAATTTAACTCCTCAACCACCATTCTTGGTCTAAATTAGTGACCATTTGGCTACAAATTGTGGGATATCTACCACGCGTCGCAATTTCATTCATCCACCATTTTTTTTTATTTCGTAAGACTTATTAGATAAGCTTTATTTTGTATGAAATCTCATACAACTTCTCGTAATGTGACACATGCCCCTATCCACCAATCACATAGCACCATACATTAAAGTTTTACCCGCATTTCTAATTTTTCTCAAAAATGACCAAAAGCGGGTCCGAAATGAGAAAATATTTTATTTCACCATTCAACTTTAAAAATTCCACAGAATCCATTGGTAATACTAAAATTATTCAGTTCCTTCTCTATTTGGTCAAATTTGTAGTAAAAGTTGCGGGCGCGGTCAAACTGACAAAAATGCCCCAAGTGACCCGGATAGCGTAATTCATACCAAAATGTGCGTTTCATTACACTGATCAACTTCTTTTCTAAGTGTACCCTCAAATTCTATTTTTGTTAACAATAGTAGCCTTCTGAGGATTTAGGGTATAGGTAGAACAATTCTAATAAACTATATCCAAGTCTCAACAACATATTATTTTACCAAAATATTCGTCTCATTACACCGATCATTTTTGTTCTGTCCATTGATACAAATTCTCATCTTATTACAAATAGTAGCCAATAAAAGATAAAGATGTGGGGTATTACGCTTTAGAGATGCTTTCTTGGGTTAATTTTTTGCCAATGAGGACATTATCCAATTTAAGTGTGGGGGAGTGGTTTGGTGATATTCTTTATCCATATTTTTATCAATTATCTTGGGGATTTCTTGGTATTGAGCTACTTTAGAAAATTTTGGTTTAAAAGATTTTGATTAAAAAATAACTTTGTTGCAAGTTTCTTGAATGTTTTGAATAGTTGAAGGTTTAAAAGTTTTGAACTTTTGGAGCTAATTCATAATAAAAGTAGTCTATTCTCTTCATTTGTTCCTATTTATTGATTTTGGTCTACTTGGTTGTACTTATATTGTTATATCTTTGGCCATTAAGGGCAATGTCCAGTTTAAGTGTGGAGGGGGGGGAGAATGAGGTTGAAGAAATATTTTTCCATATCTTTTTTTGTGAAAATCAAATTTTCAGTGTCTTTTATTGTTAAGTAAGGTTGTAATTCATTTTCTTACTTGGATATGATTTTTATCATTCATTACATAGATTTTCATGAAATTGGTTTTGTTGGATAGAATATTTATCAAGACTTGAGAATTTTGATTAATTTTGTTTATGCATTAATGTTTGAATCTTATTTGACTCATCTAGTTTGACTATAGAGGATATGAAGAATATGGGAAGAGTTTATTGGCTAACTCATGTATTATAAGTTTAAAATTTGCTAGCTTTGAGTTATGGTGAACAATGTGAGTTGATAAAAGAATCTTTGAGAATAAAGATTGCGGAGAATTCTAAAGAATTATTTATATATGTTGGAAAAACAATGAATAGAAACAACACTATTGTTGTTGGGAAATGAAAAAAATGCTCTTAGTGATGATTGTTGATGACCTTTAGCTAAAAAGGGGGTCAAAATGGGGAGAAGTATCAAGTGAATTCGATGCACTCTCTTTAGGCTATCCCGAAGCCAAAAAGGCATGAAAGAGCAAAGTAAGAAATGTTGGGTATCTTAGGCTAGTATCCTATACGGCACAGCGAAAAATAAACGAGATACCATCCTAGGACTTGCCTATGTGTGGAAAATAAGACCTAAAGATAATAAAGGTAGCAGCCTTTTACCTTTGTTTGATCATCCGAAGAACAAAATTTCTTCTTCAAGTCGAGGCGCGATCCAGCAATCCTCATGATAAACCTCCAGGTGAGTTGAACTTCTAACCACTATAATCACAGTGTGTGATTATCTCTAATAGTAATCCACATAGAGGAATACTCAAGCACCAAACTTTCTTGTACAAGTAGAAACAAGATGGCGGCTAGGTTTGTTTCTCAAGACAATCGAGAGAGAAAAAGAGAAGAGAAGGTCGAGCGTTGCTGTTTTTTCGTGTGTCACTTTTCAGCTAGGGTTTCGTGTGTCTTGTTAATATGTCACATGAAATTTCCCTTCCCAAAACTGAGAATTCTAATCCTATTAGAATTCCCTAATTATAATTAGAAACATCATGTTCTCACAATTACATATTGGACCATAAATTATATCTAATTATAATTTGTCCACAATAACTTCTTTTTCTCTCAATTAACCCCACTATGTTATCAAATAACATCTTGAGTATAGAATCCTCTATTGTGTGTGAGCTATTAGGTTTCCCAGTCAATTGGTAGCGAACATGAATTAATCCAAACGTCTTTGAGATTAATAATTGATAATTAATTAGAATTAATCCTATTAATTCTAATTAGGATTAGTTTATTAATTCATCATTTAATAAACCCATATTCTCAGATCATTAGCGATATCTACCTATACATCATAACCATCGAAGTGTCCAGGAACTCAAGTGGCTTGACATGAGCCCTTCAAAAACAAAATTCAGTGCAATTAACTCCTTTCATCATACAATATCTCATTCAGTTTGGAGTACGAAATTAGTGCGAACTCCTTCCAAAATTAATTCTGGACCGAATATAATAGTACTTGTACCAAGAACCTACTACTCTAGATGTGTATCAATTGGAACTGTTTCCAATACACAATAGCCTTGGCCAAGGACTTTCCGAGTAGTAATTCCTACAAGTGGCTGTGAGATATTCGCCCATACTATTAGGAGTGGTGAATCCTTTATTAACCCTTTCAACTACTTTCGTTTACCTCACAATGTACCCAATATTCATCCCTTAGGCGGCCCTCGATGGAGCTCTGGAGTTTGGAATCAAAGTACAAAGCTTAGCAAACAAAGTACCTTGGAGATCTTAAGTCTAAGGATACTTGCACGTTTGCTATATTGAGATTACATCACTGGCTCTAAATAGTTATCCATATGGTTATCTCAAAGCTAGGACATCCAATGAACTTGTTCCATTAATAAACATCCATATGTTAACTTTGAGTATCTCAATACTCATGGTTATGAGAACCATTGCCTGATCAAATCAGGAAGTCTAGCACATGCTAGTCTTAATGCATTAATGATGTCCTGTCCCATTAATACTATGACTAGGGACTATTTTAGTACTAACACCATACAGTGTAGTAGGAATTTCATATCATGATCTCTATCATGATTTCCTTAACACAGTGTTGTACTATGGACTTTATCGAACAGTTATATTACTTAAAGTAAACAAAAGAAACTGTATGATAAATAATGACTTTTATTAAAACAAAATATATCATATACAATATACAAGTGATTGCTTCTAGGGCACAACACTAACAAGAAAGAAAGAAATAAAGATTTGGGGAGAAAGAAATGGTGAGCGAATGACTGTAAAGGGGGCCAATACGGTGTATGAAGAGAAATCCATACACTTGAGGCTATCAATTCCCAAAGTCATTGAAAAAAATGACAGAAAAATTTTGGAGTGCTTTTCTCATATCATGACTTATGTTATGCAGTTTTTGGATCGATAATGCTAGAGTTGGTAGATGGCTTGACTTGTGTGAGGCATATTATCTATATTTTAACTAGAATGGTGAAATAATCTTCTTAGACTAATGTATGGACTAGGTTAATTTGACTTCAAGAGTTTTGTGATGTCTTGTTCTATGTTTCAATGTTTGAAATTGAGTTAAAAAGGTATGGACGACAAGAGTTGTATCTAAAGTTTGAAGGGAAGACATGATCTTTGCTATGGTAAAGAATTTTGGAATAAGAAATAACTTATGTTTTCTTGATAATTTTTCTTGTACTAAAGTGCTTTACTTGAGAACAAGAAAATGTTCAAGTGCGGGGGAATTGATATGGGCTAAAATCATCATTATTTTTCTAGTTATTTTAGGGTTTTATAAGATACATTTGTTATAATAACTAGGCATATTCTTTCCTATTGGACATTTTTCTTGTAAAAGGAATTTGTGAAAAAATATGTGCAGATTTAAGTTAAAATCGAGTAGAAAGTGCACAAAACTAGAATAGACCTGGCACTAGGCCCAGCTAATGGACTAGGCGCCGAGTCCATTCTGCTCTAGTAGAAGAATTCGAGCAACCTTCGAGGGAAATTCCAAACAGACTGGAAGCCAGGTCTGACAAGTGTACTTGGTGCCAGGTCCATTCTATCTATCAAAGAGAAAAAGCCAAAAACAGAGCAAAAACAGAGGAAGAAAAGAGTGCACCTGGCACTAGGTGGGTCAAAGATACCTGACGCTGGGTATGCTCTGCAGGCAAATAATGTGTACACGAAATTTTGAATTGTCTAATGATTTTGGTTTTTTCTTGCTCCTACATGGCCAAGACATCCCATGCCACGAATTTAGCATTCTAGAGGCCAATAAAAGCACAACAAAACATAATGGTTTGAATATATACAATAGAGAGAGGTGGAATCCATGAGTAGAAATTCTCAATCTATCATTGAAGAAGGAGTTCACCCAAATCAAGGAGGGTTGTTCAAGAGAGTCTTCATGGAGGAAGAAAGAGGTTTGTCTATGAGTGCTTTCATTTACCTTTGTTATCTTTTCCTTAAACAATCATGTATTCAATTTTTCCATTATAATTTGACATTATTTATTGTGATGCATGAGTTATTTATTAGTTTAAACTTTTCATCAGTTGATTATTGTTCTTGGGATTTGATTATGTGTTTTTCTTACGGAGTTGGTTGATTGAGTTTTGTTATTAAGTTGCTTGAAAAAATGGTTTGTAATGACTTCAATTATTTAGTTCCATATTTGTTACCTTTTAAGTTACTTGAAAAAAAGGTTAATTGTTTAGAACATTGGTAATCAAAAGTTAGTTGATGATTGCTGGAATATAGATTCGTTGACTAAATTCATGTTTTGAATCGCTAAGAATATAGGGGATTGATTTTAATGCATCTTTTGGATAAGTTAGTCAAGATAGAATATGGTCACTAATTTAACAAGAAGATAGTGATTCCATGGATTGGAAACGAAGTGGGTCTACATTAAATCCTTCATGTGACTAAGATAATAATTGATTGTGATATTGGCTAAGTGATTCATGATCATGTTTTCAAAAGCTTTAATCTAAATTTCATTTTTTCACATCCTTAAGTTGTATACATTTCTTTACTTTTCTTATTATTATCTTACAACTTTATTTGATACGTTCAACGATCAACGAGAAGTGATTAGTGTGTACTTGTTCAATTGACAATCGATACTCGTTAATTCCCTACACTTTTCTTGCGATGAGTATACTGGCTCGTATGTGTAATTTGGGATTAATGTTTTAATTAAAACTTGACTAGGGGATAGATTTAAAATTTATGATTTTATACACCCAAAATTTACGCATCACTTTAGTTTAACAAACAGTTTATGCAAGGACTTACTCGATCTCTTGATCTCAAAGTTTAAAAATCTTCCAAGTTTTGTTGAAGGTAACCTAGCCCTGTTTGGGGTAAACATGGGGTACATGTCACTATTGGTTCATAGCTAAGCAACAAACTGCATAGATACAAGTAATTGCAAAACTCCAAACATTCATGCCCATATATTCAACAACAATAGTTAGAACAATAAAAAAGTTAGTAGTGATTTAGGAGTTCTAAAATTAACTGATATAAAAATATGTTCTAGAGTTTAGTATTAATATTTGTATAAGAATAACTTGATATTAAAAAAATATAAGTAAATGGCATAAATATTAAATAAGTACAGTATTAATAATAATATAGTCAAAAAAATTAATAGGAGTACTAATAATAGTGTAGATAGTAGTAATATTGCTCAAAAGGTAACAACAACAACAATAACAACAACAACAATACGATTCTAATAATAATATTAATGTTAATGTTATTATTAATGTTAATGTGAAACCCCAGTTGAAACCAACCTTAGAGTAAGGGGTTGGGATGCATATCATACTTTATTGCATATATAAATATAATTTTTATATGATTTTATGTGCTTTAGATATGTTCTTTATAGTCTAGTAGGCTTAAATGAGTTTTTTTTTTTTTAGTTAGAAGGGTAAAATGGTAATTTTTGCTTGCGGTGAAAAGAGGGAGATAGCTTTAGGATTAAATAGGAGAAATATTTGGGAGAGGAAATAATAACTAGTGTTGTTGTGGTTTAGTGGTTAGAGCCATGAAAATAATTCTTGTGGTCTTAGGTTCAAATTCTATCATTGGAGATTTAGCATGATTAAATTTTATTTTTGTTTGGGAAGGCTAGGTTTCGGCCTTTGCATGCTTTAGGGATTCATACCCTTTTTAATCTATAGCTTTCCTTAATTCTTAGACAATTAAGTTGTTTGATTTATTCAAGCCAATTTTATTCTAGGGAAATTCCAACAAAGGGATGTGTCTTTGAAGGTTTCGACAATGTCCATATGACTCATTTTGTTGGCAAAAAATGGGAAGGAGTTTTGGTAGGTTCCTAAGAGACTTAATCTCCATGGATGAACCTTCAAAACTCCAACCTAGCTGTGTTCATTTTATTCATGTTGTAAACTGAAAATTTTCTAGCTTGTTGTCCAGTCCAAGTGCCGACATTTTTCAGCCACCTATACCTCTCAAATTTTTCCAAAACAATGATCAATCCACTCAGTTGGAGGACAAAAAGTCACAGCCAAAAACTGTGTAAACCAGAAAATTTTCTGGGCAACTTTCGCAGCTTTGGTGAGGCTAAACCATGTTGTTTCTTCTAGTTTTTCACCCAGCATCTTAGCCACGTTTTTCCTCTATAAAGAAGTCTGCAAACCAGCCTTGAAAGACCTCTAAATACCACTTCAAATCTTCTAGAAGATAACAGGAAAATGGCAGAAAAATCTGCCCAGGAATTCCAGCAAACGTGCGAAAAAGCTGAACAAAATTTTCCAGCTTTGTTCCTTCTGCAGCCATGTCCGAAACCACCACCATTTTTCTATAAAAACTCCCCTTAAACAGCCATGAATTGAGCTTCATCATCTTCCCCAACATTTTGCTAAAAAACCAGTCCATGGCTGCTCCTAAAATATCTCCATCAATTACTTCAATGAAGCCATTGATGGAAGACCAAAATTCCAGCAAACATATTTAGTAAACAACCATAAAATCATTCCTCAAACAACCAGAAATCCCTTCACCATTGTGCACCATATTTCCGGCCACCATTAAGCCCCATCACACAGCTTTCATTCCAGAAAAAATCACAGAAAAACAACCAGCCATTGGAGCTTCCAAAAGTTCTCTATTGACCAAGATCTTCTTACCATATTTTGTTTCCAAAATTGATTCCCTAAAATATTCTTTTTGGATTTCAAACAACTAGCTTTCCTTTTCCTCTCAAACCAGAAAATTCAATTGCCAAACCCCCTCAAATAATTTGGCCACCCAAATCCCACATAATTTTGGCTAGCTCTCCCTCAATCCTCTCCATTCTCTTCAACCTTCAAGAACACCAAGAACACCTACTACCCTCCTCACACCCAAGGCCACCAATACCGCTTCAATCTTCTTAAAAAAAACTCCAGATCACACTTACTCAACCCCTTGAAGCCACTTTGGCAATTTTTAACATCAAATACCAAAATCCAATTCTCTCCTTTCGATAAAAAAACCAGTATTTTCGAGAAGGCCAAGAACAGCTTCAAGGTAAGCATGATCAATCGCATCCATCTTCACTCATCTTCATCTCCTAATGAATATATGTATATATAAACATACTAATGAACTCTCATTTTCTCTTCTCTCTCGCTCTCTCTCTTGGCCGAATGGTTACTTCAACCATGGCCATATTTTCTTCTTCTCTCTTGTCGGATCAAGTCTCCTAAGAGTAAGGATCCCTTTGAAACTACACCAAGGTAGTCATAAATCATGTAAGCCTCTTCAACCTTCTCTTTAAATTCTACATTCATGTCTCTAGGATGATATTGGAAGAATATGGATTATGATTAGGGTTCGGGCATGTGTTGTTGTGATGAGTTGAGATTGAAGCATGAATAAATGTGTTTGTATGATGGAGTTGGGATTGATGCATGAGGTGATTTGTCTTGGTTGATTGTATGGCATTTTTACGAATTGTTGCATGTCTTTATGTCATGATTGGTTTATGTGATCATGTTAGAGATTATGTCAACTTTGGTGAATAGGATTATGTTCATGTACTTTTGTTAAAGCCATGAATATGTTTATGTTAGTAGAGTTTGGATCATGCCTTGATAAATTTAGATCTATGCTTTTATTCATGATTTGGATGATTTGATGAATTGGTGTGGAGTGTATGTTCACGATTATGGTTAGCAATAGAAATATGATCATGACCTTGTTGTCCCTAAGCTAATTTTATTCCATCAATTAAATGATTACTGTTATAATTTCTTCTAGTGAAATTCGAAAACCCTAGGAAGTTGTGGATTTAGTCTCTTATATAAAATAATGATAATTTAGTCAAATAAATGATAGCCTTTATTTAAGAAATAAAATGTATAGATATTATATAAAATAAGGATATCAAATAAAGCTTTTTCCATAAATCATAAAAGTTAAAATATTAATTTCGTATGTCTTATATTCAGAAATACTATTAAAATTTATTTATTGTCTTTTAATCAAAACCTATTAAAATTTACTTACACCTAATTTTAGTTACCAATTATTTTCTAAAATTAATTATTAATAGATTATTATTTCACATAATACCACCTAGGACCCCTTCATCAAATAAACTCTAATTTACTTTTAGCAAGATTTAAACTTTCAACTTATTGTACCTATTTTCCCAAACTCTAGTTATTTTAATATCAAGCTAGATTTATTTTATAAACCCTTTTATTTATTAGCTGGCCTTAAAGATTGGGACAATAGGGTCATGCTCGTAGTAAGTTGAGCTAGTTTTATTTGTGAAAGTGAATTTTGGCTCGAGTTTAATTATGGTTTGTGTTTAGCCTAGGCGGGGTTAGGTTAGTTATTGGAGACCTTTATTTCGAGCAAGGATCAGGTAAGCTCCTGCATAAAACCTGTTTGATGCAAAATAATTACTATGGCAAGACAAATGTAGAGTGCGTGGACACTCACATCTGTAAAGGTAATTGAGGATTATTTCCTTTCTCATTTCAGGCAAACATATTATTTGAAAATCAAAGGGGCAGTTTTACTCAAACCCTAAAGCTCTTCCTAAGACCAGTTTTGCCCCAAACTTCGAAAATCCTTAATTTCCATTTTCAAGTGGAACTATATTTTATTCATTTTCCCAAGTAGGATATATATTACGTTGAGTACTCAATAAGGGTGGACTGCTAGGACTAGTTTTTGAAGGGATAGGGTAAGTCTTTCAGTAGGTGGCCACCTCTGAGGGGTGTGTCCTTCCCGGAAAAAATGTCAGTCCAGTAGGTCGTGCCGATCCGAGGTATCTGTTTTCAGTCAAGTGGACTGTGTGCTGACGAATGGACAACCGATTTTGTTCGGGTATAGAGAAGAAGGAGTATCTTACCCGGTAGGCCGATCACCTACCCTTTGTCAGTCGGAATAAAGTGTGGCATTCTGACCGTTGTATGGTTATGGGGCCCAACGTGTGGTAACCAATGATCACCTTTTTGAGTGGTTGATTTTATGGTACCTATATGGTTGGAAAAGTCAAAACACCACTCTTGATTTTGACTATTGTTTATTGCTTGCTAGTATTTCTCTTATGAAAATTTTACACTTTGCATTCACTAACAGTTTTCACTGGACACTCAAAGCACACACGGACTTACTGAGATTTTTATTTCATCACCCATTTTACCATGATTTCAGGTCGATGTTGCTGTGGGGATGAGCAGTTAGTGTTGTCTGTCTTGAAAGTGATTTTGTTATCTATTTTTATGTAATGCTTCGGGGAGTTGAGAGTGAACAATTTTTATTTTAGATTTGTTTTTGAATTCTTGGATTGTAATAAGTATAAATTTTAAGTATTGTTTTATTCTATTATTTTGATTGTGTGACCTAATTATTAAGACCCCTTGTCCTTTGGACGGGGCGATATCCCTGGCCCTGTTAGGCCAAGGTAGCGGGGTGTTACAAGTGGTATCAGAGATTAGGTTTAGGCAAATATTGATAGTATATGTTCTAATTATTTAAGATTAAATCTTTATCTAACCATCTTGTTTATGTTGTAGGATGGTTAGAATGCTTAGAATCGCGAGGAAAGGGCATTAATGGCATCCGCCTATCCCTATTTACCTGGAAGACCTTCCAGTTCCCCAGCCTGCTCCTCAACCGGTTATCCCTTTAGAGGATAGCAGTGATGATGAGGTCTCGATCCTTAAGCCACCCCCAATACCAGTGATAGACATAATCTCTAACAGTGAAGATGAGGTGATAGCCGTGGAGCATGTTCCCCACCCTCCTAATCCTATAGTGGATTTGTCAGTAGATTGTGATGACCAAGGGGAGATAGATTATGAGTCACCACCTAAGCCTTCTTTCATTCCTCCTCCTAGCCGAGTTGAGCCCGGGGAGAGTTCTAGGTGACCCAAAAAGGAGCCAATGGAGGGGTTTTGCAGTGGGGTTGGGATAGATTTTTCTAAGAACTCTGGGGGATGGTTGTATGAGGCTAGTTTTGAGGATTCTGATGAAGTTTAGAGGACTAAGAGTTATTTTGATTTAGATGTTTATTTATTATTTTCCATGAAATTTTGTGTTAAGGATTTTAAATTCGTTTTCTGTTAAATTCTGAATTTTTGCAAATCAAGATTTGAAAGAGAATTTATGAGCAATTCTTTAGACAAAACTTGCATCTGATTTCCTTTTATGTATATCTGATTGTGAATGCATGCACCACTAAAATGATTTAATCCTTGAATACATACTTTTATCACTTGGGGTATGGTTTAGAATGGCACCCAAGCGTCATATAGCTTCATCAGGCAAAAGGGCTCCGGAAGCCAATCATGTGGCACCGAAAGTCAAGACAGCTCATATGCAATCGCCCAACCGGGGTAATGGGAGTGATCCGGATATGGGAATGGGGTTTGAAGCACCGGTGGATGTGTCGATGGGTTAGGTATTCAACAAGATGGTAGAGATTCTGTAGACCCTAACCGAGCGGAGGAACCCTAAGGTGGAAGATATGGCGTTAGAGCGATTTTTGAAGTTTCAGCCGCCCGTCTTCTTGGGCGAAGCTGAGCAAGACCAGAAGGCAGAACAATGGATCGAGTAGATGGAAGATATATTTGCAACGCTCCAGTACATCGAGGAGCGGATGGTTAAATTTGTGGCATTCCAATTGAGGGGCCCAGCTCAGGCATGGTGGCAGCGGATACAAGATAACTGGGAAATGGTCAAGTAGGAAAGGACATGGTCTAACTTTGTTGAAGTCTTTAGAGCCGAGTACATCCCTCAGTGGATAGTGGAAAAGCGGGAGGACGAATTTCAGAACTTGAAGTAGGGAGGCATGTCAGTGGCTCAGTACGCAGCACGGTTCACCCAGCTGTCGAAGTACTGCAAGAGATTGGTGGATATCGAGTAGAATATGATGAGGCAGTTCGTCAAGGGGCTGAGGCCGGAATTGAGAAGGGCGTTTGCACCTTCTCTACCGACACCCTATTCGGGGGCCGCGGATGCAGCTACTCGAACTGAGAATGAGGACCACAGCAGGATGGCGGTGAGGCCTTTCCAACCACTAAGGCAGCCACAAGGACACTTCCAAGGATAGCAATCCAATAAGCGCCCCGTCAACCAGTAGTGGCAGAATCGGGGAAAGCAAGCCCGGACAGCAGCAGTTGGTCCTACTCAAAACCTTCCATCATGTCGATAGTATGGAAAAAGAGGTCACACCGAGAAGAACTGTTGGTCCAAGGGTGGTGAAAGGAAATGTTATCACTGCGGCGACCCGAACTACCTGCGGAACACCTGCCCTAAGTTGCATCGAATCGGGCAAGGAAATCCGCACAGAACCAGGGGCCCAATAGAACTAACACCATGGGAGCATCCGGGAGTGGAGCATCGAAGTCACAAGTGAAAGCCAAGGTATTCAGTCTCAACAGAGAGAAGGTTAGGACCGATGCAGCAGTAGTAGAATGTACGTTTACTATCTAAGGACGTTCCGTTAATGCATTAATAGACCTTGGCTCTACTCATTCCTATTTAAATTTGTGCATGTCATTTGGGTTGGGATGGAGTAAAGCCACCTTTTACTTTAGTAGTAAGCACACCTTTAGGAAAAATGGTGCAAGTGGACCGGTATGTGCGAAACTATAAAATTGATGTGGGGAGAGAAAGCCTAGAGGGATATTTTATAGTGTTGGACATTGAAGATTATGATTTGATATTGGGGATGGATTGCTTAGCCAAGCATGGGGCTAGGGTAGACTGTAAGAATAAATCGATCTAGTTCATTAGACCGGGTTGTGATGTGTTGGAATTTGATGGCAAGAAGGTAAAGGAATTAAAGTATTTGATAGCGGGGGCTAAGGCCCAGAAATTACTGAAGCAAGGATGTCAAGGGTACTTGGCTTACATGATAAACAAGCCGAAGGACCAGTGTACTCTGGAGGACACCAAGGTGGGGAAGGACTTTCTCGATGTGTTCCTAGCGGAACTTACTTCTCTACCTCCCAGCCGAGAAGTGGAATTCACCATTGACCTAGTTCCGGGAGCGGAACCAGTATCGCGGACCTCGTACCAGATGGCACCAGCAGAGTTGAAAGAGCTGAAGGAACAGTTAGAGGAGTCAGTGAAGCAAGGCTATATCAGGCCTAGCACATCGCCTTGGGGAGCGCCTGTGCTGTTTGTGAAGAAGAAGGACGGGACCCTGAGGCTATGTATCGACTATCGGGGCTTGAATAATCAGATGATTAAGAACAAGTATCCCCTACCGCTGATTGACGAGCTATTCGACCAGTTGCAATGATCCAGTTGCTACTCCAAATTGGACCTCAGGCAAGGGTACTACCAAGTGCAGATAAAAGAAGAGAATATTCCTAAGACGACCTTCTACACCATATATGGGAATTATGAGTTCGTGGTAATGTCATTCGGGGTGACCAATGCTCCAGCAGTATTCATGGATTTGATGCATCGGGTGTTCCGACCCTACTTGGACAAATTCGTGGTGGTCTTCATCGACGACATTCTGATTTACTCCAAGAGTCTGGAGAAGCATGCAGAGTATCTGAAGCTCGTGTTGGAGAAGCTATGAGAGCACAAGCTATTTGCCAAGTTTAGCAAGTGTAAATTTTGGCTGGATAGTGTGGCATTTCTTGGCCATATGGTGACCAAGGAGGGAATGAAGGTAAATCTAGCAAAAGTCGAAGCAGTGTTAGACTGGAAGCAACCAGAGAACATTATTGAGATTCCAAGCTTTTTTGGATTGGCTGGTTACTATAGGAGATTCGTCAAAGGGTTTTCAATGCTCGCATCGCCTACGACACGACTACTGAGAAAGGATGTTCAATTTGTGTGGAGTGAGAAATGCGAGCAGAGTTTCCAAGAGCTGAAGCAAAGGTTAATGACAGCACCGTATTAAGTCTGCCAGAGGAAGATAAGCCTTATGCACCGTATACCGATGCCTCGAAAGAAGGATTGGGAACAGTACTGATGCAAGACAGGAACGTGATCGCTTATGCTTTTCGAAAGTTGATACCTCATGAAGTCAACTACCCTACTCATGATCTGGAGCTGGCAGCTATCGTGTTCGCTCTAAAGAAATAGCGACACTACCTGTACGGAGCTGAGTATGAAGTGTTCACCAACCACAAGAGTCTGAAGTACATCTTCACTCATAAGGATATGAATCTGAGATAACAAAGATGGATGGAATTTCTGGAGGAGTACCATTGTCTGATCAATTACCATCTTGGGAAGGCCAACATTGTAGCTGATGCATTGAGTAGAAAGGTTGGAATGGCTAGGCTAAGGGTGCAGGAGATCCAATTGGTTCACGATGTATTGGATAGAAGAGTAGAAGTGCAAGAGAAGAGAATCGTTGTCAGCAACCTAAAGTTGGTACCAGATTTAAGACAGGAAATCGTGGAAGCTCAGAAAAGCAATGCGGAGTTTCAGCTTTTCATGGACAAGAAGCTCAAGTGACAAGGCAGTGAATTTTGGCAAGATAAAGAGGGAGTTTTACATTTCAAGGATCGGTTGTGTGTACCTAGAGAACAGCAATTGAAGGACATAATTTTAGAAGAGGCGTATAAGAGCAAGTACGCCATTCATCCAGGGGAGGGCAAGACGTACCAGGATCTGAAGAGAACCTATTAGTGGCCCAGAATGAAGCGGGATGTGATCAGATACGTCTCGACCTATCTCACCTGTTAGAAAGTTAAAGCGGAGCACAAGAAGTCAGCAGGACTATTGCAACCATTGCTAGTAACAGAATGGAAATGGAAGGAGGTGACCATAGATTTTGTCACCGGACTTCCTATGTCAAGGACCCAGAAGGATATGCCATATGGGTAGTGGTGGATCGACTGACCAAATCAGCCCATTTCATACCGGTCAATGTGAGAGACTTTATGGAGAAGTTGGCTCAGACTTATGTGGGGGAAATAGTTCTACTGCATAGTGTGCCTTCAAGTATCGTATCTGACCAAGACTCAAGGTCTACATCTCGATTTTGGAGAAAGTTCCAGGAAATAATGGGGTCGAGTCTAAAATTCAGTACGATGGCACATCCGCAGACCAATGGGCAGTCAGAAAGGGTTATACAGATATTGGAAGATATGCTGAGAGTCTGTGTTTTGGATTTCGGGGATAAGTGGATCAAGTGTGTACAGTATGTAGAGCTATTATATAATAATAGCTACTAAGCTTCAATTGGGATGGCACCGTATGAGGCTTTGTATGGACGCAAGTCTCAGGTACCGCTATACTGGAGTTGGTCAGAAGATGGACACGTAAGCAAATCCGGGAAAGTCTGTGTCCAGGAGATGTTGGATAAGGTGAAGTTGATCAGGGAGAGGTTGAAGGCAACTCAGAGCCAACAGAAGAGCTATGCGGATAACCAACGGAGAGAGTTAGAGTTTCATGTCGGGGACAATGTATTTCTAAGATTGACGCCAAATAGGACAATCTTGTATCATCCGAAGGGTGAAAAGCTGAATTCGAGGTATTTGAGGCCGTTCCTGATAAAGGAAAGGATTAGACCAGTAGCATACCGACTGGACTTACCAGATTGATTGACGGGAATTCATGATGTGTTCCATGTGTCCCAGCTAAAGAAGTACAATGCCGATCCCGGTCATGTTCTAAATAATGAGCCATTAGTGTTGCAACCCGACCTGAGCTATATGGAGAAGCCCATGCGAATGTTGGACCGCAGCATCAAGAACCTTCATAACAAGCAGATAGCGATGGTCAAGGTTCAGTGGGAGTATTATGGTACACAGGATGCCACATGGGAATCAGAAGAGTGGGTCAAGCGTAAGTATCCCAATCTGAAGTAGAGGTATGCCTGAATTTCGGGACAAAATTCTTCTAAGAAGAGGAGGATGTGAAACCCCAGTCGAAACCAACCTTAGAGTAAGGGGATTGAGATGCATATAATTTTTTATTGCGTACATAATTATAATTTTTATATGATTTTATGTACTTTAGATATGTAAATTATAGTCTAGAAGACTTAAATGAGTTTTTTTGAGTAAGAATGGCAAAATGGTAATTTTTGCTTGAGGTGAAAATAGGGAGATAGCTTGAGGATTAAATAGGAGAAATATTTGAGAGAGAAAATAAGAACAAGAGTTGTGGTGGTTTAGTGGTTAGAGCATTGGAATTAATTCTTGAGGTATTGGGTTCAAATTCCATCATTGGAGTTGTAGCATGACTACATTTTATTTTTGTTTGGGAAGGCTAGGTTTTGGACTTTACATGCTTTAGGGAAGAGTATGAGTATTGTCCTAGGAGAGACATGATAGGAATGCCCTAATCCTACACTTGTGCCGTGCCAAAAGCTTCTAAGGGATTCATACCCTTTTTAATCTCTAGCATTTCTTAATTCTTAGACAAATAAGTTGTTTGATTTATTCAAGCCAATTATATTCCAGAAAAATTCCAATAAAGTGTTGTGGCTTTGAAGGTTCTGAAAATGTCCATATAAGTCATCTTGTTGGCTGAAAATGGGGAGGTGTTTTGGAAGGTTTCCAAGAGAATTAATCTCCATGGTTGAACCTTCAAAACTCCAACCTAGTTGTGTTCATGTTCTTCATGTTGTAAACTGAAAATTTTCCAGCTTCTTGTCCAGTCCAAGTGTCAACATTTTCCAGCCACCTTTACTTCTCAAATTCTGCCAGATCAATGATCAATCCACTCAACTTGACTGAAAATCACAGCCAAAATCAAGCTGCACAAAAACTGTGCAAACCAAAAAATTTTTTGGACAACTTTCGTTGCTTTAGTGAGCCTAAACCAAGCTGTTTCTTCCAGTTTTTTACCCAGCATCTTAGGCACGTTTTTCCTCCATAAAGAAGCCTGGAAACCAGCCTAGAAAGACCTCTAAATACCCCTTCAAATCTTATGCAAGCTAACTAGAAAATGGCAGAAAAATCTGCCTAGGAATTCTAGTAAACCTGTGAAAAAGCTAAACAGAATTTTCCAGCTTTGTTCCTTCTTCAGCCATGTCCAAAACCTCCATCATTTTTCTGTATGGCTACTCCTAAAACATCTCCATCAATTACTCCAATCAAGCCATTGATTGAAGACCAAAATTCCAGCAAACATATTTAGTAAACTACCATAAATCATCCCTCAAACAACCAGAAATCCTTTCACCATTGTGCAGCATATTTTCAGCCACCATTAAGCTTCACAGCTTTCATTTCAGCAAAATCACGACAAACAACTGCCATTCGAGCTTCCAAAGCTTCATCGACCAAGATCTTCTTACCATATTTTGTTTTCAAAATTGATTCCCTAAAATATTCTTTTTGGATTTCAAACAACTAGCTTTCCTTTTCCTCTCAAACCAGAAAATTCAATTGCCAAACCCCCTTAAACAATACAGCCACCCTAATCCCACAGAATTTCGGCCAGCTCTCCATCAATCCACTCTATTCTCTCCAACCTTCAAGAATACCAAGAACACCTACTACTCTTCTCACGCCTAAGGCCACTAATACCACTTCAATATTCTTCAAAAAAACTCCAAATCACACCTACTCAATCCCTTGAAGCCACTTCTACAATTTTTAACTTCAAATACCAAAATCCAAGTCTCTCCTTTCGATAAAAATACCAGTATTTTCGAGAAGGCCAAGAACAGCTTCAAGGTAAGCATGATCAATCGCTTCCATCTTCACTCATCTTCATCTCCCAATGAATATATGTATATATAAACATACTAATGAACTCTCCTTTTCTCTTCTCTCTCACTCTCTCTCTTGGCCGAATGGTTACTTCAACCATGGCCATATTATCTTCTTCTCTCTTGTCGGATCAAGTCTCCTAAGAGTAAGGATCCCTTCGAAACTATTCCAAGGTAGTCATCAATCAAGTAAGCCTCTTCAACCTTCTCTTTAAATTCTAGATTCATGTCTCTAGGATGATATTGGAAGGAGATGGATTATGATTAGGGTTCGAGCATGTGTTGTTGTGATGAGTTGAGATTGAAGCATGAATAAATGTGTTTGCATGATGGAGTTGGGATTGATGCATGAGATGATTTGTCTTGGTTGATTGTATGGCATTTTTAGGGATTGTTGCACGTCTTCATGTCGTGAGTGGTTTTTGTAATCATGCATGTTAGAGATTATGTCACCTTTGGTGAATAGGGTTATGTTCATGTATTTTAGTTAAAGCCATGAATATGTTTATGTTAGTAGTTTTTGGATCATGCCTTGGTAAATTTAGATCTATGCTTTTATTCATGATTTGGATGATTTGATGAATTTGTGTGGAGTGTACGTTCACGATTATGGTTAGCAATAGAAATATGATCATGACCTTGTTGTCCCTAAGCTAATTTTATTCCATCAATAAAATGATTACTATTATAATTTCTTCTAGTGAAATTCGAAAACCCTAGGAGGATGTGGATTTAGTCTCTTATATAAAATAATGATATTTTAGTTAAATAAATGATAGCTTTTATTTAAGAAATAAAATATATAGATATTATATAAAATAAGGATATCAAATAAAGCTTTTTCCATAAATAATCATAATAGGTAAAATATTAATTTCGTCAGTCTTATATTCATAAATACTATTCCAATTTATTTTTTGTCTTTTAATCAAAACCTCTTAAAATCTACTTAAAACTAATTTTAGTTACCAATTATTTTCTAACAATTAATTATTAATAGATTATTATTTCACATAATACCACCTAGGACCCATTCATCAAATAAACTCTAATTTACTTTTAGTAAGATTTAAAGTTTCAACTTATTGTACCTATTTTCCTAAACTCTAGTTATTTTAACATCAAGCTAGATTTATTTTATAAACCCTTTTATTTATTAGCTGGCCTTAATGCTTGGGACAATAGAGTCATGGTCATAGTAAGTTGAGCTAGTTTTATTTGTGAAAGCGAATTTTAGCTCGAGTTTAATTATGGTTTATATTTACCCCAGCGGGGTTAGGTTAGCTATTGGAGACCTTTATTTTGAGCAAGGATCAGGTAAGCTCCTGCATAAAACTTGTTTGATGCAAAATGATTACTATGACAAGCCAAATGTAGAGTGCCTAGACACTCACATCTGTAAAGGCAATTGAGGATTATTTCCTTTCTCATTTTAGGCAAACATATTATTTGAAAATCAAAGGGGCAGTTTTACTCAAACCTTATAGCTCTTCCTAAAACCAGTTTTGCCCCAAACTTCGGAAATCCTTAATTGCTATTTTCAAGTGGAACTATGTTTTATTCATTTTCCCAAGTGGGATATATATTATGTTGAGTATTTAATAAGGGTGGACTGCTAGGTCTAGTCTTTGAAGGGACAAGGTAAGTCTCTCAGTAGTGGCCACCTCTGAGGGGTGAGTCCTTCCCGGATAAGATGTCAGTCTAGTAGGTCGTGCCGGTCCAAGCTAGCTGTTTTCAGTCAAGTGGACAGTGTGTTGCTAGAATGGACAATCGGTTTTGTTTGGGTATAGAGAATGAGGAGTATCTTACCTGGTAGGCCAATCACCTACCCTTTGTCAGTCTGCACAAAGTGTGGCATTTTGACCGTTGTATGGTTATGGGGCCCAACGTATGGTAACCCATGATCTCCTTTTTGAGTGGTTGATTTTATTGTTCCTGTATGGTTGGAAAAGTCAAAACACTACTCTTAATTTTGACTATTATTTATTGCTTGCCAGTATTTCTCTTATGAAGATTTTACACTTTGCATTCACGTACTGTTTTCACTGGACACTCAAAGCACACAGGACTTACTGAGATTTTTATCTCATCACCCTTTTTATCATGATTTCATGTCGATTCTGCTGTGGGAATGAGTAGCTAGTATTGTATGCCTTGAAAGAGATTTTGTTATTTATTTTTATGTAAAGCTTTGGGGAGTTGAGAGTGAACAATTTTTATTTTGGATTTGTTTTTAAATTCTTGGGTTGTAATAAGTTTTAAGTTTAAAGTATTGCTTTATTCTATTATTTTGATTATATGACCTAGTTAAAAAGATCCCTTGTCCTTTGGACGGGGCGACATCCCCGGCCCTGTTGGGCCTAGGTAGTGGGGTGTTACAGTTAATAATAATAATACTATTATTATTGTTATTAGAAATGATAACATTAATAATAGTGGTATTAATAAAAATAATGGTAATAATTTTTGTATCCATAACAATAATAATTTTACTACAAATAAATAAAGGTAGTAATAATTTTCTTTTTAATAAATAAAGTAAAAGTTAAAGAAGTATAGGTAATAACAACATCTATTCAACAAAAGTAGTATTTTTAATACCAACATTGATTCCTACAAAGGCAACAATAGTTATTGATGGCAATATCAACAATATTAAGGCAACAACATTAAAAATAATCTCCCACATCAATCACATCATCTCATGCTTTAATGTCATAAAACTCTATTCTCATATCTCCTAACATGTATGTCCTAGTCTCACTATCAAACCATAATTCCCTCAAATCACCTCCACAATAAAAATCATGATCTATAAGTAATTCATAAAGCAGTCATAATGCATATATCAATCTTTATATGATAAAACCTCATACACCATAAATACCCTTCTCAACATTATTAGATCATCATAAATCATATCAATTCTCCTATTTTGACATCATCCTACAAACCTTGAGTTCCAAAAAGAAAAAGACAGTTGATTAAAATACTTGTCTTGATGATCATTTAAGGTTGAAGATGACGTCAGATAGTCGAGAAGTCCTGATTGCCTTAGTGAGCACCTTTGTGAGATAAATGGTTTGAAGAGGTCCATCCATATCCATCAATAATTTCGGCCAAAAGCAGATTGAGAAGAAGAGTAAGAAAAAGAATAAAATGAGAAGCAAAGAGAGAACATGAAATGATGCATTGGACTTGGTTTACCTTTTTGTTCTTCTTGGCTCGAAAGAAGAATGATTGCTTTGATTCGAGAGGGGAAAGGTCTTTGATTGATTTGGTGTTATAGATTATGTTAAAAAAAATAAGGTAGGTTGTATTCTTGTTGATTTGGAGGTTTTACAGTGGTTTAGTGTGGTTAAATGGGCTAGAGAGTTGAAGAGAGGTGGTGTCTGTGTCTTGGTGTTCTTGAGAGAACACCGAAGAAAACTAGAAGAAGATGAGAGTGTTCTTGGTAGAAGGTGGCTGAATAGCTTTGTTTGATGTGGAGTTTTGGTTTAGCTAAGGGAGAGGGATTCTGGGAGGTGTTTAAGTTTGAATTTTTAAGAATGGTTGAGGAAATTGTGGAGATTTTTTAGGTAGAAGGTTGCTAATGGTGTTCTATTGTTGATGGTTTTTAGCTCATCAATGGAGGCTCACTTGGTTTGTCTATGTTATGGAAGAAAAATAGAGGTTGTTCTTAGCTTTAGTAAAATGGCTTGTGAAGGTTAGCAAAATTTCTGGTTTATTTCACTGAGTTGGTTGCTAGATTGTTGAGTGTTTGATGGAGCAATACATGGGTTTTGAGTTTCAAAATCAAAATATTTCGAATGGAGAAGTTTGAGGTGATTTAATGGAGTTTGATGGCTATGGTTGAGGAGGAAGGAAGTTTGTTCAGCTCTTGTACTATGGTATGGCCAAAAATGGTGGGCAAACCTTGAAGAAGAAAAGCTAGCTTAAAATTCTAATATGGCTGGAAAAATTCTGGTTGTTAGAACAAAAGAATGATAAAATCTTGGGAGGTTTGTTGGCCAAAATTCAAAGTATTTTGAAATGATTTTGCAGCTACAAATTAGGAACATCTCAAGGTCCTTCAGTGCAGATTTTCCAGCCACCAAATTTAATGAAGAACAAGAACTATTGAAGAGCTAGTTCTTTGTGCTGAATGCTCAAATGTTTCTTAGTTAAATGTTCTTTTTTGTGTAAATTTTGGGTGTATAAAAATTATTAAATTTATATCCACCCCTTAGCTAAGTTTTATTTAAAACATTAATGACAAATTATACATACGAGCAAGTATACTCATCGCAATCATAGTATAGGAAATTAACAAGTATCAATCCTCAAATGAATAAGTACATACTAATCACTTTTCATTCATTGTTTACCTGACCAAATAAAGTGATCAGATAATGAAAAGAAAAATAAACAAATATGTACATTTCAAAGATGTAGGAATATGCCATTTAGACAACTATCCTATAATACATGACAATGAATCATTTAGCAATTATCTCAATTAATCATCATCTTGGCATCATGAAAGAATATAAAGTAAAATTCAATCATTTCCCAAGTTATGAATCCACTTACATTGACTCCACTTCTTTCACAATCTATGGAATTACTATCTCTTGATTAAATTAGCAGATTTTCCAATTGCACTAAAAGAATCAAAAGATGTATTAAACTTAATTCCTCAGAAATTATCCCTATACTCTAGGTGATAATAAACATGAAATTAGCCAATAACCTTATGCTCTATGGGAAATCAACTAATAATTGATTGCTTAGTTCTTTGTCTTAACCTCGTTTCCCAAGTCCATTAACAAATATGAAATTAATGAAATTAAATCAACTCCTAACATATTTTCCAAGTCAATTAGAAGTAAATATAACTTCACCAACTCTTCCATAATTACAAGTAATCAAATCCCAAGAATGATAGAAAATTGATCAAGTAGCTAAATTAATAAAAAAAAACTATAATCCAAAAATAATGTCAAATTACAATGAAAACATTAATGACATCATTATTCTAGAAAATGAAAACAATGGGAAATGAAAAAACTCATAGATAATCCTTCCTTTTTTCTTTGGAAACCTTCTTGAATAATGCTCCTTGAATGATGAATCTCTCATTCATTGAGTGATTGAAACTTTTAATCCTAGGATTCACTACTTTTCTTTGTGTTTCACCTAGTCATTATAAACTCCCTTGTTACTAAAATTTTTGGCTTGAGAAGTCTTGGCCTATTAGAATTCGAAAAATACCAAAATTCGTTGGACGATATCATATTCGTGCAAAAAAATCGTCACTTATAGGTCGGACCTGACGTCGGGTCATTTCGACCCACCTGGCGCTAGATACATTCTGATTGGCTCCTGGACATTGCTTTATTTTACTCTATTCTTCGAGACAAGACCTGGCATCTGGTGCAGTAACCAGACCTGTGCCGGTGCATGTTGGAATTTTTCACCTTTTGCTTCAAATCCACTCAATTCTGCACTAATTCGTCAAAAACACTTTCTACAAGAAAAATATGAAATGTGAAGGAATATTCCTAGCTATTACATCAAATTAACCTCGTATGACTAGGGAAATAAAGATGAATTTAGCCCATATTACATTCCCCCACACTTGAACCTTTTCTTGACCTCGAGCAAAACATTTAAGTCAAGAAAATCATCAATAAAACACATGCTTTTTATCATTCCAAAATTTGAATAATTACTAGGCTTATAACTTCCTTTCAAACTTCAGATGGAACCTTGCCATTCATTCAACCCTTTGAAAACAATTGCAATTTGAAGCACTTGATAAGATATCACAAAACTCTTGAAGTTAAATTAAATAAGTTCTTACCTTAGTCCAAGAAAATTATTTCACCCTTCAAGTAAAAACATAGATAACATGAATTACACAAGTCATGCTACCTACCAACTCAATGATTATAAATCTAAAAATTGCACAACTCAAGTAGTGATTCAAGGAAAACACTCCATTTTTTTTTTCTCTCTCAATTTTTTTTTCAATGACTTATGGAAATAATAGCCTCAAGTGAATGGATTTCTCTTCACGTACCGTATTGACCCTCTTTTGGTCAACACTCATCATTTTTTAGCATCTTTCGTCTCTTTTGCTTTTGGGAATTCATAGCTTTAAGAAAGTAGATTTCTCTTCAGTATATGTATTGGCCCCATAAAAAGCAAAAAGTATATATATATATATATATATATTATATATATTTTGTTCACACCTTTCATAGAGGAAACGACAATCAACTCATTTTTCTCAATCTTCAACTCACAATCAAAATTTATTTTTCCTACACAATCTTTCCACTCAAAGATTTTTTTCATATTCCTTATCACAACTCAAAGCTAAACAAAGTTTAAACCCATAATACAAGAGTTAGCTAATAACTTTCCCCACATTTATCATATTATCGATATTCAAATTAGATGAGTGAAATAATATTCAAACATTAATGCATAAACAAGATTTATCAAAATTCTCAAGTCTTAATAATATACTATCCCATAAACCAATTTCATAAAAATCTACCAAATGAATGATGAAACTCATATCCAAAGAAGAAAACTAATTACAACCTTGCTAAACAATGAATAACCACATAAAAATTTTTAAAATTCAGAAAAATAAAAAAAAATTAGCATAATATACACAATGTATATGGAAAATATCTTCAATGCTAAACTCTCCCCCCACACATAAATTGGACATTGTCCTCAATGGCATAAAATATAACAATAAAAGTAAAGCCAAAGGACCAAAACAAATAAAGGGAAAGAATATAGAAAAGAAAAATTTTCCAATGTGAATTAGTTCCCACACGTGTGAATCCACCACAAAAAGTCATTAGAGAAGGGTACCTAACTCAAAAGAAATAGGAAACATAAAACATAAATCTTGAAAAATAGAAAGGAAAAGCAAAATAAAGGAAAAGATAAATACACTAAAAATAAATCCTAAGAAAAGTCCTTAAAATTCAAAAGAAAAGAAATAAAAGAAAAAGAACAGAAAACAAAATAAACTACAAGTGAGCATGGAGTAAATCAAGAGTCCTCAGACTCATTATCATTATCGTCATTGTGAACATCGTCAGGATCGCCAGTAGCTCTACTGGAGGATGCATTAGTGGATTGTTGGATCAAAGTCACCAATTTATGCTCATGGACATCCTGACGGTGATGGAGGTCAGCAATGGAATCTCGTAGTTGGAAGAGGATGGTCGTTTAGCTTTCTAGTTCGGCCTTCACTCATTCTTCGAAATGAGCACTGGAATGAGAACTACTTGTATGGCGGCGAGATTGAGTAGGCTGCTCCTCCGGCTCATCCTTATCAGGGAGAAGTTTCGTAATCCCCAGATAGTGGACCTTATAAGGCTTATTCCAACTCCTCACTCTCATCATAACGATAGCTGCACTAAGACAAAGTATGCTAGATCACTATGGCTCAGTCAACGGTCCATTCACTGAGCTCTCTATCAAAACTCACTCGAAAGTCCTGGAGAATACGCATGATGACAAAGGGAAATTTAAGGGCTTTGGCTGAGATGTGAGCGGAAACAACCACCCGCATGGACTAAATAATAATAGGATTAAGGGGGATAGGCTCACTCCTCATCATCTTATCAGGAATGTAAACATCAAAGACCCTAGACTCATTCCAGCCATTAGCCTTAGGATACACATTAATGAGAAAATGTAGACTAGGGCACGTAACTAAGCCTCAAGATTATTATTGGAGTAGTAGTGATACTAGTCTATCTTCCCCTGGCTCCACATCTATAAACTAGTCCTCACAGCACTCACATCCCAAGTAAGATCAGAAAGAATCTTTTGATTATTATAGTCCATAGCTATCCATTGACCATCATCAGGTACACCCAAGATTCTTGCTAGTCTAGCACTATCATACTCAATTAGCACCCCCTTAGCCATAGTAGAAATGACTTGGAGGTTGGGTTTCTTTTTATCCTGCACATTAGCATAAAACTCTCTTACCCTCACAAATAATAAGCTCCCCCAAGTCGGATGATAGGCTCCCACCACTACCACCTAAACATCGTAGAAAGCTCTAAGGAATTATCAAAGGAAGGCTTCTACATCTTCTCTACTATGATTTTGTTATGTTGGTGACTTTGGTACCATATTCGACATGTAGGATCATATAATATTGTAGGCTGGGTAGGTATGGGTTCAAAAGATGGTGTAGATGAAGATGAAGCTCTAGCTCTCTTAGCCCCAAGTGCCATTCCCTTAGGTCTCCTTGACATAATGAAGATGTGATGATGGACAAAGGAAGGAAGATAGAACACCCTCAAGATCACTCCTCACTATACAATCAAACACAACCCTCAACCTTTTTCGCAAATACAACACCCAGTCAACAAAAATCATCGTCTTAATATACCATAAAACACAACAAAAACTCCCCCAACAATATTTACAAAAAGATAGCCATTATCTAATCCATACACAATATCAATACCTATGAGCAAATTAGCAATGCCATTAACGTCATAATTTAAAGCTTATAATCACAATTTCAAGTAAAACATGAACCAATATCTCTTGATCTATGGAGAACATTTCTTGGTAGGCTCAAAAGTACACATATTAGAGACATGCTCAATAACTACCAAAGAGGTGTAAGACAAGCATTATAGCAATCAAATATTATTGTCATTTATATACCCATGCTAACTAAGCCTCAAAGAAAGAAAAATTTTCATCCAATCCATCACACCAAGTAAAATGAGAATTTTTAGACCATAATTCACATAAAAATATCCAATAATCAATATGAAAAATTGAACCATAGAAAATGCAAAAAAATCATACCACAATGATCTCCACAGTACGGGCAATAATTCTATGCCAAAAGATTGAAAAAATTGTGCCCTAAGTGGATGGATTGAAAAATGGGTTTTATGGAGAAAGATTAAATTTTTCTGGTTTTTAATCCGACACTTCAAGAACAAAGCAATGATTTTGGGTTTGCAAGGTGTTTTGGAGGGATAGAAAGTGATCCGGCAGTGTTTTGAAGTTGGACCCGGCGATGGGTTGAGAGAAAAAACGAGGGAGCTAAAGGACTGTTTGAAAAAATGGCTAAGAATGGTCATTGAGAGTCTTATGGCCGAAGGGACGTAGCACTAGGTCCAAGTATGAGGCTTGGCATCGTGTAATACCCTACCTTTTACTTTCGAATGGCTACTATTTGTAATAAGATGAGGATTTGTATCAATGACTAGAAAAAAAGTTGATCGGTGTAATAACACGAATGTTTTGGTATGATAATATTGGGCAGGACATGGATGTAATTATTGAATTTGATCTACCCGTACCATAAATCATTAGAAGGTTATTATTATTATTATTATTAAAATAAGAATTTCAGGGTACGTTGAGAAGAGAAATTGATCAGTGCGGTGAAACACGTGTTTTGATGTGAATTATGCTACCTGGGGTATCGGGGCATTTTCATCATTTTGACTGAACCCGCGACTTTGACCACAGATTTGATCAAGTAGAGAAGGAATTGAAGAATTAAAGTATTTCCATTGGATTTAGTGGAATTTTTGGAGTTGAATGAAGAAGTAAAATATTTTACCGTTCCGGATATGATTTTGGTCACTTCTGTAGAAAATTCTAAAATGCGGTCAACATTAAGACAAGTGGCGTAATATGATTTGTAAAATCCCTGACAACGTACCCTAAAAAGGGCGAGGATGTCACCCCGTCTCGAGGACAAGGGGTCTTTAAAATGAGGTATAACATAAAGACAAACCCAAGAAATCAAACTTAGATAAATGAAGAAAACTCTTATTACATCAGGCTCAAACTGGAGCAAAACTAAATAAAAGAAAACGTCGGTTCCAAAAGCATAAATTAACATTTGTCTCTCAAAACATAATAAAAATAACAAAAGCTTCAACTATTACACATCTCATAGCATAAACAATCTGCTGAAAACATGATATAAAAGAGTATGAGATTAACATCTCAGTAAGTCCTGTGTGTGCACATGATACTTTGAACAGTTTGTGTATGTATAGATGAAAATATTTACAGAAATATTTGGCAAGTCATAAATAATTTCTCTTTACAAGGAGTGGGTTTTTCTCATTGTCACACTTTGTACAAAATAAATCCTCCGCTCGAATAAACAGTCATGGTGCCATACTTTGAGCCCCATGTTAAGAAAACGGTCAAGGCACCACACTTTGTGCACCTTGACAGGATTAGATTACCACACTTTAGGCGTTCTGATCAAAGGAGGGTGTACGGCCCACCACGTGAGATACTCCTCCATCTCTTCACCAAATAAAACCATATGGGTGTCCATGTCGAGAAAATAAAGAATACGTTACCAGGTACAAATGCTAGCTCCGACCTGCCTGACCAACTAATACTGTCGCCTTCTCAAGTGGAGCTCAACTTCTGGAGGTGGCCGCCTGCCAGAAGACCTACTCACGTTCTCCAAGGCTAGTATTGTTAGCCTACCCTTATTGAGTACTCAACGAATATAACCATCAATTCCTAGTTTATAATAATTCCAAACCTTGGCTTTGTAAAACGTGATTTTCTTTTAAAAGAGTTTTCTAAAATGTTTAATCGAGAGAATAGTTCTTGATAAAGGTATTAGTTTGACAAAACCATTTAGAGAATGAACATCCATGTTTACAACCCAAATAATCATAGATTAACAATAGCTTTACAAAGCTTTACAACATCCAACTTGCTACCACAAGCATTTAACAAAAAGAGTTTATGCAAGAACTTACTTAATATGCCTCAGATAAACAAGATAAAATCAATTACTTGCTTCCTTCAAACAATCTCCTGATCTAGAATAACATAATATCATAATCAGGACTTAATCATCTCAAACATGCATGTAAACTCAGTTTTTCCCCTAAGCACATCATGACTCATCATCTAGCCTCTAAAAAACCTCCCATTCCATGAAATCAACCTTAATTACTTCATTAAGGATAAGAATTTCCTTACTATATGATAACCAGATTAACAAGATCCAAATGCCCCTATGGTGACCTTTACGAGTTCGCTTAAGAAGGAGAGACAGTTGTCTTCTTTACATCCTCTTGATCAAAAATTGAGAAAAAAGATGAAATTAGCCTCTATGTGGCGTGATTCAAGGGAAGAAAAAGATAAGAATCAATGGAGGTAAGGAATCAAGAGGTTGAGAGGTCTTTTGCTTACCTTAGAGAGTGCTTGGCTTTTTTGGCCTAGGATTGCTCTTGAGTTTTCAAAAATTGCAAAGGAAGTTTGCTGGAATTTTTCGTGTAGTAAGGTTGGAATAGACGGCTACAGTGGTTTAGGGTTAGAAGAGTTTGATTTAGGGTTAGAAGGTGATGCTAAGAAGGACTCCTAATGGCTCTAGATTTCTTTGGCAACAATGGCAAAAAACTGCAGCTTGTTGCACTTATATTGTTGCCCAAATTGAGAGGAGTTGAGAGTAGAAAAATAGTTTGAAGTTGCTCTCCTAAGCTGGCCAAAAATTGCACAAGGGCAGGGTTTTGTGTGTTCAGGTTTTTGTCCAAAACTAGAAGGACTTTGAGTGAGTTTTGACAACCAAAAATTCTGTGTAAGATGGGTTTGTGTGCTGTACGAAAATTCTTGAACAGAAGATGGACAATTCTGGGCTGTTTTGGTTGTTGTTCTGCCGCAAATCAAAGAGGAAAAGTGAGGGATTTAGGTGCTGTAAATTGGCTTAATCAACAAGGAGTTTTGGTGTGTCTTGGAGTGCAGAATTTTGTTTGATATGGAGTGCACAACCTGACCGAAATTCCTTGCACTATGCTGGCCGAAATTCTGGAAATAGTAGGGGATAGAAATCTGATTTGAGTAGCTAAAATAATCTGAACTGGGGAGGGGTGTTTTAGGTGATTTGAGCAAGCTTTAGAAGAGTTTGGATGGCCTTAGGAGTGCAGGATTATCGTGCAGCTTGTGCATGCACAAGGCTAACCGAAAATTTGCAAGATAAGAGGATCAAAATCTAGTTTGTTTAGGATTAGAATAAAACCTAATTTGCAAGAGGATTTAGGATAATATTCCCTAGTCTTGGAAGAGTTTGTGTTGAGCTAGAAGTGCTCCAAAGGTGGCGGCACTAAGCTAGAAAAAATTCCAGATTTTCAGGTAGGGTTCCATGTTCAAAAGATATCTTACTACAAAAATAACCTATTTAATATAAAATTTGATGAATTAAAAACAAGCTGGAATTTAATTGCTCTAGCTAGAATTTTCGAAAATCAAAGAGGATAAAAGCTGCAATAGAATTAATCTTTATCCTTATCAAAAATACTTGAAGTTTGGAGATAAATATGGAGACTTATCCCCTAAGAAGATGGTGCTGAAATTTAAAAAGGATAGCTGGGATTTTCGGCCATGGCATGGAGAAACCTAGGAAAAGAATTCAAGAGAAAGCTTAGATTCGCAAGAGGTAAGATTCAAACTCGGGTCACTAAGGGATAGTCACCAAACTTAACCACTATTCCAATCAACTCCGATGCTAATATATCTCTAAGAAATTCTTTTCACCTTAGCTCTCATCCCTCCATTTCCTTACTAATTTTTTACCCAAAACAATTTACAATCAATGGGACAACACAATTATTTCCCTCAAATAAATTAATGCAAGAGCAACCTTGAAAATCACATGCACCCATGTAAGCATAATTTTTAAAACATCACATGAAATGCAAAATAGTATGCAATGCATGACTTTTTCCCCATAGGTTAATGGTGGTTTCGGGTGGGGTATTACATCCCCTCCCCCTTAAGAGAATTTCGTCCCGAAATTCGGATTCTGTACCTTTAGAGTATATCCCGATACTTCCGTCTTAACCATTCTTCAGTTTCCCACATCGCATCCTGCGCTCTATAATGATCCCAAAGTATTTTTACCATAGGTATCTGCTTGTTCCGAAGAGTCTTGATACTCTGCTCCAAAATCTTGACTGGTTTCTCCACCTAACTCAAATTCGGATGCAATTCCAACGGTTCCTCATTAAGCACATGGCTTGGATCGAGGTTGTACTTCTTTAGCTGAGACACATGGAAAAAATCATGTATCCCGGTTAGTCCGTCGGGTAGATCCAATCTATAGGTGACCGGCCCAACCTTTTTCATTATCGAAAATGGTCCTAAATACCTAAGACTCAACTTTCCTCCCTTCAGCTGCCTCAGTATTCTTCTGCTAGGAGTCAGCTTCAAGAACACGGGATCACTCACTTGGAACTCCAGTTCCCTCCTCCTATTATTTGCGTAACTCTTCTGTCAGCTTTGAGCTGTTCTCAGTCTTTCTTTAATGACCCTAACCTTATCCATCATTTCTTGAATACATACCTCTCCGGTCTTTCAAATGTGCCCCTCTTCTGTCCAACCCCAGTATATCGGTACTTGACATTTCCGCCCATATAATGCTTTGTACGGCGCCATCCCAATCGATGCCTGATGACTGTTGTTAAATGCCAATTCTGCATGCGGTAGACACTCAATCCACTTGTCAGCAAAGTCCAAAATACACGCCCGGACTATATCCTCCAATATCTAAATGACTCTTTTGGATTGACTGTTGGTCTACGGATGAGCAGAGGTGCTGAATTTCAACGTAGTACCCAAAGACTCCTGAAACTTATTCCAAAATCTCGAAGTGAACTTGGGATCCCTATATGATACGATGCTTGACTGTACACCATGCAACTTTACAAGTTCCCGGGTATAAGTCTAAGCTAACGTTTCCATCGAATCCTTTACGTTCACTAGTATAAAATACGCTGTCTTGGTCAATCTGTCCACTACCACCCAAACTACATCCTTGTGCGACTTGGTCATCGGAAGGCTAGTCACCTTTTCCCATTTCTACTCAGGAATCGGTAATGGCTACAATAACCCTGCAGACTTCTTCTGTTCCGCCTTAACTTTCTTGCATGTCAGGCACGTTGATACATACTGAACCACATCTCTCTTCATTCCAACTCACCAATATTTCTTCTTCAGGTCATGATACATCTTTACTTCCCCAGGGTGTATGGTATACTTGCTCCTATGAGCTTCGTCTAATATCCTCTTCCGTAAGCCTTGCGTGTCAGGTACACACATCTGGTCCCGAAAATACAATACCTCTTTCTCGTCGGTCCGAAAATCATTACTTTCTCTCCCAATCTCTTTTTTTTTGAAACCCTAAATTTCTACATTGTCCTATTAACCTGTTACAATTTCCTGCTCCAGATCGGGCTTCAGGGTCAAGTTACTTACACAAATCTTCCCTTCTTGAACTTCTGCTTCATGCTCCAGGATTTCCTGCACTGCCAACACCTCCTAAATTCTCAAGTGTGCTATCTTCACTTTACGACTTAAAGCGTCAGCTACCACATTTGCTTTGCTAGGATGGTAATTAATGGAGCACCTATACAATTCTAAGAACTCCATCCATCTACGCTGCCAAAGATTCAAGTCATTTTGCATGAAAATGTACTTCAAACACTTATGGTCAGTGAATACTTCATATTGTGCTCCGTACAGATAATGTCGCCACTTCTTCAACGCAAATACTATGGTTGCCAGCTCCAAATCATGGGTCGGATAATTGACTTCATGCAGTTTTAGCTTCCTAGACGTATAAGCAATGACCTTCCCATCCTGTATCAGCACAGCTCCCAAACCATCCTTGGATGCGTCGGTATAGAGTTCATAGGGCTTGTCGACCTCGGGTAAACTTAACACTAGCACTGTAACCAATCTCCTCTTAAGCTATTGGAAACTTTTCTCGCACTTCTCGCTCCAAGCAAAGGCAACATCCTTCTTTAGTAGCTGCGTCATCGTGAAGCTAGTGTAGAGAAATTCTTAATGAAACGCCGATAATACACAGCCAATCCATAAAAACTTCGTATCTCGGTAGTATTCTCCGGTTGCTTCCAATTAGCTATGGCGTCCACCTTGGCGGGGTCCACCTTAATTCCATCCTTAGATATCACATGGCTGAGAAATGATACCGAGCTCAACCAAAACTCACATTTGTTGAACTTAGCAAAGAGTTTGTATTCTCTTAGCTTTTCCAGAACTAATCTTAAGTGCTCCGCGTGCTCCTCGGGGTTCTTGGAATAGATCAATATATCGTCAATGAAGATGACCACAAACTCATCCAAATATGGCTGGAAAACTCGATGCACTAAGTCCATGAAAACCACTGGTGCGTTAGTTACACCGAATAGCATTACTACAAATTCATAATAGACATACCGCGTGTTGAAAGCAGTCTTAGGAATGTCTTCCTCCTTAATCCTCACCTGGTAGTATCCTTGCCGCAGGTCCAACTTCGAAAAGCAAGCTGCGCCTCGAAGCTGATCAAACAACTCATCGATCAAGGGTAAAAGGTACTTGTTCTTGATCTTTAAGTTGTTCAGTCCCCGATAATCGATGCATAATCTCAATGTACTATCCTTCTTCTTAACAAACAACACCGGTGCTCCCCATGGCAACGTACTCGGTCGAATGTAGCCTTGCCTCACCAACTCTTCCAGTTGCTCATTCAATTCCTTCAGTTCTGTCGATGCCATCCGGTATGGGGTTCTTGGCACAAGTTCCGCACCAGGAATCAGGTCCACGGTAAACTCAACTTCTCGCTCAGGGGGTAAAGAAGTGAGCTCAGCAGGGAAAACATCTGGAAAATCCTTTACCACTTCAATACTCTCCTAGATACACTAATCTTTGGGTTTATTCAGAAGATATTCCAAATATCCTGCACATTCGCTCCTAAGCAACTATCGAGCCTTAGCACCAGCGATCAAGAATTTCAATTCCTTTACCCACTTATCGTTAAATTCAATCACATCTCACTCAGGTCTCACAAATTGCACTACTTTAACCTTGCAGTCAACACGAGCTCTGTGCTTTGACAACCAATCCATGCCCAAGATCAGGTCATAATCATCAATGGGCAAAATTATGAGGTCTACTTCCAGAATCTCCTTCCCTACCTCAACTTCATAGTTTTCGATTAACTTACCCACTTCTATCACTTTTCCCAAGGGTGAGCTTACTACTAAGATATAGGGCAATTCCTTTACTTCCCACCCTAAATGCGATGCACATACTTTACCTACATAAGAGTGTGTGGATCCTGGATCTATCAAAACATTGGTAAGACGGCCTTGGATAGAAAGGTTACCTTCAATCACAGTTGCATCTGCTCCCATTTCATCCTGGTTCAGGGTAAAGACCTTAGCTTCCACTTGGGGTTTCTGATCTCCTACTCCAGCTATTCCAGCAGCAATACCTCGATTGACTCAATCGGCTGAGTCGGGCCCATCTAACCAATCCTTAGAGGTTTAGGGTAGGCGTTTCTTAGATGGCCCGGGTCGCCACAGTTGAAGCACCTTCTTACTCCCCCATTGGTCCAGTAGTTCCTCTCAGTGTGTCCCCGTTTTCCATAAAGTCGGCAACTGAGATTACTTTGCATCGGTCCTGACATAGGCACTTGAGGCTGCTTCTCCCAGTTTCCCTACTATATAGGGCTAGCAGGTCGCTTATTACTCAGAGGCCTCATTGGCAACGAGTCAGTTGGAATGGCCTACTCACCGGTCGGTATCAGTCTTTATTTTCTATCCGGGATGCTATATCCACGGTGGTTGTGTAGGATGTTGGCGGCGATGGAGCCAGTGCCTTCCTCAGATCTGGCCTTAGCCCCTTCACAAACTGTCGGGTTCGTTTCTGTTCCGTGTCAACCAAACATCTACAGTACTTGGACAACTGCGTGAATCAGGCTGCATACTGAGCAACCGACATGCTTCCCTGCTTGAGGGTTTGGAACCCATCCTCTCTCTTCTCAGCTACCCACCGGGGAATGTACTCAGCACGAAAAGCTTCAACAAAGCTATCCTATGCCCATTCCTACCCTTCCCTTTCCCAATCACTCTGTATCCGTTGCCACTATGCTCGCGATGGTCCCCTCAGTCGAAAAGTAGCAAACTTCACCATCCTCTCCTCTGAATATTGCAGAATAGCAAAGATATCCTCCATCTGCTCGATCCACTATTCCGCCTTCTCATCTTGCTCCACCTTTCCCTGGAATGTGGGAGGTTAGAACTTCAGAAAATGCTCCAAGGCCTTATCGTCTCCCCACGGTGATCTCTTGGCCACCTTATCTATTCTCTCGGTTAAATTCTGAAGGATCGAAGCCATCTTGTCAAAAGCCTATCTCATAATCACATCCTAAGACCTCTCGGAAGCTAACTCTTGCTGTTGCTGCAAGTGTTCCGCCACATTGGGTGTGGAACGATGCATTTTCTCAAATTCCGAAGTTGAAGATGCACTTTCCTGGATGGTTCTGCTATGAACGACTGTCTTGCATCTTGGTGCCATCTTTGATCACATTCACTCAAAGTCAGATAGTTACCAAGGGGAAAAAGTATGCTCAGACACTTGATCAGGTAATAATAATGATATCTACTCATTTTAAAAGAAAATTTGATGGTACTATTTAGGGAAAAACCAAGTAATGAATAAAACTCAAGCTCTTCATAAAAAAAAAAAAAAATCATACTTCATAAAGAAGGGTTATCACACGCGATACCCTTTTATTCACTAAAATAATCGAATCCTACAAGCAACGTGCTTCTTTGCAAAGAATAAATGAACAAAAGAATGCAAATCCTAAAAGGAAAAGAACAAATGCCTCCAGCCTTCTATACTCTACTCTCTCTAGTGTCAGCAGAAGGCATCTAAATTGTTAAAGGCTGGTTCCACGAGCCACCCCACGAAGCTATCGAGTTTTCCCACATAATCCCTTACAAAACCAATCGAATCTGCACGCCCACTTGGTTTACCTAAATCAACCTCATTGCCCCTCTTAGCTCTCATAGCCATCTCATAAAGCTTATCTAAAGCTAATTTATTCACATTCTTAGGTGGAGGCCTCTCGTTCTCCGAGTCATACAAGTCAAACAATCCCTCTCGCCTCAACTTTGCATCTACCCCTAATTCGTATCGAAGTCCACCCCTCTTAGGACTCTCTTCTAACTTCCCTTTTCCCCTTATCTTCTATTCCTAAAGCGGGCTGCCTATGTTCCCTCGCTACCGGGGTAACTCTATCTCTTAGCCCAAGTCCTTTATCACTGGAGTCCTTAAGATCATAGCAAGCAGAAGTCCTATCAAACTCACCTATCTGCGGGGTCCGGGGAGCCTCCCTCACTACCTCATCCTCCTCCTCTATCCTATCCATCTCTTCCTCACTCTCATCATCACCATTATCCCCAAACTCTTCTGTCTCTCCTTCACTCAGCTCAACCATCTCTTCATCCTCCTCACCCTTACTAACAAGCTTAACTATCTCACCATCATCATCCCCATCATACTCTCCTATGCCTCCATCAACCTCCATCTCTGCCTCAACCACTAAGTCATCTAGCATAAGTGGTTCATGCTCTATCTCGTTCTCACTCGAAAACCATCCTCCCTCAAGATCTGTCTCCGAATCAGATGAGGGTGGGTCTGTTACAAGTAGTGGGGTAGGCGGATTCCTGTTGCCAGCGGGCCAATCTCTGATAGCCGATGCAACTCTCTTAACCATCCTATAAACAAAATGCAAAGATTAGAACTAGGCTCAAGTAATTGCCTAAACCTAGGCTCTGATACCACTTGTAACACTCCCTACTACGTACCGTAAAAAGGGCGGGGATGCCGCCTCGTCACGAGTACAAGGGATCTTTAAAACAAGGTGCAACATAAAGACAAACCCAAGAAATCAAATTTAGATAAATGAAGAAAACTCTTATAACATCAGACTCAAACTAGAGCAAAATAAAACAAAAGCAAACGTCGATTCCAGAATCATAAATCCACATTTGTCTCTCAAAATATAATGAAAATAATAAAAGCTTCAACTATTAAACATCCCGCTTGCTTAGCATAAACAATCTCCTAAAAATATGATATAAAATAGTGTGAGATTAACATCTCAGTATGTCCTATGTGTGCACATGGTACTTTGAATAGTTCGTGTATGCATAGCTGAAAACATTTACAGAAATATTTAGCAAGTCATAAAGAATTTCTCTTTGCAAGGAGTGGGTTTTTCTTATTATCACACATTGTACAAAATAATTCCTCCACTCGAATAAACAGTTATGGTGCCACACTTTGAGCTCCATGTTAAGAAAACGGTCAAGGCACCACACTTTATGCACCTTGACAGGATCAGATTACCACACTTTAGGCATTCTGATCAAAGGTGGGTGCACGGTCCACCGGGTAAGATACTCCTCCATCTCTTCACCCAACAAAACCATCCAGGTGTCCATGCTGAGAAAAAAAAGAATACCTTAGCAGGTACAAATGCTAGATTGGACCGGCCTGACCAACCAATACTGTCGCCTTCTCAATCAGAGCTCATCTTCTGGCGGTGGCCACCTGCTAGAAAACTCAGTCACGCTCACCAAGGCTAGTATTGTTAGCCTACCCTTGTTGAGTACTCAACGAATATAACCGTCAATTCCTGGTTTATAATAATTCCATACATTGGCTTTGTAAAATGTGGTTTTCTTTTAAAAGAGTTTTCTAAAATGTTTAAGAGAGAGAACAGTTCTTGATAAAGGTATTAGTTTGACAAAACCATTTAGAGAATGACCATCCACGTTTACAACCCAAATAATCATAGATCAACAAATAGCTTTACAAAGCTTTACAACATCCGACTTGCCACCACAAGCATTTAACAAAAAGAGTTTATGCAAGGACTTACTTGATATGCCTCAGATAAACAAGATAAAATCAATTGCTTGCTTCCTTCAAGCAATCTCCTGATCTAGGATCACATAATATCATGATCAGGACTTAATCATCTCAAACATGCATGTAAACTCAGTTTTTCCCCTAAGCACATCATGACTCATCATCTAGCCTCCAAAAAACCTCCCATTCCATGAAATAAAACTTAATTACGTCATCAAGGATCAGAATTTCCTTACCTTATGACAACTGGATTAACAAGATCCCGATGCACCTATGGTGACCCTTACCACTTCGCTTAAGACGGAGAGAAAGCTGTCTTCTTTACATCCTCTTGATCGAAAATTGAGAAAAAAGATAAAATCAGCCTCTATGTGGCATAATTCAAGGGAAGAAAAAGTGATGAATCAATGGATGTAAGGAATCAAGAGGTTGAGAGGTCTTTTGCTCACCTTAGGGAGTGCTCAGATTTTTTAGCCTAGGATTGCTCTTGAGTTTTCAAAAATTGTTGGGGAAGTTTGCTAGAATTTTTCGTGTAGTAAGGTTGGAATAGGCGGCTACAGTGGTTTAGGGTCAGGAGAGTTTGATTTAGGGTTAGAAGGTGATGCTAGGAAGGACTCCTAATGGCTCTAGGTTTCTTTGGTAGCAATGGCGAAAAACTGCAGCTTGCTGCACTTTTATTGTTTCCCAAATTGAGAGGAGTTGAGAGCAAAAAAATAGTTTGTAGTTGCTCTCCTAAGCTGGCCGAAAACTGCACAAGGGCAAGGTTGTGTGTGTTCAGGTTTTTGTCCAAAACTAGAAGAAGTTTGAGTGAGTTTTGACAACCAAAAATTCTGTGCAAGATGGGTATGTGTGCTATGTGAAAATTGCTGAATAGAAGAGGGACAATTCTGGGCTATTTTAGTTGTTGTTCTGCCACAAATCAGAGAGGAAAAGTGAGGGATTTAGGTGCTGTAAATTGGCTTAATCAACAAGGAATTTTGGTGTGTCTTGGAGTGCAGAATTTCGTTTGATATGGAGTGCACAACCTGACCGAAATTCTGTGCACTAAGTTGGCCGAAATTCCTGTGCACAAGCTAGCCGAAATTCTAGAAATTGTAGGGGATAGAAATCTGATTTGAGTAGCTAAAATAATCTGAATTGGCGTGGGGTGTTTTAGGTGATTTGAGCTAGGTTTAGAAGAGTTTGGATGGCCTTAGGGGTGTAGGATTTTCGTGCAGCTTGTGCTTGCACAAGGCTAACTGAAAATCTGCAAGATAAAGGGATCAAAATCTAGTTTGTTTAGGATTAGAATAAAACCTAATTTGCAAGAGGATTTAGGATAAGATTCCCTAGTCTTGGAAGAGTTTGTGTTGAGCTAGAAGTGCTCCAAAGGTGGCGGCACTACGCTAGAAAAAATTCCAGATTTTCAGTTAGGGTTCCATGTTCAAAATCAACAAGATATCTTACTAGAAAATTAACAAATTAATTCCAACTATCTAATATAAAATTTGATGAATTAAAATTAAGCTGGAATTTAATTGCTCTAGCTAGAATTTTCGAAAATCAAAGAGGATAAAAGCTGCAATAGAATTAATCTTTATCCTTATAAAAAATCCTTGAAGGTTGGAGATAAATATGGAGACTTATCCCCTAAGAAGATGGTGCTGAAATTTAAAAAGGATAGCTAGGATTTTCGGTCAAGGCTTGAAGAAACCTAGGAAAAGAATTCAAGAGAAAGTATAGATTCGCAAGAGGTAAGATTCGAACTCGGGTCACCAAGGGATAATCACCAAACTTAACCGCTATTCCAATCAACTTCGATGCTAATATATATCTAAGAAATTCTTTTCACCTTAGCTCTCATCCCTCCATTTCCTTACTAAATTTTTACCCAAAACAATTTCCAATCAATGTGACAACACAATTATTTCTCTCAAATAAATTAATGCAAGAGCAACCTTGAAAATCACATGCACCCATGCGAGCATAATAGTTAAAGCATCACATGACATGCAAAATACTATGCAATGCAAGACTTTTTCCCAATAGGTCAAAGGTGTGAAACCCCACCTAAAGCCAACCCTAGAGTAAGGGGGTCGGGAATACATATCATATTATTTTGCATGAATATATATTTTTTTGAATGATTTTATGTGTTTTAGAATCGTGGATTATAGGTTTAAATGCTTAGTTATGCTTATCAAGTAGGAGGGGTAAAACGGTAATTTTACTTGAGTTCAAATTAGGAAGATAGCTTGGGAATTAAACAAGAAGAATATGTGGGTGAGAAAATAAGAACAAGAATTAGTGTGGTTTAGTGGTTAGAGCTTGGTGAATTAATTTCTAAGGTCATGAGTTCAAATCCCATAATTTAAGCTTTTGTCATGATTATCTTAACTAAGTTTGAATTTTTGTTTTCTTGAATTTCATGAAAATAGGAATGTTGTCTTAGGGGAGACATGAAGAGAATGTCCTAATCTTATCCTCATGTCCTAAAAAGAATTCTAGGGGAATTCTTGTCCTTTTTATTACCACTAGCTTGTCCTAACATCTTTATAATTCAAATCCATTAAATCTTTTCTTTTAAATTCCAAAAAAATTCTGTGATAATTCCTCCACCTTGAATTTCGAAAATCAACTATGGAGGATGGGAAGTTGGCCAAAAATAGGAGGAGAAATAGGAAGGGTTTCCAAGAGAAAATCAATCACCATGATAGCTCCTTCAAACTCACCTTCATGTTGTTCATCTTCTAGTAAAGGAAAATCTGGAAATTTTCCAGAATTTTGCAGGCCATTTCTTCAAAAAATTCAGCCAGTAAACCCACAAATTTTTTGCCAGAAAAATGGTCATTTCATGTGGCTTGAAGGCTGGAAAATCTGTGCAATTTTCGGACTGCACAAACAGCACCAAACCAGAAAAAAATTCTGGGCATTTCGCAGCTTTCAACCAAGGAAATGAAGCTGTTTTGGTTCATCTTCAAGCCAGCAAAACCTCTCGGTATTTCTCTAGGAAGAAGGCTGGAAAACCACCTTAGAGAGACCTTCAAACCTTTTCAAGAAACAACTGCAAATCGGGTAGGAGAAGTGCAGCAAATTGTGCACAAAATCCTTCATCAACCTTCGAAACTCTTGAACCATGAAACCAGAATTTGTTCCAGCTTTGCTTCTTTCTAGCCTAGGCCGAGAATCACCTTCAACCTCTGTAAAATTGAACCTTGCTCAGCTGTAGACTGAACACCATTAACCCCACACTCACCTTGAGCATATGGACTCCATAGCCACACCACAAAACACTCCTAAGATCACTCCATTCAAACTCTTTTTGAACTTCAAATAATTTCAGCATTTTACTCCATTAAAAACACTCTTGTATTAGGCAAATAAACCGGAATTTCCTCTGCCATTTAAGACTAAATTTTGGCCAGCCTTGGAGTAACATTAACCTTCAATCAATTCAGCAAAACCACCATGTTCAGCCGGCACCATTGAAGACCATAGAAACCTCTCTTGATCAAACACCATAGCTAACCTCTTACCTTAAACATCTCCACCATTTCCTCCATTTAAATTTCAAATAAAATCTGATCACTCTCTCCCCCACAAGTTGAAAACCGAAACTCTCATTCACTCCATACCATTCGGCCAGCCCTCTACCAAAATTCGTGCAGCACTTCTTCCAAATTCTCTCCATTTTCACCTAGAACACACACTAACCTTCTTTAAGCCTAAACCTACTCTAAACACCTCCAATCACTCTCAAATACTCCAAATAACTTCCATTTAATCTCTAAACTTCATTTCTGGTATTTATAACACAAAACCTCGCAAACAAGAATTTTTGAGCGGATCAAAATTAACTTTTCTTTGAAGGTCTCCAGAACATCAACAAGGTAAGTCAAGAGCAACCTTCTTGTTCATCCTTTTTCATTTGACTATACCTTACTAATGCTCTCTCTCTCTCTCTCTCTCTCTCTCTCTCTCTCTCTCTCCCTTCTAACCGAAATGGTTGATCAACCATCAACCATGATCGTTTGTTTCGTTGGACCATTCAAGACACTCCATCGTGCGTGGACCTTCTTTTGTCTTCATCAAAGTACTCGACAATCAAGTATTCATTCTTAAATCTCTCTTATTAAATTCTGAAATCATGTCTCTTAGATGTTGATAGGGAGATAGAATATGATTGGGAGATTGAGTATATGCATGTGGATTAAGGGGATGGAGTTAGGACATGATGATTGTTGTATATGACTAGGGTGTATGTGTTTTCCTTTCGAATCAATGTATGTTGTTCATGCTTAATGTGGAGGTTTGAAGCATGATTAGATATTATGACACCAAAGGTGATTAGGCTTTTATGTTCTTATTTTCCTATGGAAACCATGATTGATGATTATGCTTGGTAGGATTTTGGCCATGTGATGGTATGAGATAGTTCAAGTGCATGTTCATGAATGGATTAATATATTGTTTGATGATGGAGAATGTGATCATGAATCCTTTCTAGCAATAGGAAAATCATGGTGAAAAAGTATTTTCTTGTTAAGGCTAGATTATTTTTATTAACAAATTTTATTACCTTGAATAGAATACTACTATATTTTTCTCTATAAAATTCGAAACTCTAGGGAGATTTGGAGTGGTTTATTAATTAAAATATTAATATTTTCTTTGTCAAGTAAATGAGATCTTTTATTAAAAATAATATATATAGTAATAAATCCTTTACAATAAATAAAATATTATTTATATTAAAATCTATTTGTTAATTATTAATTAAAATTTAAAATAATTCATTATTAAATTTTATTTATTATTAATTATTCATTATCTCTTTGGAATTAATTAAAAATTATTTGTAATTTATTATTTATTTATAATAAGCTATTTTTTTAATTACCATATATTAATATTAATTAGGACTTAGCATTATTTAAAATTCAAACCTTGGTTTATTTATTAATAATAGCCCACAAGAATTACTGAATAAGTCTATAATTTATTAGCAATTATTTTAGAACCCCAAGTTATTTTAACTTATCCACTAAAACTTATTTTATAAAATTCTTTATCACCTAGCCTTAAAGCTTAGGACACTAGGGTCATGGCTAGTCATGGTTATAACTAGTTGAGCTAGAATTATTTTATGTAAGTGAATTTAGCTTGAATGTAACCTTAAGTTTTGTGTTTACCCCAAGCGGGGTTAGGACAGCCTTGGAAGACGTTTGAGTTGAGCAAGCAAAGAGTCAGGTAAGCTCCAGCATGGAGTTTTGTGAAGACCAAAAAGTTGTTGTGGCAAGCCAAACAGGATGTGTATGGACATTTATTTTGTGAAGGCAATTAAGGACTGTTTTCCTTTTTTTTTCAGTCAAAAAAATCATTTGAAAGTTAAATAAGCAGTTTTACACAAAATGCTAAACTTTTTCTAAAACCCAACTTTGACAAGACTTTTAGAAACCCTTAATTGCTATTTCCAAATAAAGCAAAGTGTGATCAATTTTCTCCCAAGTGGAACAATCAACGTTGAGTACTCAATAAGGGTAGACCACCGGGACTAGTCTTTGAAGGGTTAGGGTAAGTCTCTCAGTAGGTGGCCACCTCTGAGAGGTGAGTCCTTCCTGGATAGGATGCCAGTCCGGTAGGTCATACCGGTTCGAGCTAGCAAGTTTCAGTCATGTGGACTGTGTGTTCCAGAGTGGACATCCGATAAGTTTGGGTGTAGAGATGGAGGAGTATCTCACCCTGTAGGCTGTACACCTACCTTTTGTCAGCTTGCACAAAGTGTGGCATTCTGACTGTTACTCAGTCATGGGGCCCAACGTGTGGTAACCCATGGCTACCCATTTGAGTGGTTGTATTTATGGTGCACATGTATGGTTTGAAAAGTTAAACGCCACTCTTTATTTTCAACACTTCTTTATTGCTTGCCGCACCTTTTCCTTTTGAAACTTTTACAACTTGCATACATGAATTATTTTACCTGAAACACTCAAAGCACCCACAGGCTTACTGAGATTCTTATCTTACCACCCTTTTTCGCCATGTTTTCAGGAAGATCTTGCTGTGGAGGTCATTAGCTAGATTGTCGCCTGTGCTTTGAAGACTTATGTTATTTACTATATGTGATGTTTTGAGAGATTGTTGCAAATAGTTTATTTGGATTTGTTCCAGTACTTATCTTTTGGGGTTGTAATAAGTTTAATTTTAAAGTCTTTATTTTATTTTATTTTTTTGTAACCTAGTTATAAAGACCCCTTGTCCTCTGGACGGGGTGACATCCCCGGCCCTGATGGGCCTAAGTAGTGGGGTGTTACAAAAGGTGGTTTTGGGCGGGGTATGACATATTTGGAGGACGAAAACAAGTGTCAAAATACCATTGGTGAAGTAAGATGTTTGTGGGATTATTTTATTTCAAAAGCTTATTGAATAAGATTATTAATAAAGGAAATTAATTAAATAAAGCAAATGGAAAATGGTTGAAAATTGGATAGCCCACAAAGGTTGACTTTGTGATAAATCTTGGTCACAATTTGGTCCAAGAAGTCCAAGAAAGTGGCTGTGGAAAATGGTTGAAAAAGTGCCTGAATTTTGGTACAATGAAGGAGGAAAAGAAAGGAGAAAATAAAAGAAAAATAGGAGATTTTGCAAAAACTTTCAAAGGAAGATTTTGACCAATAAATGAATCATTTGACCATGTGATTTTGGTCATGTGAATGGTGGTGGAAGCTGTATTTTAACAGCTAAAAATGTACAGCAAGTATAAGAAAGAAGAAAGAAGGAAGAGAGGAAGAAAAAGGAAAGAAAAGCTAGAGAAAATTGAGAGATAAAGGAAAAAGAGAGAGAAAGCTTTCCAAGAAGAGAAAAGGAAGGAACTTGGAGCATTTTCAGCCTAGAGCAATCAATAAACAAGGTAAAAGTCTATGTTTCATGAATTAAAGTTGAAGCATGAAGAATAAGGATTGTTTTTATTAGAATTTTATTGAGAAAATTCATATGAATTATGATTTATGTTTAGAAAATATCTATGCTTTGGGGTTGTTGTATTTGCTGTGCATGGCGGTGCATTTGGAGGCATGTATGATGTGTTTTATAAGATGTTTGAAGGTGTTTTGAAGATGGTTTTAAGAGTTGTTCATGGCTATTAAAATGGAACAAGGAAATAACATAACAAATGGAATAATTGTTGAAGAAAAAGGAATATAGTTTCTATTATTGAAAGTTGTTGGTTTTGTAGTTGTTTAAACATGAAAGATACTGTTTGTGCATGACTGGATTCAAGAAGGATTATGTGATGTTTAGATGATAAACAAAGGATTGTAATGATTAAACGACTTATGTATGAGATAGGAAAGAAAAGAGAATGGATTAAGTAAAGGAAAGGAACAAAACAGAAATTCTGTTTTTGAAGAATTTCGTGCAGCTTTGAAGAGGTAATAAACTGAAAAATATGGCTAGTTGTGTTGGATCTCTATAACCTGAAACTTGTAGCTAAATGTCATAGAATCATTTTGGGACCAATTTTGTCTGATTTGGAGTTGTGAATAAAAAGTTATGGTATAAATACCAAAAGTTGTCATTACAGTTACGGGATTGAAGTACTGAGATATTATGGACAGAACTGAATGAAACAAAAAGTGTAATGAGTATTTTGTGAATTGGAAATCATCAAGGAAGATCTTGAGGACATTTAGGAATTAATTCAGCATCAATCAGAGTTGTAGGTCGAAAGTTATGTCCAAAACAAAATCGTGTGACAAAGCAGCAAAATTCCAGAATTTTGCTTAGAAAATGGTTGAAGTTAAGAATGGTTAATTATGTGATTTTGGATGAAATAAATGGGAAATATGAAGTGAATCCCTTGTATATGAAGGGGTAAAGGATGTGGAAAGAGGAAAACAAAAGAATGGAATAAACGATGGAAAAACGATGAGAACGGAAATTGAACATTTTCTTTGACTGTCGGCTAACCATCGGCCCCCGTTGGCTAAACATCGATTCGATGAAGGCTAGACATTGGCTATTTTTTGGCCGAACACGATTTGACCTGAAAGTGATTTTTCATGTAGGTTTGTCAGTAAATGGCCAAGTTGAAAACGGTGGAAACGATGGTTGAACGACCGTAAACGGAAAGAGTTTAGTTAGGACACGAGGTTGGTCCCTTTGATTTCTAAAACCTCTTGAAAGCTAGTGTGTTTAACTTTTTCATGAAATGCTATGTTTTATACCATTTTGGAAATCCCTGAATATGTTTAATGTTTATCTAAGCAAGAATTATTTTATGCCATTTTGGGCTCGATTGAACATCATATTTGGCTTGGAAACCTTACTAGATGATTAAAACATGAATTTTGTGAATTTGGTCCTGTTTAGATTAAATATTTGGGATTATCAAAAAATGATAAAATTTGGAATCGGGTATTCATAAATTGACTGGAATGCCCTTAGTGGAACATTTTCTGGAAATATGTTTGGAAACTTTGAATTTAATCCTTTTCTGGGATTAGAATTCTGGATTTCTTGAAATGAATTCTTTTTGGAATTGGGTATTTGGAAATTGATCTAAATGTCCTTATTAGAATGTTTATGAAAAATTTTGGAATCGAGTATACGGTAAATGACCAAAACATCCTTATTGAAACTTTTGTGAATACTTTACAAATCGAGTAATGATAAAATGACCTGAATACCCTTGGAAAGTCTTTTGGAATATTGATAAAATAACCCGAATACCCTTGGGAAATGAATTTTGTGATCTATTATAGGGAAAATGTGAAACCCCAATCAAAATCGACCTTAGAGTAAGGGGGTTGGGATGCATAACATACTTTATTGCATGATTACATATATTTTTATTTAATTTTATGTGCCTTGGATTTGAGTTTTAATGTCTTGGAGGCTTGTTGGTGAATATTGAGTGAGAAGGGTAAAATGGTAATTTTTGTCTGAGGTGAAAATAGGAGATAGCTTGAGGATTGGATAGGAAATAAGTTGCTGGTGAAAATAAGAACAAGAGTTGTTGTGGTGTAGTGGTTAGAGCTTTGGAAATTAATTCTTGAGGTCTTGGGTTCAAATTCCATCATAAGAGTTTTAGCTTGGTTAAATTTTATTTTGCTTGGGGAAGTAATAATTTCGGCCTTAGTGGTGTTTGGAGTAGAGTAGAGATGTTGTCCTATGGGAGGCATGATAGGAGTCTTAAATCCTACTCATTTGTTCTACTCGAATTTCCTAAGAGGAATTCATTTTCCCTTGATCTTTGATATTTTCTTAGTTCTCAACTCATGAGGTTGAGCAAATTGTTCTAGCCATTTTCTTTCCAGAAATTTCAGTGAAGTGTTGTGGTCTTGTAGGATCAAAATGTCTTAGTAAAGGACTTCTTATGGTCCGAAAATGTGAAAGAGTTGTGAGAAATTTCAAGAGGAAAATTCCTTTAGTGAGCTTGCTGAAAAATTCACTCTAGCTAGTTCATCTTCCATCTTGGAATGAACTGAAAATTCTCCAGCTGATTATGCCATCAAGGTGTCGAGATTCTTAGCTAACATTCCTTCCCAAATGCTGCCAGAAAAATGGTCTTTTGGATCAGCTTGCAACCTGAATTCTTTTGCCATTTTCGGACTGCTCAAAGCTGGAGCAAAACCAGGCTGTACAAATCACAGCTTTGAGAGTCCAAAACCACGCTGTTTTCTTCCAGATTTTGTTGAGCACCTTAGCCATGTTTTTCCTCCATGAAGAAGGATAGAAACCAGCCTTGAAAGCCCCTGGAATTCCACTTCAAACTCTTTGCAAACGGGCTGGAAAATGGCAGCAGAAAACTGCCCAGGGAAAACTTCAGCTTGCGAAAATGCTGTGCAGAAAATTGTCCAGCTTTGTTTCCTAATCTTCCTCCAGCCGAAACACCATCATTGTTCTGCATAAACCTTCCTTAAACCTCCAGTAACTGAACTCCATTATTCCCCTTAAGCTTCTGCACGAAATTCAGACATGGCAGCCCGAAAATCTCTCCAATAAATCCCTGCAATTATGCTTGATTGATTACCAAATTTCCAGCCACCACAGTTTAGCAACTTTCCATAATGCATCCCTCAAATAACCAGACTTCTTCTTCACCATTATGCTCCCTATTTTTGGCCACCATAAGCTTCCTTAAGCCAGCATTAATCCCACCGAAATTCTGTTCAAAGCAGTCAGCCATGGCAGACTTCCAAATCTCTCCAACAATCAAGATATTCTAGGATATTTAGTTTCCAAATTTACTTTCTAAAAATATTCTTCAAGGATTTTAACAACTAACCTTTCCTTTTCCCTTCCAAATCAGAGAATCATCTTCCTAAACCCTACAGAAATTTGGCCAACCCTGGTTCTCATAGAATTTCGGCAGCTGCAAACTACAATCTCACAAATTCTTTCAACCTTCAAGAACACATACACTACACCAAGAACACCTACTTCTTTCTTTCACCTAATATCCCTCCAAACCACTTCGAAACTTCTCTAAAATCTCCAGATTTGACCTACTCACTGCCATGAGTCTATCAACACCATTTTTAACATCAAACTCCACAAATCAACTCGCTACTTCGGATCAAAACCAGAAAATTCTGTGAAGGTTCAAGAACACCTTCAAGGTAGGTTTGTTCTAACAACTTCATCTTCTCCAATCTTGATCTCTAGTAAGAATATATGTGAATAGACATGATAATGGGCTCTCCCTCCCTCTCTCTCTCTCTCTCTCTCTCTCTCTCTCTCTCTCTCTCTCTCATGGCGAAACTCCCTCTCTTGGCCGAATGGCTTCTTCCTCCATGGTCATGCTCCCTCCACCTTCCTTGGACGATTTTAGGCATCTAGGAGTTGAGATCCATTCTAAACTCCTTCAAGGCATCCCTCAACCAAGTAAGTCCCTTCAATCTTTCTTTTAAATTCTAGATTCATGTCTCTAGGATGATGTTGATAGTATGTGGATTGTGATAGGACTTGAGTATGCATTATAGAGATTGAAGCATGAATATATGTATGATTGTGAAGGAGATGAGATTTATGCATGCAAGGATTATATTATTTGATTGAATGATGAGTTGGGGTTTGATGCATGTTTCCATGTCATAGGTAGTATTTGTGATGAGGTATGCTAGAGATTATGTCACCATTGATGATTAGGACTTATATTCATGTTGGAGTATTGAAGCCATCGCCATATCTATGCTAGTAGTGGTTAGATCATGTCTTGATAAATTGAGATCTATGCTTGTATGCATAATTTGGATGAATTGATGAGTTGAATGGTTGTATGTGTTCATGATTGTGAGTAACCTTGGAATTATGATCATGATCTAGTTGTCCTTAAGCAAATTTTTATTTCATGAATAAAATATTTAGTAATATAACCTTGCTAGTGATTTCGAAAAAAAACCCTAGGAATGGTGGATTTGGAATATTATGTTTATATAAAGTAAAATATAGTCAAATAAATAATAGTTTTAATAGAGAATTAAAATATATAGATATTTTATAAAATAATGAGATCAACTAAAGCCTTTTATGGAAATAATCATGATTAGTAAAATACTTATTTCTATAAATTTAATTATCATCTTTTAATCAAAACCTATTAAAACTTATTTATTATTTTTCAAGCAAGATTCATTAGAATTCATTTTCAACTAACTTTAGTTATCAATTATTTTCTAACAACTAAATTATTAATAAATCATTAACAAATAAATTCTAAATTTTTCTGAGCAAGTTTTAAACCTTTAACTTATTAGTACTTATTTCCCAAAATAGTAATTATTTTAAATATCAAATTATCCTTAGCCTATAAACCTATTTATTTATTGAGTGGCCTTAAAGCTTGGGACACTAGGATCATGATAGTAGTAAGTTGAGTTGTTTTAAAATTAAGGAAGTGGATTGTGGCTTGAAATTGATTGTGTTTTGTATTTGCCCATGTGGGGTTAGGTCAACTGTTGGAGACATTTTATTTGTGAGCAAGAGTCAGGTAAGCTCCTGCATAAAACCTGATTGATGTGAAATGTTTTTCTTATGGCAAGCCAAATGTAGAGTGTATGGACACTCATTTATGTAAAGGCAATTGAGGTTGAACTCTATCTTATTTCAAACATTTGAATTATTTAAAAATCAATGAGTAGATTTATGAAACTCAAACTCTTTCTAAAATTGATTTTTACAAGGACTTTGGAAACTCTCAAAATGCCATTTTCATGTGGAACAATGTTTTGTTCATTTTATCCCAAGTGGGAAACGTCGTTGAGTACTCAATAAGGGTGGACTACTAGGACTAGTCTTTGAGGGATTAGGGTAAGTCTCTCAGTAGGTGGCCACTTCTGAGGGGTGAGTCCTTCCCGGATAGGACGTCAGTCAGTGGATCGTGCCAGTTCGAGCTAGCAGTGTTCTTTTCAGTCAAGTGACTGTGTTTTGCCGGAAATGGACACCCAGTTGTTGTTTGGGTATAGAGAAGGAGGAGTATCTTGCCCAGTAGGCCGATCACCTACTTTTGTCAGTCTGCACAAAGTGTGGCATTCTGACCGGCGGTATGCACAAAGTGTGGCATACTAACCATCCGGTTGTGGGGCCCAATGCGTGGCAACCCATAATCCTTTCTTATGAGTGGTTGATTTTGTTGATCATGTATGGCTGGAATAGCTAAAACGCCACTCTTGCTTTTGACTGATGTTTACTGCTTGCCAATATTTCTCTTATAAAGATTTCGCACTTTGCATCCATGAACTGCTTTCACTAAACACCCAAAGCACACACGAACTTACTGAGATTTCTGTCTCATCACCTTTTTACCATGATTTTTGGTCGTTCCTGCTGTGGGGATGAGTAGCTAGTGTAATCTGCCTGAAAGGAGATTGTTATCGTTTATTTATATGTATTGCTTTGGGGAGTCGAGAGTGGATAATTTTATTTATGGTTTTATTTTGGGAATTCATGGAATTATTCTTGGAGTATTTTGGGATGTTATAAATTTTTAAGTTAAAGTATTATTTTATTCCGCTATTTTATTTGTATGACCTAGTTATAAAGAACCCTTATCCTTTGGACGGGGCGACATCCCCGGCCCTGGCGGGCCTAGGTAGCAGGGTGTTACAAGTGGTATTAGAGACTAGGTTATAGGCAAATATTGATGATATATATTCTATTGATTTAAGTTTAAATCTTTATCTAACCTATCTTGTTGATGCTGTACGATGGTTAGACTGCTTAGGACAGCGAGGAAAGGGCAGTAGTGGCACCCGCCTATCTTTCTAGACTCGAAGGACCTTCCAGTTCCCCAACCTGCCCCTCAGCCAGTTATCCCTATGATGGATAACAATGATGATGAGGTTATCCCTATAGAGAGTGACAGTGATGGTGAGATTAACCCTATGGAGGATAACAGTGATGACGAGGTCCAGATCATTGAGCCACCCCCAATTCCGGTGATTGATATAAGCTCAGATAGTGAGGATGAGGTGATGATAGTGGAGCCTGAACCCCACCCTTCTAATCCCGAGGTGGACTTAGCAGCAGATAGCGATGACCGGGGGAAATAGACTATGAGTCTCCCTTGGCCTTCTTTCCTTCCTTTCTTCAGCCAAGTTGTGCCCGGGGAGAGTTCTAGGCACCCTAGGAAGGAGCCCATTGAGGGATTTGCTAGCGGGGATGGGGTAGATTTTTCCAAGAACTCTGGGGGATGGTTATATAAAGCTGATGATGAGGGTTCTGATGAGGATTAGGGGATTAGGAGTTCCTCTGATTTGGATGTTTATTTGTTTACTATTTTTCAAGAACTTTTATTGTTAAGGATCTTAATTTTGTTTTCTATTAAGATTTCGAATCTATGCAAGTCCATTTTTGAAAGAGAATTTATTCCGTAGCTAAATTTACATCCGCTTTCTATTTACATCTATTTGACAAATGCATGCAAGTACAACTAAAATGATTTGACCTTTAAGTGCATACACTTATCATCTGGGGTGTGGTTTAGAATGGCACCCAAGCGTTGTGCAACCTTAGCAGGTGGAAGGGTACTGGAAATCGATCAGGTGGCACCAGAAGTGGGAGTAGCCCAGATGCAAGCACCCGACCGGGGTGAAAGGAACAGTCAAAGTATGGGATTGAGGTCTAAAGTTCCAGTTGATGTGACTATGGGCCAGGCGTTCAATAAGATGGCCGAGATTTTGTAGTCAATAACCGAGCGACGGAACCCTCGGGGTGAGGATGGGGCCTTAGAGAGGTTCTAGAAGTTTCACCCGCCCATCTTCCTAGGTGAAGCAAGAACAAGATCAGAAGGCAGAGCAGTGGGTTGAACAGCTAGAGGACATATTCGCGACGCTCCAGTACACCGAGGAGCGGATGGTTAAGTTTGCAGCTTTCCGATTGAGAGGACCAGCTCGGGCATGGTAGCAGTAGATCCAAGACGACTGGGAGGCAGACGAGCAGGAATGGACATAGTCCAACTTCGTTGAAGCCTTCAGGGCTGAATACATTCCATAGTGGATTCTGGAGAAGCGTGAGGACGAATTTCAAAATTTGAGGCAGGAGAGCATGTCAGTTGCTCAATATGCGGCGCAATTCACTCAATTGTCGAAATACTGTCGGAGATTAGTGGATACCGAGTAGAATAGGACAATGCAGTTCGTCAAGGGGTTGAGACCAGAGCTGATGAGAGCATTGGCACCTACTCCACTGACCACTTATTCGGGGGCTGTGGACGCACCCACTCGAACGGAGAATGAGAACCGCAGCCGGATGGCAATAAAACCCTTCCAGCCACCGAGACAGCCGCAAAGACAATTTCAGAGACCGCAACCCCACAAGCGCCCCGCTAATCATCAATGGCAGAACCGGGGAAAGCAAGCCCGGACAGCACCAAGTGGACCTGCCCCGAATCTCCCATCATGTAGGCAGTGTGGAAGGAAGGCCACACCGAGAGAAATTGTTGGTCTAAGGGTGGTGAAAAGAAATGCTATCACTGTGGCGACCCGAACCACCTGAGGAACGCCTGCCCCAAATTGCACAACGTCGGGCAAGGAAACCCGGCTCAAAACCCAGGGCCCAACCTAGCCAACCCCGCGGGAGTATCCGGGAGTGGAGCATCGAAACCGCAAATGAAGGCCAGGTATTCCCTCTCAACAGAGAGGAAGTTGAGGCCGATGCAGCGGTGGTAGAAGGTATGTTCACTATTTAAGGACGTTCCATTAATGCTTTGATTGATCCTGGCTCTACTCATTCCTATATAAACAAGTTGTGTGCATGTCATTTGGGTTGGGATGGAATAGTGCTACCTTTTATTTTGGAGGTGAGCACACCTCTAGGGAAAATGGTGCAAGCGGATCGGTATGTAAAAGAGTGTAAAGTTAATGCGGGGAAAGAAAGTTTGGAGGGGGATTTGATAGTGTTAGACCTTGAGGATTATGACTTGATTTTGGGGATGGACTAGTTAGCCAAGCATGGAGCTAGGGTAGACTATAGAAATAAGACAGTCCAATTCATCAGACTGGGTCGTGATGTATTGGAATTTAATGGCAAGAGGGTGAGAGAATGTAAGTACTTGATTGCGGGGGCTAAAGCCCGAAAATTATTGAAGCAAGGGTGTCAAGGGTACCTGGCTTACGTGATAAACAAGCCGAATGACCAATGCACCCTGGAGAACACTGAGGTAGTAAGGGATTTCCCCGATGTGTTTCTGGTAGAACTTGACTCTCTACCTCCTAGCCGAGAAGTGGAATTCACCATCGACTTATTTCCGAGAGCGGAACCAGTATTGCGGACATCGTACCGGATGGCACCGGCAGAGTTGAAAGAGTTGAAGGAGCAGTTGGAGGAGTTAGTGAGTCAAGGTTATATCAGACCTAGCACGTCGCCTTGGGGAGCGCCTGTGCTATTTGTGAAGAAGAAGGACGACACTCTGAGGCTATGCATTGACTACCGGAGTTTGAACAATTTAATGGTCAAGAACAAGTATCCCTTACCGTTGATTGATGAGCTATTTGACCAGTTGCAGGGATCCAGTTGCTACTCTAAGTTGGATCTGAGGCAAGGGTACTACCAGGTGCAGATAAGAGAAGATGATATTCCCAAGACAGCTTTTAACACCAGATATAGACACTACGAGTTCGTAGTGATGCCATTCGGAGTGACTAATGCTCCAGCAATATTAATGGACCTGATGCACTGGGTATTCTGACCCTATCTGGACAAGTTCGTGGTAGTCTTTATCGACGACATTTTCAATTACTCCAAGAGTCCAGAGGAGCATGCGGAGCATCTGAGGCTCGTATTGGAGAAATTGCGGGAGCACAAGCTATACGCTAAGTTCAGCAAGTGCGAATTCTGGCTAGAAAGTGTGGCCTTCCTTGGCCATGTGGTGACCAAGGAGGGAATCAAGGTAGATCCGGCAAAGGTTGAAGCAGTATCAGACTGGAAGCAGCCGGAGAATATTACTGAGATCCGGAGTTTCTTGGGATTGGCTGGATATTACCGAAGGTTTATCAAGGGATTTTCAACACTCATATCGCCAATGACCCGTCTGTTGAGAAAGGATGTTCCATTTGTGTAGAACGAAAAATGCGAGAAAAGTTTTCAAGAATTGAAGAAAAGACTGATGACAGCACTGGTATTGAGTCTACCGGAAGAAGGCAATGTTGGATTGTATGCCCTCTTAGACTAGGTTTCTGATGTAAAATCGAATATTTTAATAAAAGAATTTATTTTCAGAAATTGTTTGTGAATTTATTTTTTGTTTGTGCACGATTTTCGTTTGGAACAGACCCATTATGTTTAAATAAGTGATCCATGTGAATGGTGGGCTTTCACAGTAAGGTATGGATCATGGGTTATTTAACACATAAACATTTGTTCTTAGCCTATTGATGAGACTGGGAACCTCATCATGTTTAGGTTATTATGTTATGAATTTCAAATGGGGAATGGCTTACCTTTAGCCAGTGAGTAGTCCACTCACTTCATAACATAAGCGTATTTCGAATACGTAGAACAGGACCTGTAGTAGTGATTTTTCAAAGTATTGTATGGTAGAAACCTAGACTACTACCGCTACAGGGTGGACTAGTACTCTACGACTTGAGTATGAGTTGGTGGTCTGGCGAAGCTGGAAGCATATACTTTGATTTGCTATAGTTGAGGTTCTATCATAGGGCCAATATACTTGCATGTTGGGTATGTGTGACTAGTTAGTTAAGACAGACTTATACAAGATAGTTTCTGCACTATATCACCCCTTGTGGTTGTCCGAATGGTCTAAATTATCTAGGGCCCTGAGAAACATGACTTGGATGTTTGCTTTAGGGTAGCTCCCTTGGAAAGCGGAAACACTCCAGGAAGTCGTGGATCATTGGACTAGAAGCCTAAGGATGGTAGATGTCATTTAGGGGGGTATTAGTACACTTCTTCCTCTCTAAATGTACGGCGATGTGTAGAGGGGTATTTTAGTCATTTCACCTGTAGGTCGGAGACTTTGCGAATGCAGCATTGTCCTTGGGGTCAATATTTCCTTATGGTGATATTAGGAAATATTTAAAATGCAAAATACAACTATTTATATAGCAGGGGTATTTTGGTCATTTTAGCAGCCAAGGCGATGTGTCTTTTTGGTCCTCGGGATAGCCCGTAAGTCCTAACTATTTTTGGGTTGAGGAATTGGTCTCGGTTGAAGAGGATTTTATTTTATTTTATTTTATTTTATTTTATTCGGAAGTCTAATTTATTATTGGATCGGAATAAAATAAATAAATAAATAAAATAGGAGTTGAGAGAAATTAATTATCTAGTTTATTTGGTTAATTAATTATTCAGGGCCTAGGTCCAGTATGAATAATTAAGAAATTAACCTGGGCTTAAACTAGGGGAAATAATTAATGTTTAATTATTTATTGGGTTATTTATATAGGCCCAAGAAATAAATAATTCAAGATTAATTATTATGGTTCATTTGGGCTCATTAATAATTTATTGGGTTACTTATGTAAGCCAAGGAAATAAATAATTAATATTTATTATTTTGGGCTTTTTGGGTCCAAGAAAAATAATAAATATTTTTCTGGCCCAATAGCTTGGACCTTAGGGTTTTTCCAGATACGGTTAAGAGGAGTTTAGGGTTAGGCCAAACTAATTCTCGGGATAACATCCGGGTGTTTTGAAATCCCGGGGATATGTTTATCAGAGATTGGGAGACCTAGTTTAGGCTAACTCAAAAACAACTCTTTGAAAAAAAAAAAACCTAATTTTTTTTCCCTTGGCTCAGGAGATTCACGTCTCTCTCTCTCTGGACTCTCACGTTTCTTCTTCTGGTTTTCTTCTTGTTCTTTGCTAACCAATAGCGAGCGAACCAAGGAGAATTGAGACTGTTTCTCTTTCCCATTGTGTTAACCAACTAGAGGTTAGGCTGAGGAATATCCCGAGAGCTGGAGAGCTAAGCGTTAATGCAAACAAGGCAAAGTCGAAGGCTAGCGGGTGTTCAACCGGAAGCTCTTTCAAGTGTGCAAAGCGAGGCGATTCCAGCCGTTCAATCTGTTCCTATGCAACCTAGCAGGGTTAAGGAATGCAAAGGTATGATCTTCACGCTTCCGTATGGCCTTTATGGCTCGCGTTTTATTTTTTCTCTCTGTTTTTTTTTCCGTCCATGGCTCCCTTGTTTCTGCGTTCCCTCAGGCAAACCTTATGCACTGTATACCGATGCTTCGAAAGAAGGACTGGGAGCGGTGCTGATGCAAGACAGGAAGGTGATTGCTTATACATCTCGGAAGCTAAGACCTCATGAAGTGAACTACCCCATTCATGATTTGGAGCTAGTGGCTATAGTGTTCGCCCTCAAGAAATGGCGACACTACCTGTATGGAGCCGAATATGAGGTGTTCACCGACCACAAGAGTTTGAAGTATATCTTCACTCAAAAGGACTTGAACCTGAGGCAGTGAAGGTGGATAGAATTCCTAGAAGAATACCGTTGTCCGATCAACTACCATCCCGGGAAGGCCAACGTTGTGGCAGACGCCCTGAGCAGAAAAGTTGGAATGGCCAGACTGAAGGTGCAGGAAATGCAAGCGGTCCAAGATGTGTTGGACAGAATGGTGGAAGTATGAGACAGAGGAATTATCATCAGCAATTTGAGGTTGGTGCCAGATCTGAAGAAGGAAATCATGGAAGCTTAGCAAAGCAACGCTGAGTTTCAACTTTTCAAGGATAAGGAGCTTAAGCGGCCAGGCAGTGAATTTCGTCAAGATGAGGCAGAAGTTTTTCATTTCAGAGATCAATTATGTGTGCCCGGAGAGCAGCAATTGAAGGACCAGAATTTTGGAGGAGGCGAACAAGAGCAAGTATGCCATTCATCCGGGGAAGTCAAGATGTACCAGGATTTGAAGAGAGCTTATTGGTGGCCTGGACTGAAGAGAGACGTGGTCAAATATGTTTCGACCTGTCTCACCTGCCAGAAAGTTAAAGCGGAGCATAAGAAGTCAGCGGGACTATTGCAGCCATTGCCAGTGCCATAATGGAAGTGGGAGGAGGTGACTATGGATTTTGTCACCGGACTACCTATGTCAAGGACTCAAAAGGACGCTATATGGGTGGTGGTGGATCGACTAACTAAGTCGGCCCATTTCATACCGGTTAATGTGAGGGACTCGATGGAGAAGCTGGCTCAGACTTATGTTCGGGTGATCGTCCGACTTCATGGAGTACCTTCAAGTATAGTGTCAGACGGAGACCAAGGTTTACGTCTTGTTTTTGGGGAAAGTTTCAGGAAGCAATGGGGTTGAATCTGAAATTTAGTACGACGGCGCATCCGCAGACCGATAGGCAGTCAGAAAGGGTGATCCAAATATTAGAGGATATGTTGAGAGCCTGTGTCTTGGATTTTGGAGATAAGTGGATCGAGTGTGTACCGTATGCCGAGCTGTCATATAATAACAGCTACCAAGCCTCAATTGGGATGGCACTGTATGAGGCTTTGTATGGGCGCAAGTGTTAAGTACCGTTGTATTGGAGCTGGTCAGAAGATGGTCATGTGGGCATAATCGGAGAGGTCTGTGTCCAAGAAATGTTGGATAAAGTGAAACTAATTCGGGAAAGGTTAAAGGCGGCCCAGAGCCGGCAGAAGAGCTATGCGGACAACCGGCGAAAAGAATTGGAGTTTCAAGTCGGGGACCGCATATTTCTGAAGCTAACACCAAATAGGGGCATTTTGAAGCATCCGAAGGGCGGGAAGTTGAATCCGAGATATTTGGGGCCGTTTCTGATTAAGGAAAGAATTGGACCGGTAGCTTACCAATTGGACCTGCCGGATGGGTTGACGGGTATCCATGATGTGTTTTATGTGTTACAATTGAAGAAGTATAATGCGGATCCCGGTCATGTATTGAATGATGAACCGTTGGTGTTGCAGCCAGACCTGAGCTACATGGAGAAGCCTGTGCGGATATCGGACCGCAGTGTTAAAACTCTCCGAAATAAGCAGATACCAATGGTAAAGATTCAATGGGAGCACCATGGCACGCAGGATGACACATGGGAGTCGGAAGATTGGGTTAAGCGAAAGTACCCCGAGTTGATATAGAGGCATGCTTGAATTTCGGGACGAAATTCTTTTAAAAAGGGGAGGATGTGAAACCCCAGTCAAAATCGACCATAGAGTAAGGGGGTTGGGATGCATAACATACTTTACTGCATGATTAAATATATTTTTATTTGATTTTATGTGCCTTGGATTTGAGTTTTAATGTCTTGGAGGCTTGTTGGTGAATATTGAGTGAGAAGGGCAAAATGGTAATTTTTGCCTGAGGTGAAAATAGGGAGATAGCTTGAGGATTGGATAGGAAATAACTTGCTAGTGAAAATAACAACAAGAGTTGTTGTGGTGTAGTGGTTAGAGCTTTGGAAATTAATTCTTGAGGTCTTGGGTTCAAATTCTATCATAGGAGTTTTAGCTTGGTTAAATTTTATTTTGCTTGGGGAAGTAATAATTTCGGCCTTAGTGGTGTTTGGAGTAGGGTAGAGATGTTGTCCTATGGGAGGCATGATAGGAGTCTTCAAATCCTACTCATTTGTTCTACTCGAATTTCCTAAGAGGAATTCATTGTCCCTTGATCTTTGATTTTTCCTTAGTTCTCAACTCATGATGTTGATCAAATTGTTCTAGCCATTTTCTTTCTAGAAATTTCAGTGAAGTGCTGTGGTCTTGTAGGATCAAAATATCTTAGTAAAGGACTTCTTATGGTCCAAAAATGTGAAAGAGTTGTGAGAGATTTCAAGAGGAAAATTCCTTTAGTGAGCTTGCTAAAAAATTCACTCTAGTTAGTTCATCTTCCTTCTTGGAATGAACTAAAAATTCTCCAGCTGATTGTGCCATCAAGGTGTCAAGATTCTTAGCTAACATTCCCTCCCAAATGCTGCCAGAAACATGGTCTTTTGGATCAGCTTGCAACCTGAATTGTTTTGCCATTTTCGGACTGCTCAGAGCTAGAGCAAAACCAGGAAAATTCCTGTACAAATCGCAGCTTTGAGAGTCCAAAACCAAGCTGTTTTCTTCCAGATTTTGTTGAGCACCTTAGCCATGTTTTTCCTCCATGAAGAAGGCTAGAATTTTTGGAGTTGAATGGTGAAGTAAAATATTTTTCCATTCCGAATCCGATTTTGGACACTTTTGAAGAAAATTCTAAAGTGCGGTCGATATTAAGACAAGCAGCGTAATTATTTTATTTCAAAAGCTTATTGAATACGGTTATTAATGAAGGAAATTAATTAAATCAACCATTAGGAAAATGGTTGAAAATTAGATAGCCCACAAAGGTTGACTTGTGACTAATCTTGGTCACAATTTGGACCAAGAAGTCCAAGAAAGTGGCGGTGGAAAATGGCTGAAGAAGAGCCTGAATTTTGGTACAATAAAGGAAGAAAAGAAAGGAGAAAATAAAAGAAATTTACGAGATTTTGCAAAAACTTTCAAAGGAAGATTTTGACCATTTAATGAATCATTTGACCATGTGATTTTGGTCATGTGAATGGCGGTGGAAGCTGTATTTTTACAGCTAAAAATGTACAGCAAGTATAAGAAAGAAGAAAGAAGGAAGAGAGGAAGAAAAAAGAAAGAAAAGCTAGAGAAAATTGAGAGATAAAGGAAAAAGAGAGAAAGAATTCCAAGAAGAGAAAAAGGAAGGAACTTGGAGTATTTTCAGCCTAGAGCAATCAATAAACAAACTAAAAGTCTATGTTTCATGAATTAAAGTTGAAGCATGAAGAATAAGGATTGTTTTTATAAGAATTTTATTGAGAAAATTCATATGAATTGTGATTTATGTTTAGAAAATATCTATGCTTTGGGATTGTTGTATTTTCTGTGCATGGCGGTGCATTTGGAGGCATGTATGATGTGTTTTATATGATGTTTGAAGGTGTTTTGAAGATGGTTTGAAGAGTTGTTCATGGCTATTAAAATGGAAAAAGGAAATAAGATAACAAATGGAATAATTGTTGAAGAAAAAGTAATATAGTTGTTATTATTCAAAGTTGTTGGTTTTGTGGTTGTTTAAACGTGAAAGATACTGATTGTGCATGACTGGATTCAAGAAGGATTATGTTATGTTTAGATGATAAACAAATGGTTGTTATGATTAAATGACTTATGTATGTGATAGGAAAGAAAAGAGAATAGATTAAGTGAAGGAAAGGAAGAAAACAGAAATTCTGTTTTGGAAGAATTTCGTGCAGCACTGAAGAGGTAATAAACTGAACAATATAGCAGGATATTTTGGAACCCCATAATCTGATACTTGTAGCTAAATGTGTTAGGATTGTTTTGGGGACCAAATTTGCATGATTTGGAGTTGTGAATAAAAAGTTATGATATAAATACTAAATGTTGTCATTTCAGTTACGGGATTGAAGTACTGAGATATTATGTACAGAACTAAATGAAACAAAATGTTGAATGAGTATTTTCTGAACTGGAAATCATCAAGGGAGATCCTGAGGACATTTTGTAATTAGTTTGTCATCAATCGGAGTTGTAGGTCGAAAGTTATGTCCAAAACAAAATCATGTGACAAAGCAGAAAAATTCCAGAATTTTGCCTAGAAAATGGTTGAACTTAAGAATGGTTAATTATGTGACTTTGGATTAAATGAATGGGAAATATGAAGTGAATCCCTTGTATATGAAGGGATAAAGGATGTGGAAAGAGGAAAACAAAAGAATCGAACAAAGGATGAAAAAACGACGAGAACGGAAATTGAACGTTTTCCTTGACCATCGGCTAACCGTCGGGCCTCGTCGGCTAATCGTCAGTTGGACGGCAGCTACCTATCAGGCACATCGGCTGGACGTCGGCTATTTTTCAGACGAACATGATTTTGACCTAAGAACGAGGTTTGGTGTAGGTTTGTTGGTAAGCTTTTTCAACAAAACGTTGAAAACGGTGGAAACGATGGTTGAATGTCTGTAAACGGAATGAGTTTAGTTAGGACACGAGGGGAGTCCCTTTGTTTTCTAAAACCTCTTGAAATCTATTGTGCTTCACTTTTCCATGAAAATTCTATGTTTAATACCATTTTGGAAATCCCTGAATATGTTTAAGGTTTATCTGAGCAAGAATTATTCTGTGCTATTTTGGGCTCAATTGAACATCATAATTGCCTTGGAAACCTTATTAGATTATTAAAGGATGAATTTTGTGAATTTAGTCCTTTTTGGATTAAATATTTAGGATTTTTGAAAAATGGTAAATGTTGGAATCAGGTTTTCAAAAATTGACTAGAATGCCCTTATTGGAACCTTTTTATGGAAATATGTTTGGAAACTTTGAATTTAATCCTCTTTTAGGATTAGAATTCTAGGTTTCTTGAAATGAGTTCTTTTTGGAATCGGATATTTGGAAAATGATTCAAATGCCCTTATTGGAATGCTTATAAAAACTTTTGGAATGGGGTATACATTAAATGACCGAAACACTCTTATTGGAACTTGTGTGAATACTTTTCAAATCGGGTAAGCATAAAATGACCCGAATACCCTTGGAAAGTCTTTTGCAATCGTTTATTGGTAAAATGACCTAAATACACTTGGAAAATGACTTTTGTGATCGAGTATAGGGAAAATGACCCGAATACTCTTGGAAACATGTTTTGTTGTGTGAACAGAACTCTTTATCCTATTTTAACATGATTTTGGAAAATGATCTCTCATGATGTGATTGACTTTTGGTAAACGATAAAATGATCCCTGAAATTGTTTTATTAGCCTAGTGTGCCATGGAATGAATTAATTGGCTCTGCAGAGCCTATGTAAATGATGATCTACCTTGTGAGTTAGTGGGATCAATTTCTAGAAAATGTTGTTTTGCCCAAAAAATGTTTTGATTTGAAAATCCTGCGGGATCAGATAACCCTCTGGCTTGATCAGTCAGACGGGGTTGGTATTGTTAACGTTGAGTACTCAACAAGGACTTTGATCTTTGAACTAGTTCATGTTAGAGATAGACGACCCCACGTAACCTAGCTAGTTCTAGGGATTATCTTACTCCAAACCGGGCGACAGGATATTCAAATGAGTTATCCTGGCTAGCCGTTTAGCACCTAGCAATTGCCACGTCTGCGGGCGTTCCAGGATTTTGAGTCATTCGCTAGATGTCGCGCAGGGACACTTGGTACATTTGACTTATTGCTACCTTGATGCTGATTGACGTCAGGATTGGGACCCGTGCCTTATGATAGCAAGTAAAAGATTTCCCAATGATGCATGGATCGAGTACTGTAGGTTACGATCTCAGTACAATGACACGATGCTAGTTGGTGTGCCTATCTGGCGACGCACGGATCAAGTACTAGAGGCTGCAGTCTCAGTATGATAACATGGTGCAAGTCGATGTACTTATCTAGCAATGCACGGTTGAGTGTTGTAAGGCGGAGACTTGGCATAATAAGATCATGATGCTAAAGTGAAGCCTTGTAAGCTTTGCATACAAGTCGACCTTCTATTGGAGAAGTGCCTGTGATTTGAAAATTGGGGCAATGTTTTGAAATTGAAATACAATTTTCCAAAAAAGATTGTTTTCTAAATAAACTCTTCGTTAAATAGTTTGGAATCATTTTCAGTAAACAAATGGTATGCTATTCTACAAAAGTTTTATGTACTCTGTCTCTTTGATAAAGCACTAGCACACACGGGACTCAATGGGTGATTTTTCACTCATACGTGTCTTTTATCTTACCTTTTGTAGGATCTGGAGTCAAGCGGACCTACATATAGAGGATGATACCACAGTGACAGTAGAATAGGTCCGAACGTTTCCCTTTTGGATAATGTACCTTATTACTGATGTTGAATAGAAATTTTCATGTATGAGATTCTTTATTATATATGTGCATGTGACCTTCAGTCTAGGTTGTTGTGTGGATTTGGACATTTCATACTGTATTGGTTTTTCATTATAAAGAACCCTTGTCTGGGTAAATGAACGGGGTGACACTCGGTGATGATATGCTTCCACTATTACCTTTAGTATGGGTGTTACACACCGGGCCTAGGCTGTCTCGATGCATTGTTTTAACCGTGCTAGCTAGTTCCAAGGCCAAAGTTTAGGCCCAACGCCAGGTCAGCTTTGGCCCAAAAAAACACATTTTTTATTTAATTAATTAATGAAAACAACACAATTAAAAACCACAAATTTATGAAGAAAATTCATTCTAGAAAATTAAAAGAACAAAAAAAAATGAATGAAAGCACTTAAAAATTAAAGAGATGTCTCAAAAACCAAAGTAGTAAAAAATTAATTATTTTCCATGGTCTTGGTCTCATGGATTGGTCTCAGTATTTCTTGAAAGGGCTCCTACTTCACAGTCTCCAAGGAGTTTGGCTAGTTGTCTAATCTGATTTTCGAGATTGCCCATGGATGCCTCCAAATTCCTTGTGGGCTGCATCAACTCCTTGAAACCGTGTTTCTATGCTACTTACCATTTGAGTAACCAATTCCTCCAATGAGGGCTTAGGCAGTGGTGCATTGTTGGGCAAATAGGGTTGAGGCATTTGATTTCTTCCAAAATTAGAAGAAGTTTGCCAAGGTTAGCTTTGATTGTTCCATGAAAATTTGGGATGGTTCCTACAACTAGGATCATAAATGGTACTGCAAGGATTGTTATCTTGTCTTCTATTGTCCACAAACGTAGCTTGTTCTAATGCCTCTTGTAATAACCCTATGCTTTGGCACTCATTTTTTGGATACCATTCCCCACAAAAATTTTAATTACTATTCATTACCTATCCTTGGGAAGAAGACATCACTATTTGCTCTATCTTTTGTGTCAGTGCCTCCACCATAGCCTCCCAAGCTGTCATTACATCCACCTTATGCACTCCATGAACATAAGCTCTTGACCTTGAACTACCTCATGCATAGTTATTTGTTGCAAGATTTTCAATCAAATTGAACACCTCCTCCGGGGTCATAGAATTAACAAAACCTCCTGCAAGATGCATCAATCAATTGCCTTGTAGCAAAGCTTAAGCCACTATGAAAAATTTGCATTTGCATACCTAGCTTGAACCTATGATGAGGATAATTTCTAAGCATCTCCTTCAACCTTTCTTAACATTCATATATATTTTCAGATTCTTACTATCGGAAAGTGAAAATATCAGTCTTCAGCTTGGATGTTCTAGCAAGGGAAAAATATTTTGCTAGAAATTTTTCAGCCAAAACATTCCAAGCGGTAATAGATCCTATTGGCAAAGACTTTAACCAAGATTTTGATTCAAAAGAAAAAGGAAAAAACTTTAGTTTGGTAGAATCTTCAGAAACCCCATTCATCTTAAATGTATCACAAATTTCGAAAAATATCTCAAGGTGGACATTAAGATCTTCCCCAAGTAGCCCATCAAATTGTACCATATTTTCAGTCATTTAGATGGTATTGAGCTTTATTTTGAAGTCATTGGCTTCTATCATAGGTCTTGTAATGCTCAAGCTTGTAACAAAGACTGCGGGCTTCACAAAATCATCAATAGTCCTTCTATTATTTCCACCATTACCACCGTTATTTGGTTAGTTAACCTTCATATCATCTTTTACCTTTTGTCTAACCACCCTTCAAATCTTTGCCAAGGTCCTTTTGATCTCAGGATCAAGATCTACTATGTCATCTTTAGATTGTTAGGTCTTACACTAAGGGCTAGATCTACAGAAAACAAAAGATAGTAAGATTATAGAATTTACAGGTTAATCAAGTATGTACACTAATGAATTGGGTTGGTTAAATTACAACAAATAGTGAAATTATGGAATTACGATTATACAAATAGCAAAAAATGGCACCTACATATACAGGGAACATAGATTTATATTCACATATTTACATATAGACATATAAATATATAAACATGGTTAAATCAATAAAATCCAAACTTTCATGTTAATGTTCCCTGGCAATGGTGCCAAAAACTGGATATGTAAATTTTGGATGTATAAAAATCAATAAATTTAAATCCATCCCTTAACCAAGTTTTAATTAAAACATTAATCCGAAATTACACATATGAGAAAGTATACTCATCGCAACTGTAGTATAGGGAATTAACGAGTATTAATTCTCAAAGCAATAAGTACATACTAATCACTTTTCATTCATTGTTTAACCAACCAAATAAAGTGATAAGATAATAAAAAGAAAAATAAAGAAATATGTACAACTCAAGGATGTAGGAATATGCAAGTTAGACAACTTTCCTAGAATACATGACAATGAATCATTTAGCAACTATCTCAATTGATCACCATCTTAACATCATGAAGGAATATAAAGTAAAATTCAATCGTTTCACAAATCATGAGTCCGCTTACGTAGACTCCATTTCTTTCCTAATCCATGGAATCACTATCTCTTTATTATACAAACAACAAAATATGGCCCCTACTCATACAAGGAACATAGATACATATTCACATATTTACATATAGATATATAAACATATAAACATGGTTAAATCAACAAAATCCAAGCTTTCATGTTATCTATGTTCCTTACATATACTACATTCCATTTTGGCGCCATTACACTTGATGCGTAAATTTTTGGTCTACAAAAATCATTAAATTTAAATCCACCCTTTAGCTAAGTTTTAATTAAAACATTAATCCCAAATTACACATATGAGAAATTATACTTGTAACACCCTGCTACCTAGGCCCGCCAGGGCCAGGGATGTCGTCCCGTCTAAAGGACAAGGGGTCTTTATAACTAGGTCACACAAATAAAATATCGGAATAAAAATAATACTTTAACTTAAAATTTATTAAAACCCAGAATGAATCCAAGAATTCCCAAAAGAAAAACAAATCCATAAATAAAATCATCCACTCTCAACTCCCCAAAGCAATACATCAAAATAAAAGACAACATTCTCTTCCAAGGCAGATAACACTAGCTACTCATCTCCACAGCAGGATTGACTTGAAATCATGGTAAAAAGAGTGATGAGACAGAAATCTCAATAAGTCCGTGTGTGCTTTGGGTGTTCAGTGAAAACAGTTTTGTGGATGCAAAGTGTGAAATCTTTATAAGAGAAATATTGGCAAGCAATAAACATTAGTCAAAAGCAAGAGTGGTGTTTTCCTCTTTTTGAAACCATACAAGTGCACAATAAAATCAACCACTCATAAAGGTGGTCATGGGTTACCACACGTTGGGCCCCATAAACATACAACGATCAGAATGCCACACTTTATGCAGACTGACAAAAGAAATACTGGCAAGCAATGAATGATGTTCAAAAACAAGAGTGGCATTTTGGCTTTCAAACCATACAGGTACAATAAAATCAACCACTCAAAAAGGGTGGTAATGGGTTACCACACGTTGGGCCCCATGTCCACATGGTTAGTATGCCACACTTTGTCCATACTGCCGGTCAGAATGCCACACTTTGTGAAGACTGACAAAAGGTAGGTGATCGGCCTACCGGGCAAGATACTCCTCCTTCTCTATACCCAAATAACAATCGGGTGTCTATTCTGGCAAAACACAGTCACTTGACTGAAATAAAAACTGATAGCTCGGACCGGCATGACTAAGTAGTACTGACGTTTCTCTAAGTTGAGCTTATCTTCTAGAGGTGGCCTCCTGCCAGAAGACTCACTCTTGTTCTTCAAAACTAGTACTATCAGTCTACCCTTATTGAGTACTCAACGTAACGTATCCCACTTGGGAAAAATGAACAAAACATAGTTTCACTTGAAAATGGCAATTAAGGTTTTCCAAAGTTTGGGGCAAAACTGGTTTTAGAAAGAATTTTAGGTTTTGAGTAAAACCGCCCCTTGATTTACAAAAATAATTTTTTTGTTTGAAATGAGAATGGAAATAATCCTCAATTGCCTTTATAGAAATGAGTGACCACGCACTCTACATTTGGCTTGCCATAAAAAAAAAAAAATCATTTTTCATCAAACAGGCTTTATGCAGGAGCTTACCTGATCCTTGCTCACAACAAAGGTCTCCAACAGCTGACCTAACCCCGCATGGGGTAAATACAAACCACAATCAAACTCAAGCCAAAGATTCACTTTCACAAATAAAACAAACCAAACTTACTACAATCATGTCCCTAGTGTCCCAAGCTTTAAGGCTCGATAATAAATAAAAGGGTTTATAAAATAAATATAGTTTGATATTAAAATAATTAGAGTTTGGGTAATAGGTACTAATAAGTTGAAGGTTTAAATCTTGCTAAAATAATTTATAGTTTATTTGATTAAAAGTCCTAGGTGGAATTAGGTAAAATAATGATTTATTAATAATTTACTTGTTAGAGAATAATTGATAATTAAAATTAGTTGAAAATAAATTTTAATGAGTCTTGATTGAAAGATACTAAATAAATTTTAGTAGGTTTTGGTTAAAAGATAATAATTAAATTTTAATAGTAAATATTTTACTTATTATGATTATTTTCGTAAAAGGCTTTATTTGATATTATCATTATATATATAATAACTATATATTTTATTTTTCTACCAAAAGCTATTATCTATTTGACTAAAATATCCTTATTATATATATAATATTCCAAATCTACCCTTCTTAGGGTTTTTTCGAACTTACTTAGCAAAATCATATTATTAAATATTTTATTCATGAAATAAAAATTAGCTTAGGGACAACTAGATCATGATCATATTTCTATGGCTAACCACAATCATGAACATATAGAATTCTTCAATTCATCAAATCATCCAAATCATGCATATAAGTATAGATCTAACGATATCAAGACATGATCTAACATTTTCTAGCATAAATATGATCATGGCATCAATAATGCAACACGTATATAAATCCTATTCACCAAAGGTGGCATAATCTCTAGCATACTTTATCACAAACACTGCCTATGACATGCATCATGCCTCAAATCATCATACTATCAACCAAGACAATCCTTCCATGCATACATCCCATCTCCTTTCATGCTTCAACCCCAATAATACATACACAAATCCTATCTCCATCCACCTTCTAACAACATCACCCTAAAGACATGAATCTAGGATTTAAAAGAAAGATGGAAGGCACTTACTTGGTTGATGAATGCCTTGAAGGAGTTTAGAATGGATTTCAATTCCTAGATGTCTAACTTTGTCCAAGGGAGATGGCGAAAACATGATCATTAGAGGAGAAGCCATCCGGCCAAGAGAGGGAGGTTCGACCATGAGAGAGAAAGGGAGAGAGAGAGAGAAAGAGAGACCATTAGCATGTTTATTCACATATGTTCTCACTAGAGATCAAGATTGGAGAAGATGAAGTTGTTAGAACAAACTTTACCTTGAAGGTGTTCTTGAACCTTCACAGAATTTTCTGGTTTTGATCTGAAGTAGCGAGTTGATTTGTGGAGTTTGATGTTAAGAATGGTGTTGATGGACTCACAGCAGTGAGTAGGTCAAATCTGGAGATTTTAGAGAAGGTTTGAAGTGGTTTGGAGGGGTATTAGGCGAAAGGAAGAAGTAGATGTTCTTGGTGTAGTGTGTGTGTTCTTGAAGGTTGAAGGAATTTGAGAGAATTTGATTTGCAGCTGCCGAAATTCTGTGAGAACTAGGGCTGGCTGAATTTCTGTAGGGTTTAGGAGGTTGATTCTCTGATTTGGAAGGGAAAAGGAAATGCTAGTTGTTACAATCCTTGAAGAATATTTTTGGGAAATAAATTTGGAAACTAGATATCAGAAGAATCTCTTTGATTATGGAAGAGCTTTTGGAAGTTTGCCATGGACGAATTTCTGGCAGTGTTTTGGCTGAATGAGAGCTGGTTGAAGGAGGCTTAGGGTGGCCGAAATCATGGAGTATAATGGTGAAGAGAAGGCCTGGTTGTTTGAGATATTTTTTTATGGAAAGTTGCTAAACTATGGTGGCTGGAATTTTGGTAATCAATCAAGCATAATTGTAGGGATTTGTTGGAGATATTTTCAGACAGCCATGGCTGAGTTTCTTGCAGAAGCTTAAGGGGAACAATGAAGCTCTGTTACTGAAGGTTTAAGGAAGGTTTATGCAGAATAAGGTTGGTGTTTCGGCTGGAGAGAAATAGGGAACAAAGCTGGAAAATTTTCCTGCACAGAATTTTCGCTGGGCAGAATTTTTGGGACAGATTTTTGGCTACCATTTCCAGCCATCTTGCAGAGAGTTTGAAGGGGAATTTCAGGGGCTTTCAAGGCTGGTTTCCAGCCTTCTTCATGGAGGAAAAATATGGCTAAGGCGCTGAACAAAATCTGGAACAAAACAGCTTGGTTTTGGACTCTTAAAGTGGCGATTTGTACAGGAATTTTTCCTGTTTTTGCTCCAGATTTGAGCAGTCCGAAAATGGCCAAGAAATTCAGATTGCAAACTTATCCTAAAGACCATTTTTCTGGCAGCATTTTGGGAGGAATTATTAGCTAAGGAACTCGACACTTTGAAGGCACAATAAGCTGGAAAATTTCAGCTCATTCCAAGGAAGATGAACTAGCTAGAGTGAATTTTTAGAAAGTTCACTAAGGAATTTAATTTACTTGAAATCGTTCCCCATCTTCCATTGTTTTGGTCCATATGATGTCTTTTACTAAGACATTTCGAACCTTCCAAGCTACCGCACATTGCTAGAATTTTTCTGGAATAAAATTGGCTTTAACAAAATGAACAAACTAATGAATTGAGAAATAGGAAAAATTAAGGATAAAGAGGAAATGAATTCCCCTTAGGAATTTTGTGTAGATCAAAAGAGTAGGATTTGAAGACTCCTATCATGTCTCTCATAGGACAACATCTCTACCCTACTCCAAACACCACTAAGGCCGAAAATGATACTTCCCAGGCAAAAATAAAATTTAGCCAAGCTAAAGCTCCTACGATGGAATTTGAACCCGAAACGCTCAAGAATTAATTCCAAAGCTCCAACCACTAAACCATAATAACTCTTATTCTTATTTCCCCGCAAAAAATATTTTCCTATTCAATCCTCAAGCTATCTCCCTTTTTCCACCTCAAGCAAAAAATACCATTTTGCTCTTCTCACTCAATAATCATAATCAAGCCCTCTAGACTATAAAACACAAATCCAAAGCACATAAAATCATACAAAATATGTTTAAACATGCAAATAAATATGCTATGCATCCCAACCCTCTTACTCTAAGGTTGGTTTTGACTAGGGTTTCACAATACTCATCACAACCGTAATATAGGAAATTAACGAGTATCAATCCTCAAAAGAACAAGTACAAAGTAATCACCTTTCGTTCATTATTTAACCGACCAAATAAAGTGATAAGATAATATAAAGAAAAATAAAGAAATATGTACAGCTCAATGATGTAGGAATATGCAATATAGACAACTAACTTAGAATACATGATAGTGAATCACTTAGCAACTATCTCAATTAATCATCATCTTAGCATCATGAAGGAATATAAAGCAAAATTCAATCGTTTCCCAAGTTATGAATCCACTTACATAGACTCCACTTCTTTTCCAATCCATGGAACCACTATCTCTTGATTAAATTAGCAGATTTCCCAACCGCACTAAAATAATTGAAGCTTAAATTTTGGGTATATAAAATCATTAATTTTAAATCCATCCCTTAATCATGTTTTAATTAAAACATTAATCCCAAAATAAACATGTGAGAAAGTATACTTATCGCAAGCATAGCACAAGGAAATTAACGAAGATCGATCCTTAAATGAACAAGTACACACTAATCACTTTTCTTTCATTGTTTAACCGACCCAAATAAATTAAGAAAAGAATAAAAAGAAAAACCAAAGAAACATAAACAACTCATGGATGTAAGTTTATGCAATTTTGACGACTATCCTAGAAAACATAACAATGAATCACATAGCCAATATCATAATCAATTATCATCTCGGTCTCGTAAAGGATTTAATATAAACTCACTTTGTTTGCAATCCATAGAATCACTATCGTCTTGTTAAATTAGTGAACATACTCTGTCTCAACAAACTTTTGCAATAGATGCATTAAAATCAATCCTCATATAAACCCCTATATTCTAGGTGATTTAAAACATAAAATTAGTCAATAAATCCATATGCTAGTAATCATTGACTAACCTTTGATTACCAATGTTCTGAACAATTAACCCTCTTTTCAAGCAAGTTAAGAGATAATAAATATGAAATTATTTAATCGAAGCCATTATCAACCCCATTTTAAGTAAGTTAATAACAAAACCCAATCAACAAAACTCTGTAAGCAAAACAAATAATCAAATACCAAGAACAACAATCAATTGATCAAGTAGTCAATTTGATACATAAATCATGAATCCCAAAACACTGCTAAATTTTAATGAAACATTGAATACATCATTGTTAAAGAAAAAGAAAAGAAAGAGAAAAGAAAGAACTCATAGATAAGCCTCTTTCTTCTTCCTTGAAGACTCTCTTCGAACAATCCTCCTTAACTTAGGTGAATTTCTCCTTCAATGAGAAAATCAAAATTTCTGCTCTTTAATTCACCTCTCTTAGTTGTATATCAAACCTTTATGTTCTCTTATGCTTTTATAGGCCTCTCGAATTCCTATTTTGTGCCTAAGAAAGTCTTGGCCGAGTAGGAATGGAAAATACCAAAATCCTTAGATAAGTACTAATTCCGCATATAGAATTTTCGCCTCCAGAACCTACCTGGCACTGGGTACCTTCAACCCACCTTGTGAAACCCCACCAAAAACCAACCCTAAAGTAAGGGGGTCGGGATGCATATCATATTATCTTGCATGAATATATATATTTTATGTGCTTTAGAATTATGATTTATATGCTAAAGGGATTAGTTATGCTTATTGAGTAGGAGGGGTAAAATGGTAATTTTGCTTGAAGTCAAAATAGGAAGATAGCTTGAAGATTGAATAGGAAGAATATTTAAGAGAGAAAATAAGAACAAGAGTTGTTGTTGTTTAGTGGTTAGTGTTTTGGAATTAATCTATAAGGTCATGATTTCAAATCCCATCATTTAAGTTTTATCATGATAATTTTAATTTAAGGTTCGATTTTCGTCTCTTGCATTCCATAAGTAAAAATAGGAGTGTTGTCCTAGGGGAGACATGAAGGGAATGTCCTAATCCTATTCTTATGTCCTAAAAAAAATTCTTGAGGGATTCATGTCCTTTTATTCCCTAGCTTGCCCTAAACTCTTTACCAATTAAATTTGTTCAAAATTTATCCAAATCTATGTTTTTAAATCCATAAAATTCAGCAAGGATTCTTGGCCTTTAAAATTTCAAAAATGCTTCTTAGAGGTTGGAGATTGGACTGAAAATAGGAAAGGAGTTAAGGAAGGTTCCCAAGAGAAATTAATCTCCATGGTTGAGCCTTCAAACTCCACTCCATAGTGTTCATATCCTCGATGAAAAGAATCTGAAAATTTTCCAGATTCTTGAGCAGCTTAGTCTTCAAAAATTATAGCCAACTTTCTTACTCAATTGCTACCAGAAAAATGGCCAATTTATTCAGCTTGAAGACAAAAATTCTTTTGCAAAAAATTGTACTGCATAAAGCTGTGCAAACTAGAAAATAATTTTGGACAATTTCGATGCATGGCAGCCGGAAATCAAAGCTGTTTCTACTGCCTTCAAACTAGTAAATTACGACTACTTTTCCTCCATAAAGAAGGCTGGGAACTAGCCTGAAGGGGCCCAAAAACACCTCTCAAAACCCTCTGCAAATCGGCTGAAATATTGCAGAAAAAATTGCTCAGAAAATTCTACAACCATTCGAACCACAACCAGAAAAATTTCAGCCTTGTTCTCTTCAAGCCTTATCTGAAAACCACCCTCAAATCCTTGTTCATCCATGAACTGAACACCATTACCCCCCTCCACTTACCTTGCACAACCGGACCCTATAGCCACACATCGAATTCCTCCTACAATCACTCCAATCAAACTTCCATTTGAAGTTAAAAAATTCCAACATTTGCCCCATGAAAACACCCTTGGATTAGGCCTTATAAACAGAGATTCTTCTGCAATTAAACTCAAGAATTCAGCCAGCCTTATAGCTCCCTTAACCCTCATTCATTTCAGCAAATCCCAGCAAACCAGTCAGCCATTTGCAGCTCCAAGAAACCTCCCTCAATCAAACACCATTAACATATCTTCCCCCTCAAAACACTCCTTAAATTTCTCCATTTGAATTTCAAAAAACCAGATTTTTCCCTTCCTCCCTAAACTAAAAACGAAATCCTTGAACTCTCTCAATCATTCGGCTAACCCTCTTCAGAAAATTTGTCCAGCATTCACCTCTAATCCTCTCTATTTTCACCAAGAACACACACTACCTTTCTTCAAGCCAAAGACCACTCTAAACACCTCCAATCCCTCTAAAAAACTCCAAAACATGCCTATATACCCCCTGGAGTCTATTTCTAGAATTCATAACATCAAATCTCGAAAACAAAAATTTGCAATTGGATCAAAACCAGATTTTTTTCTGAAGTTTCAAGAATATCATCAAGGTAACCAAGAACAACTTTTGTTCATCTTCTTCCTTTCAACCCTTAACATGTTATACTAATGCTCTCTCTCTCTCTCTCTCTCTCTCTCTCTCTCTCTCTCTCTCTCTCTCTCTCTCTCTCTCTCTCTCTCTCTCTCTCGGCCGAAATGGTTGCAATAACCATGGTTGTTTTCTTCCTCCTCTCTTGGACAATTTAAGACCCTCAAGCGCGTGGACGTTCTTAAATCTACAACGAGATAATCATTCACCAAGTATTTCTCCTTAACCTTCTTTTTAATTCTGGATTCATGTCTCTTGGATGTTGTTAGAGAGAATAGGATATGATTGGGGATTGAGTATATGCATATGTATGAAGGGGTTGAGATTGGAGCCTGAGAATAGTTGATCATGATTATTTTTTATGAAATTCTTTGAGAATCGATATATGTTCATGATGTCTTAAGTGAGTACGAGTGTTTAAGCATGCTAGATGTTATGTCACCTTTGGTGAATATGATTTTTATACTCTTATTTTTATTAAAGCCATGAGTATGATTATGTTTAGTAGGGATTTGGCCAAGTGATAGTAGGTATGGATTTAAGTCTTTGATCTTGAATAGAATAGTTTATTGATTGTTGTTGGACTATATGCTCATGAATCTTGTTAGCAATAGGAAAATTATGAACATGACCTTGTTGATCCTAGGATATTTTGATTAGCAAATTTTATTACCCTAACTAAAATTATTACTATGTTTTTCCACCAAAGATTTTGAAATTCTTAGGAAGTTTTGGAATTGGTGTACTAAATGAAATAGTGATATTTTATTAGCCAAATAAATGATATCTCCTATTAATATATATATATATATATATATATATATATATATACATACATATATATATATATATATATATATATATATAACCTTTGATATAAATGAGTAAAATATTAAAGACCTTTTGGACCATATATTCATAAATATTATTTATACTTATTAATCAAAATTTAATAAAAGTTATTTCTTATTATTTTTAATGCGTATTGATTATTAATTAAGAGAGTAGTAATAATTTATTTTGCTACATAAGAATTACCATTTATTAATATCAACTAGGACTTAGGATTCTTCAATAATTAAACTCTAGTTTATTTATTAATTACAACACTCAAGATTTATTATTTGAATCTATAAGTTATTGGTAATTATGTTACAAACCCTAGTTATTTTAACTTATCAAACTAGATTTATTTTATAAAAGCCTTTATCATCTAGTCTTAAAGCTTAGAACATTGGGGTCATGATTATAATTAGTTGAATTAGGATTATTTATGTAATTGAATATAGCTTGAGTATAACCGTATGACTTTAAGACTAGATAAGATGGCAGTCCAGTAGGTTATGCTGATCCGAGCTAGAAAGTTTCAGTCATGTGGACTGTGTGTTCCCGGAGTGGACAACTGATAAGTTTGGGTGTGGAGAAGAAGGAGTATCTCACCCGGTATGCCGATCACCTACCTTTTGTCAGTCTGCACAAAGTGTGGCATTCTGACTATTATATGGTCATGGGGCCCAACATGTGGTAACCCATGGCTACCCATTTGAGTGATTGTATTTATTGTGCACATGTATGGTTTGAAGAGCAACTCTTGTTTGTATTCAACCCATGGCTACCCATAAATGCCACTCTTGTTTTTTTCACCATATTTATTACTTGCCAGTACTTTCTCTTTTACAGTTTTTGCAACTTGTATACATGAACTGTTTTATTTGAAACACTCAAAGTACACATGAGCTTACTGAGATTTTTTTTTTTTATCTCATCACCTTTTATGCCATGTTTTCAGGTTGATCCTACTGTGGAGATGAGTAGATAGATTTGTTGCCTGCTTTGAAGACTTTATGTTATTTATTTTATGTGTTGTTTTGAGAGATGATAGCAATCAATTTATTTTGGATTTGTTCCTAAATTTTTGGGTTGTAATAAGTTCAATTTTAAAGTATTGTCTTTATTTTCGTTTGTGTGACCAAGTTATAAAGACCCCTTGTCCTTTGGATGGCGACATCCCTGGCCTTATTGGGCCTAGGTAGTGGGGTGTTACACACCTGGTGCCATGTACACTCTGTTCTTTCTCTGTTATACTCTATTTTTTTGTTGTCTTATCCTTAGCAAGCAGAATGGACCTGCCACCAGGTACACTTGCCATACCTGGCACCAAGTCTGTTCTGGAAAAATCCTTAAAGCTTGTTCAATCTCTGCTGCTGGATAGAATGGAACCAGCGCCTAGTCCACTGGCTATGCCTAGCGCTAGGTACATTCTGGTTTTGTGCACTTTCTATTCGATTTTTACTTAACTTTGCACATATTTTTCAAAAGCACCTTTTACAAGAAAAATGCCACAATGAAGGAATATACCTAGTTATTACAACAAATGTATATTTCAACAACCTCAAATAACTAGAAAAAGAATGGTGAATTAACCGCTATCAATATACCCCCATACTTGACCATTTTCTTATCCTCAAGCAAAACACTTTTATCCAAGAAAAATTATTATGAAAACACTGGGTTTTCTTCTCATTCCTAAAAGTTTCATCATCATAGCATAGATCGTGTCTTCCTTTCATAGTTAAGATGCAACCTTTGTCATTCATACCCTTTGTGTGAAACCCCAGTCGAAACCAACCTTAGAGTAAGGGGGTTGGGATGCTTATCATATTTTATTGCATGTTTAAATATATTTTTATATGATTTTCTATGCTCTGGATTTGTGTGTTATAGTCTCGAGGGCTTAATTATATTCATTGAGTAAGAAGGGCAAAATGGTAATTTTTGCTTGAGGTGAAAATAGGGAGGTAGCTTGAGAATTAAATAGGAAAAATATTTTAGAGAGAAAATAAGAACAAGAGTTGTTGTGGTTTAGTGGTTAGAGTTTTGGAATTAATTCTTGAGGTCTTGGGTTTAAATTCCATCATTGGAGGTTTAGCATGATTAAATTTTATTTTTGGAGGGGAAAGGTAGATTTTTGTCCTTGAGTGCTCTAGAGAAGGGTAAAGGTGATGTCCTAGGGGAGGCATGATAGGAGTACCCTAATCCTACTCTTGTACCCTACAAAGATTCCTAAGGGAATTCATACCCTTCTTGATCCTTAATTTTTCCTACTTCTCAATTCATTAGGTTGGTCAATTTGTTCCAGCCAATTTCATTCTAGAAAATTCAGTAAAGTGCTGTGGCTTTGAAGGTTCAAAATGTCTAAGGGAAAGACATCTTATGGTCCGACAATGTGGAAGAGCTGGGGAAGGTTCCAAGAGAATTAATTCCCCTAGTGAACCTTAAAATCTTCACTCTAGCTATGCACATTTCCTTCATGTAATGATCTGAAATTTTTCCAGCTTCTTGTGCATGCAAGGTGTCAAAATTTGCAGCCATTATTCCCTCCCAAATGCTGCTAGGAAATGACCCTTTTGACCAGCTTGAAATCTGAAATTTATTGGCCATTTTCAGACTGCACAAATGCTGTGCAAAACCAGAATGTATGAGCTTAAACCAAGCTATTTTCTTCCAGGTTTCTCCCAAATCCTTAGCCACGTTTTTCCTCCATGAAGAAGTCTGGAAGCTAGCCTTGAAAGACCTCTGAATGCCCCTTCAAACTCTCTGCAATCTGACTGAAAAATGGCAGCAAAAGCTGCTCAGAAAAACTCCAGCACTTGCGAGACCTGTATAGGATTTTTATCCAGATTTGTTTCCTATTCCAGCCCCTGGCCGAAACTTCATTCTTTTTCTGCACAAACCTCTCTTGAATAGCCATGAACTGAACCGCATTGTCTTCCCCAACCTTCTGCATGAAATCTAGTCATGACTGCCATAAAATATCTCCAACAAATTACTCCAATCGTGCCTTGATTGGAGACGAAAATTCCAGCAATTCTAATTTAGCAAACTTCCATAAAATGTCCCCTAAACAACCGACCTTTCCTTCACCATTAAACTCCCTCTTTTCGGCCACCATTAACCTTCTTTAACTAGCTTTCATCCAGCAAAATCACTGAACATCAGTCGGCCATAGCAGCTTCCAAAAAGCTCTTCATTGATCAAAGATATTCTTGCTATATTTTGTTTCCGAATTTGATTCCCAAAAATATTCTTTTAGGATTTCAACAACCAGCCTTTCATTTTCCTTTCAAACCAGAAAAACCATCTACCTAAACTACACAAACAATTCGGCCACTGCAAACATACAGAATTACGACAGCTTGAAATCCAAAATCCCTCCATTCTCTTCAACCTTTAAGCACACATAGAACACCAAGAACACCTACTCACTTTTCTTGCCTAATATCTCTCTAAACCACTTCAATCTCCGAATCCATCCATACCATTTTTAACATCAAACTCCGAAATCCAACTCCCTCTTTTGGATTAAAAATCAATATTTTTGTGAAGGCTCAAGAACACCTTCAAGGTATGTTTGTTCAATCAACTTCATCTTCACTAATCTTCAATCTCTAAGGAATATATATGTGTATAAGTGTGCTAATGGATGCTCTTCTTCTCTTTCTCTCTCTCTCTCTCTCTCTCTCTCTCTCTCTCTCTCTCTCTCTCTCTCTCTCTCTTGGCCGAATACCCTCTCCTTCTTGGCCGAATGAATTCTTCACCAATGGCCATGCTTTCTTCATTTCTCTTGGACGGAACTAGTCATCTAGGGGTTAAGATCCATTCAAAACTCCGTCAAGGTACTCATCAATCAAGTAAGCCTTTTCAACCCTCCTTTTTAATTCTAGATTCATTTCTCTAGGATGATATTGGTAGGAGATGGATTATGAATAGGATTTGAGCATGTATTGTTGTGATGAGTTGAGATTAAAGAATGAATATATGTGTGTATATAATGGATATGTGATTTATGCATGAGTTGGTTATCTTGGTTGATTGTATGGTGTCTTTAGGGTTTAATGCATGTCTCCATGTCATAAGTAGTATTTGTGATCAAGTATGTTAGAGATTATGTCACCTATAGTGAATAGGATTTATATTCATGTATTATTGTTAAAGCCATTATTATGTTTATGCTAGTAGAGGATGGATCATGCCTTAGTAAATTTAGATCTATGTTTTTATTCATGATTTGGATGAGTTGATGAATTGAAATGGAGTATATGTTTATGATTGTGGTTAGCAATAGAAATATGATCATGATCTAGTTGTCCCTAAGCTAAGTTATTTAATATTATAATTTTTGCTAATAAGGCAGACTAGGATTATTATATATAATAAGGATATTTTAGTCAAATAAATGATAGATTTTATTTCAAGAAATAGAATACATAGTTATTATATATATAATAATATCAAATAAAGCCTTTTATATAAATAATCATAATAAGTAAAATATTAATTTTGTAAGTCTTATATTCATAAATATCATTAAATTTTATTATCTTTCAATTATTATCTTTTAATCAAAACCGATTAAAATTTATTTATTATCTTTCAATCAAGACCCATTGAAATTCATTTTCAATTAATTTTAGTTATCAATTATTTTCTAACAATTAGTTATTAATAAATCATTATTTTACCTAATACCATCTAGGACTCTTCATCAAATAAACTCTAAATTATTCTTAGCAAGATTTAAACCTTCAACTTATTAGTACCTATTTCCTAAAACAATAATTATTTTAAATATCAAATTAGACTTAGCTTATAAACCCTTTTTATTTATTATTTGGCCTTAAAGCTTGGGACACTAGGATCATGGTAGTAGTGAGTTGAGCTAGGCTTTATTTGTGAAAGTGGATTTTAGCTTGAGATTAATTATGGCTTGTATTTACCCCAGGCGGGGTTAGGTCAGCTGTTGAAGACCTTTATTTTATCTCAAGCTAAGAATCAGGTAAGCTCCTGCATAAAACCTGTTTAATGCAAAATGTTTATTATGGCAAGCCAAATGTAGAGTGCATGGACACTTATTTCTGTAAAGGCAATTGAGGATTGTCTCCTATCTTATTTTCGTCAAATAAATTATTTGAAAATCAATAAGTAGATTTACTTAAACTCAAAACTCATTCTAAAACTGATTTTGACAAAGATTTTGGAAACCCTTAATTGCCATTTTTAAGTGGAACTATATTTTGTTCCTTTTTCCCCAAGTGGGGTAAGTTACGTTGAGTTCTCAATAAGGGTGGACTGCTAGGACTAGTCTTTGAAGGGTTAGGGTGAATCTCTTAGTAGATGGCCACCTCTGAGGGGTATGTCCTCCCCGGATAGGATGTCAGTCCAGTAGGTCGTGCCAGTACAAGCTAGCAGTTTTTTTTTTCAGTCAAGTGACTGTGTGTTGCCGGAATAGACAATCGGTTGTTGTTTGGGTATAGAGAAGATGGAGTATCTTGCCCGGTAGGCCGATCACCTACCTTTTGTCAATCTGCACAAAGTGTCGGCATTCTGACCGGTTAGGGGGTCCAATGTGTGGTAACCCATGATCATTTCTTTTAAGTAGTTGATTTTATTGATTATGTATTATTGGAAAAGCCAAAACACCACTCTTAATTTTGACTAATGTTTATTACTTACTAGTATTTCTCTTATAAAGATTTATACTTTACATTCACGAACTGTTTTTACTAGACACTCAAAGCACACATGGACTTACTGAGATTTTTGTCTCATCAGCCTTTTTACCATGATTTCAGGTTGATCCTGCTATAGGGATAAGTAGCTAGATATTGCCTACCTTGGAAGATTTTCTGTTATTTAATTTGTGTAATGCTTTGGGGAGTTGAGTGTGGATAATTTTATTATGGATTTGATTTTGGAATTCTTGGATTCATTCTTGGGTTGTAATAAATTTTAAGTTAAATTATTTTTTTATTTTGCTATTTTGATTGTGTGACCTAGTTATAAAGACCCCTTGTCCTTTGGATGGGGCGATATCCCCGGCCCTGGCGGGCCTAGGTAGTAGGGTGTTACACTTTGAAAACAATTTCAAACTTTGAAACATTGGCCAAGACATCACAAAACTCTTGAAGATAAATTAATCAAGTGCATACCTTAGTCTAAGAAAGTTATTTCACTTTTCAAGTAAAAGCATACATATCATGAATCACACAGGTCAAGCCATCTGCCAACTCAAGCATTATGAATTCAAAAATTGCACACATAAGTTATAATGTGAGGAAAAAACTCAAATTTTTTCTTTAAAAGTTTTTCAATGACTTAGTGAATTGATAGCCTCAAGTGCATGGATTTTTCTTCACACATCGTATTGGCCCCTTTTACAGCCATCACACATCATTTTTTCAACAATTCTTTTTTCTATGCTCTTGCTTGCCTTTTTACCTTCGGGATAGCCTCAACATAGTGCACTGAACACACTTGAACTTCTCCTTATACCGACTCCCTTTGTAGCTAAAGAGATCATCAATAAGAATATTTTTTCTAATTCATACCAACAATGGTGTTGTTTTCACATTTTTTTTCAACTCAAATCACCTTTTTCAACATTCTCTCAATCTTTCCTCTGAAGGATCTTTTTACAGCTCATATTTTTTTCATCATAACTCAAAGCTACCAAAATTTAAACTCATAATAAAAAAGTTAGCCAATAAACTCTTCTCATATTCATTATATCTTCTATATTTCAACTAGATAAGTCAACTAATATTCAAATACCAATTCATAAACAAGATTAATCAAAATTCTCAAGTCTTAACAAATATATTTTCCAATAAAACTAATTTTCATCAAATTCCACCTAATGAATGACAAAACTCATATACAAGTAAGAAAAAGAATTACAACCTTGCTTAACAATGAAACCACTGAAATTTTTGAAAAAATTATCACAAATCACAACCTATATTCATTAAATTCATATGGAAAAATATTTCTTCAACCTTTATCCCCCTCCCCCCCCAACACACACACACACACGTAAATTGGACATTGTCCTCAATAGCCAAAGATAAAAGAATAAAAGTACAGCCAAGAAGACCATGATAAAGAAAGAAGAATAATAAAGTGAAGAAAATACTTCCATAACATTGTTGTGCCATCATGTTCAATCCATCTCAATGAGAGATCATTATAAAAGTACCTACTAAAATAAAAGAAACAAAAGAAAAAAAACATAAATTTGGAAAAATAAAAATAAAAATAAAATAAACGAAATAACTACATGGTGCCTAAAAAAAAAAAAAAAGACAAATGTTAGACTACCATAGAAAAACTACATGCATGCGATCTGAAACAAGGATCATAGCTCATAGAGAAAAACATCTACATGAGCTAAAGTGTCCAATGTCTCCCCAAAATAAAGCTTTACCCGATTTCTATTAACCTTGAAAGTATCATTATTCGGGTATGAAACTTCAAGTGTACCAAAAGGATAAACCTTAGTTACCACATACGGTCCTGAGCTTCTTGATTTTAATTTTTCTGGAAAGAGTCTAAGCCTAGGGTTAAATAACAACACATTATCTCGTTCTTTAAACTCTTTAGGAGAATGAATATGTCTTTCATGCCACCGTTTCTTCCTATTCTTGTGAATGTGCGAATTATGGTAGGCATCATTGCGCCACTCATCTAATTCATTCACTTGAAGCATTCTTTCTTTTCCTGCAAGATTAAGGTCAAAATTGACAAGCTTTAATGCCGAATGAGCCGTATGTTCAACTTCTACCGGTAGATGACATGATATTTCATACACTAATCGAAAGGGTGTTGTACCAATGGGAGTTTTAAAAGAAGTCCTATAAGCCCAAAGAGCATCATCTAGCTTTAAACCCCAATCCATTTTTGTATGATTGACCACCTTTTCTAACATTCTTTTTAATTCTCTATTGACCACCTAAACTTGGCCACTAGTTTGTGGATGGCAGGGAGTAGCAACCCTATGAGTAACCCTTAAATGGTTGAGAACTTTATCGAGTTGGGTACTACAAAAGTGGGTTCCCCTATCGCTAATGAGCAAAAATAGGGTGAAAAGTTTTTTAAAAAATCTAACAATAACCCGTGCATCATTTGTAGGTAAGGCTTGTGCCTCAACCCATTTTAATACATACTCTACTACCACCAATATGTGTTTATTGCATAACGAACTAGGAAACGAGCCCACGAAATCAATCTCCAAACAATAAAGAATTTCACAAGCTTGAAAAAGTTGTAATGGCTTCTCATTAGATTTAGAGATATTACCTGTCCATTGACACCTATAACAACGTTGAACAAACCTATGAGCATCCTTGAAAAGTGTAGGCCAATAAAAATCAGACTTAGGTACTTTTCGTGCTGTGTTGTTGGCTTGGTAGTGGCCTCCCGCGGGTCTTTCATGACAAAGTTTCAAGATATTGATGCTTTCCACGGAATCGACACACCTTTAATAATTTGATCTGCATAACATCAGAACAAGAATAGATCTTTCCAAAAGTAATGCTTATCTCGGACAGGAATTTCTTTTTCTGTTGGGCATCGAAGTCATCCAAAAGAATTCTTGCAACCAAGTTGTTAGCAAAATCTGCATAATAAGGAAGTTGAGAAATCTCACCATCAATAAGTAAAAGTTTTTCATCCGGGAAGGTGTCATTGATGTCTTCCTCAGCCAATGACCCAAGGTTGGGATTCTCCAACCTAGACAAGTAATCGTAGCCATGTATTTCACTCCCTCTTTGTCCCTAATTTCCAAGTTCAATTTCTACAACAATAAAACCCATCTTATCAATCTTGATTTGGAATCATGCTTGTTCAGTAGATACTTAAGGGTGGAATGATCCGTATACACAATGACATTGGACAAAACAAGATAAGAATGAAATTTATCAAAAGCAAACACTATTGCAAGCAATTCTTTCTCCGTTGTGCTGTAGTTCTCTTGTACTACCATAAGAGTTTTGCCTGCATAGTAAATTACCTGAAAATGCTTATTCCTTTTTTGTCCAAGCATTGCACACACTGCATAGTCACTTGCATCACACATTAGTTCAAAAGGTAGTGACCAATCCGTTGCAATTAAAATAAGATAATTAATTAATTTTGTTTTAAGCATATTAAAAGCATTGATACATTTTTCATCAAAATCGAAAATAGCATCTTTTTCAAGCAAAGAACTAAGGGGTTTAGAAATCATTGAGATATCCAAGATAAACCTTCTATAAAAACCTACATTCCCAATAAAGCTTCGAATTGCCTTCACAAAAATCGAATGAGGGAGTTATTCAATTGCCTTAATTTTGGCACTATCAACGTCAACACCTTTTCTTCAAATCTTATGTCCCAAAACTATGCCTTCTTGCACCATGAAGTGGAATTTTTCCCAATTAACCATAAGGTTCATCTCTGTTGGGTATCTCTCATGCATATCATATATGGCGCAGTGAAAAATAAAATGAGATACTTTCCCAGGATCTACATATGTGTGGAAAATAAGACATAGAGATAACAAAAGTAATAGCTTTTTACCTTTCTTTGATTGTCTAAAGAACAAAAAATTTTCTTCTTTAAGTCGAGGCGCGATCCAATAATCCTCCTGATCAAACTCCAGGAGAGTTGAATGTCCAACCACTATAATCACAGTGTGTGATTATCTCTAACAGTAATCCACACAGAGGAATACTCAAGCACCAAAATTTCTTGTGCTAGCAGAAAAAGATGTCGGCTAGGGCTCTTCTCGTTTTTAGCAAAATGAGAGAGAGAGGATAGAAGAGAAGATAGTTTTGGTGGCTGCTATTATCATGTGAATTTCCCTCCTAGTGTTTCAGTTATATCATCATATAAACAAAAAAATTCACAGGAACAATTGAAATCCTAAAACAACTAGAATTCCTTAATTGTAATTGGAAACATCAAGTTCTCACAGTTACAATTTGACCACAAATTATAACTAATTATAATTTATCCACAACAACTTCTCTTTCTTGAAATTAACCCTACTATGCTATCAAATAACATCTTGAGTATATATTCCTCTATTGTATGTGAACTATTAGGTTTCCTAGTCAATTGGTAGCGAATATGAATTAGTCCAAACATCTTTAAGATTAATAATCCATAATTAATTAGAATTAATCATAGTAATTCTAATCATGATTGGTTTATTAATTCAACAATTAATAAACCCATATTCCCAGATCATGAGTAGTATCTAGCAACACATCATGACCACTCAAGAGTCCAAGAAGTCGAGTGACTTGACATGAACCCTTCAATAGCAAACTACTGTGCAATTAACTCCTTTCACCATATAATATCTCATTCGATTTGGAGTACGAAATTAGTGCCAAGTACCTCCAGAATTAATTATGGCCCGAATACAATAGTACTTGTGAAACCCCAGTCAAAACTAACCTTAGGAAAGGGGGTTGGGATGCATAACATACTTTACTGCATGATTAAATATATTTTTATTTGATTTTATGAGCTTGGATTCGAGTTCTAATGTCTAGGAGGCGTGTTGGAGAATATTGAGTGAGAATGGTAAAATGGTAATTTTTGCCTGGGGTGAAAATAGGGAGATAGCTTGAGGATTGAATAGGAAATAAATTGCCAGTGAAAATAACAACAAGAGTTGTTGTGGTTTAGTGGTTAGAGCCTTAAAATTAATTCTTGAGGTCTTAGGTTCAAATTCCATCATAGGAGCTTTAGCTTGGTTAAATTTTATTTCTGCTTGGGAAGTAATAATTTCGGCCTTAGTGGTGTTTGGAGTAGGGTAGAGATGTTTTCCTACGAGAGGCATGATAGGAGTCTTCAAATCCTACTCATTTGTTCTACTCGAATTTCCTAAGAGGAATTCATTTTTCCTTGATCTTTGATCTTTCCTTAGTTCTCAACTCATGAGGTTGAGCAAGTTGTTCTAGCCATTTTCTTTCCAGAAATTTTAGTAAAGTGCTGTGGCTTTGTAAGATCAAAATGTTTTAGTGAAGGACTTTTTATGGTTCAAAAATGTGAAAGAGTAGTGAGAGATTTCAAGAGGAAAATTCCTTTAGTGAGCTTGTTGAAAATTCACTCTAGCTAGTTCATCTTCCTTCTTGGAATGGACTGAAATTTTCCAGCTTACTATACCCTTAAGGTGTCGAGTTTCTTAGCTAACATTCCCTCCCAAATGCTACTAGAAAAATGGTCTTTTGGATCAGCTTGCAATCTGAATTCTTTAGCCATTTTGGGACTGCTCAAAGCTGGAGCAAAACCAGGAAAAATTCCTGTACAAATCGCAACTTTGAGAGTCCAAAACCAAGCTGTTTTCTTCCAAATTTGGTTGAGCACTTTAGCCATGTTTTTCTTCCATGAAGAAGGCTGGAAACCAGCCTTGAACACCCCTGAAATTTCCCTTCAAACTCACTACAAGATGGCAGGAAAATGGCAGCCGAAAAAGCTGTCCAGAAATTCAAGCCTAGCGAAATTCTGGGCAGTCCAAATTGTCCAGCTTTGTTTCCTAATCTTCCTCCAGCCGAAACACCATCATTGTTCTACATAAACCTTCCTTAAACCTCCAGTAACTGAGCTCCATTTTCCCCCTTAAACTTCTGCATGAAATACAGACAAGGCTGCCCACAAATCCTTGCAATTATGCTTGATTGACTACCAAATTTCCAGCCACCATAGTTTAGCAACTTTCCATAATGTATCCCTCAAATAACCTGACTTCTTCTTCACCATTATATTCGGCCACCATAAGCTTCCTTAAGCTAGCATTAATTTCACCGAAATTCTGCTCAAAGTAGTCAACCATGGTAGACTTCCAAAGCTCTCTAACAATCAAGATATTCTAGGATATTTAGTTTTCAAATTTACTTTCTCAAAATATTCTTCAAGGATTTTAACAACTAACCTTTCATTTTCCCTTCCAAATCAGAGAATCATCTTCCTAAACCCTACATAAATTCGGCCAGCCCTAGTTCTCACAGAATTTCGGCAGCTGCAAACTACAATCTCACAAATTCCATCAACCTTCAAGAATACACACATTGCACCAAGAACACCTACTTCTTCCTTTCACCTAATACCCCTCCAAACCACTTCAAACCTTCACTAAAATCTCCAAATTTGACCTACTCATTGCCGTGAGTCCATCAACACCATTTTTAACATCAAACTCCACAAATCAACTCACCACTTCGGATCAAAACCAGAAAATTCTATGAAGGTTCAAGAACACCTTCAAGGTAGGTTTGTTCTAACAACTTCATCTTCTCCAATCTTGATCTCTAGTGAGAATATATGTGAATAGACATGCTAATGGTCTCTCTCTCTCTCTCTCTCACTCACTCACTCTCTCTCTCTCTCTCATGGCCGAAACTCCCTCTCTTGGCCGGATGGCTTCTTCCTCCATGGCCATGCTCCCTCCACCTTCCTTAGACGATTTGAGGCATCTAGGAATTGAGATCCATTCTAAACTCCTTCAAGGCATCCCTCAACCAAGTAAGTCCCTTCAATTTTTCTTTTAAATTCTAGATTCATGTCTCTAGGATGATGTTGATAGTATGTGGATTGTGATAGGATTTGAGAATGCATTGTAGAGATTGAAGCATGAATATATGTATGATTGTGAAGGAGATGGGATTTATGCATGGAAGGATTATATAGTTTGATTGAACGATGATTTGGGGTTTGATGCATGTTTCCATGTCATAGGTAGTATTTGTGATGAAGTATGCTAGAGATTATGTCACCATTGGTGATTATGACTTATATTCATGTTGGATTTATTGAAGCTATGGCCATATCAATGCTAGTAGAGGTTCGATCATGTCTTGATAAATTGAGATCTATGCTTGTATGCATGATTTGGATGAATTGATGAGTTGAATGGTTGTATATGTTCATGATTGTGAGTAACCTTGGAATTATGATCATAATCTAGTTGTCCCTAAGCAAATTTTTATTTCATGAATAAAATATTTAGTAATATAATTTTGATAGTGATTTCGAAAAAACCCTAGGAAGGGTGGATTTGGAATATTATATTTATATAAAGGAAAATTTAGTCAAATAAATAATAGTTTTAATAGAAAAATAAAATATATAGATATTTTATAAAATAATGAGATCAACTAAAGCCTTTTATAGAAATAACCATGAATAGTAAAATACTTATTTCCATAAATTTAATTATCATCTTTTAATCAAAACAAAGTGTGGCATACTGACCATCCGATTGTGGGGCCCAACGTGTGGTAACTCATAATCCTTTCTTATGAGTGGTTGATTTTGTTGATCATGTATGGCTGGATAAGCTAAAATGCCACTTTTGCTTTTGACTATTGTTTATTGCTTGCCAATATTTTTCTTATAAAGATTTCTCACTTTGCATCGATGAACTGCTTTCACTAAACACCCAATGCACACACGGACTTACTGAGATTTCTGTCTCATCACTTTTTTATCATGGTTTCAGGTCGATCTTGTTGTGGGGATGAGTAGCTAGTGTAATATGCCTGGGAAGAGATTGTTATCGTTTATTTCTATGTATTGCTTTAGGGAGTCGAGAGTGGATAATTTTATTTATGGTTTTGTTTTGGAAATTCATGGATTTATTCTTGGAGTATTTTGTGATGTAATAAAATTTTAAGTTAAAGTATTATTTTATTCCGCTATTTTATTTGTGTGACCTAGTTATAAAGATCCATTGTCCTTTAGACGGGGCGACATCCCCGGCCCTGATAGGCCTAGGTAGCGGGGTGTTACAAGTGGTATTAGAGACTAGGTTATAGGAAAATATTGATGATATATATTCTATTGATTTAAGTTTAAATCTTTATCTAACCTATCTTATGTTAGTGTTGTGCCCTAGAGGTAATCACTTGAACCATGTATATTGCATATTAAATTAATAAGAGGCATTCTTTATCTTTCAGTTTGATTGTTATATCTAACTATGTGTACAAATAGTTAAATAAAGTCCCTAGTACAACACAGTGTTAAGGAAATCATGATAGAGATCATGATATGAGATTCCTACTACACTATGCAGTGTTTGAACTTATATAATCCCCAGTCATAGTATTAATAAGATGGGACATTTTTAATACGCCAAGACTGGCACATGTTATATCTCTTGATTGGATCAAGCGGTGGTTCTCATATCCGTGGGTATTGAGATACTCAGGATTAACATGTGGATGCTTGTTTTGAAACAAGTTCATTGGATGACCTAGCTACGAGATAATCACGTGGATAACTATTTAGTGCCAGTGATAGAATCTCATTATAGCAAGTGTGCAAGTATCCTTAGACTTGAGATCTCCAAGGTACTTTGTTTATCGAGCATTGTACTTTGATTCTAATCTTTGGAGTCTTATCTAGGACCGCCTATGGGATGGATATTGGGTACAACGTAAAGTAAACGAAAGTAGTTGAGAGGGTCAATAAAGGATTCATCACTTCTAATAGTAGGAGAGTATATCTCAAGGCCACTTATAGAAATCATTACTCATGAAGTCCTTGGCCAAGGCGACTATGTGATGGAAATGGTTCCAATTGATACACATATCGAGTAATGGATTTCTTAAACAAGTACTAAAATATTCGGGCCAGAATTAATAATATTCTGGAGGGAGTTGGCACTAATTTCATGCGCTAGAACGAATGAGATATTGTAGGTTGAAAGGAGTTTATTGCACTGATAATTTGCTATTGAAAGGTTCATGTCAAGCCACTTGACTTTCTGGACTTTTGGGTGGTCAAGAGTCATTGCTAGATGTCGCTCTTGATATGCTAAATATGAATTTATTAATTAGAGAATTAATAAATTTAATCCTTTATTTTATTAGGGATTATTAATTCTAATATTGTTAGAATTAATTCATATTATGCTACAAATAAGATCAGGAAACCTAATGGGTCACACACAATAAAGGTTTGAATGCTCAAATATATTATTTGATAATATTGTGGGGTTAATTAAGAGAAGGGAATATATTTATAGGTGAATTATAAGTTTGTTATAATTCATGGGACGTAATTGTAATTAAGTAAACTTCAAGGACTAATTTGTTGACAGTTGGACGTTGAAGAACTAAGTTGCAATTTACAGTAATTATAAATCTATAAATATAAGGAAACGGTTTCTTTATGGTATGAGATACAAACTATTCACGCAATAACAGAGAAACCGTTTCTCTGCCTCTCTCTTGATCAAACCCTAGCTGTCTCTCTTCTTGATCAAAACCCTAACCTCCCGAATTCTACTAGCATAGAATTGTGAGATTGTGAGCATTCAACCTTGTGTGGATTATCATTAGAGGGAGTTCTTTCTTGGACTTCAGTTGAGCTGAAGTGAACGGTTTTGGATAATCTGGATCGCACCTGCGTTCTTGTTTCTGAAATTTTTGAATTCCGGCTTCACGAGATAATAAACGCAATCTTCTCCTTTTGCCGTTTCTATTGCAAACCCGTGATTCATGGCTTAGATTTCTTGTTGTTTTCTGCTGCACTTAATCTGATTATGCATGATAGAAATACTACATCTTGTTGATGCTGTAGGATGGTTAGAATGCTTTGGACAGCGAGGAAAGGGTAGCAGTGGCACCCGCCTATCTTTCTAGAATCGGAGGACCTTCCAATTCCCCAACCTGTCCCTCAACTAGTTATCCCTATAGTGAATAACAATGATGATGAGGTTATCCCTATGGAGAGTGACAATGATGGTGAGATTAACCCTATGGAGGATAACAGTGATGAACACTATGGTGAAGAGGAACGGTCTCAAAACTCCTTGGTTCTTTGCTATTGATTAGCAAAGAACAAGAAGAAACCACAGTGGAGGGAGAGGGAAAAAATGTGAGCTGCCAGAGAGAGAGAGACGTGAGTCTTGTGTGGCTAGGGAAAAATTATGGTTTTTTCTTTTCCAAAGAGTTATTTATACAGTTCGCCAAAACTAGGTCTCTCAATATCTGATAAACATATCCCCGGGATTTCAAAACACCCGGATGTTATCCTGAGAATCAGTTTGGCCTAACCCTAAACTCCTCTTAATCGTATCTGGAAAAAATCCTAAGGTCCAAGCTATTGGGTCAGAAAAATATTTATTATTTTTCTTGGACTCAAAAGGCCCAAAATAATAAATATTAATTATTTATTTCCTGGGCTTATATAAACAACCTAATAAATAATTAAGAATCCCAAATGAACCATAATAATTAATCTTTAATTATTTATTTCTTGGGCCTATATAAATAACCCAATAAATAATTTAAAACATTGATTATTTCCCCTAGTTTAAGCTTAGGTTAATTTCTTAATTATTCATAATGGACCTAGGCCCTGAATAATTAATTAACCAATTAAACTAGATAATTAATTTCTCTCAACTCCTATTTTATTTATTTATTTATTTATTTTATTCCAATCCAATAATAAATTAGACTTCCTGAATAAAATTAAATAAAATCAAATAAAATAAAATCCTCTTCACATGAGACCAAATCCTCAACCCAAAATTGGTTAGGACTTACGGGCTATTCCAAGGACCAAAAAGACACATCGCCTTGGCTGCTAAAATGACCAAAATACCCCTACTATATAAATAGATATATTTTGTATTTTAAATATTTCTTAATATCACCATAAGGAAATATTGAGCCCAAGGACAATGCTGCATTCGCAAAGTCTCCGACCTACAGGTGAAATGACTAAAATACCCCTCTACACATCGCCGTCCATTTAGAGAGGAAGAAATGTACTAACACACCCCTAAATGACATCTACCATCCTTAGGCTTCTAGTCCAATGGTCCACGACTTCCTGGAGTGTTTCCGCTTTCCGAGGGAGCTACCCTAAAGCAAACATCCAAGTCATGTTTCCCAGGGCCCTGGACATTTTAGACCATCCGGACAACCACAAGGGGCGATATAGTGCAGAAACTATCTTGTATAAGTCTGTCTTAACTAACTAGTCACACATACCCAACATGCAAGTATATTGGCCCTACGATAAAACCTCAACTCTAGCAAATCAAAGTATATGCTACCAGCTTCACCAGACCACCAACTCATACTCAAGTCGTAGAGTACTAGTCCACGCTGTAGCGGTAGTAGTCTAGGTTTCTACCATGTAGTACTTTGAGAAACCACTACTACCGGTCCTGTTCTACGTATTCGAAATACGCTTATGTCATGAAGTGATTGGACTACTCACTGGCTAAAGGTAAGTCATTCCCCATTTGGAATTCTTAATATAATAACCTAAACATGATGAGGTTCCCATTCTCATCAATAGGTTAAGAACAAATGTTTATGTGTTAAATAACCCGTGATCCATACCTTACTGTGAAAGACACCATTCACATGGATCACTTATTTAAACACAATGGGTCTGTTCCAAACGAAAATCGTGCACAAACAAAAAATAAATTCACAAACAATTTCTGAAAATAAATTCTTTTATTAAAATATTCGATTTTACATCAGAAACTTAGTCTAAGAGGGCATACAATCCAACAATCTCCCACTTGCACTCTAAGACTGGGTAAGTCCATAGGTGCCTACCCTTATGGCGTCTAAGTGTCTCTTGAAGACTCTCTCAGCCAAAGGCTTGGTGAATGGATTTGCTAGATTGTTTTCTGAGGTAATATGCTCCACCACGACTTCCCGTCTCTGGATGAAATCCCGGATCAGGTGGTACTTCCTCTCGATGTGTTTCCCCTTCTTGTGGTTCCGAGGCTCCTTAGATTGCGATACTGCTCCAGTGTTGTCGCAATACATCACAATCGCCCTGTCCATATGTGGAACGACTCCAAGTTCTGAAAGGAACTTCTGGAGCCAAACAGCTTCCTTGGACGCCTCCGAAGCAGCCACATACTCAACTTCCATGGTTGAGTCAGCAATACAAGACTGCTTGATACTCCTCCATGAAATTGCTCCTCCAGACAAGGTGAAGACATATCCACTTGTGGATTTTCTCTCATCCTTATCCGCCTGGAAGTCTGAGTCTGTGTAACCTGTAGGAACCAAATCATCAGCCCTGTAAACCAGCATATAATCTCTCGTTCCCTTGAGGTACTTGAGAATATACTTTACAGCTTGCCAATGAACCTCCCCTGGGTTGGACTAATATCTGCTAACTAAGCCCACGGTAAAGCAGATATCTGGACTAGTACACAACATGGCGTACATGAGACTTCCCACAGCCGAAACGTTAGGAATCCTACTCATTCTGTCCTTTTCTTCTTGAGACTTAGGACAGTCCTTCGAAGAAAATGACAACCCATGTCTGCAAGGGATTAGAGCTCCCTTGCATGAGTCCATGCTGTACTTGGCCAACATCTTGTCAATGTATGTCGCTTGGGATAACCCTAACATTCTCTGCTTCCTATTTCTAAGAAGCCTAATCCCGAGAATGTAGCTGGCTTCTCCCAAGTCCTTCATACTGAATTGACTAGACAGCCAAACCTTTGTAGATGACAATGTCCCTACATCATTTCCAATGAGTAGAATGTCATCCACATACAGGACAAGAAAAACCACATTAATGCCTTCAAGTTTCCTGTACACGCATGGTTCATCTTCGTTTTGAATAAAACCATAAGACTTTACAGTCTCATCAAAACGAATGTTCCATGCTCTTGATGCCTGCTTAAGTCCATAAATGGACTTCTTAAGCTTGCAAACCATGTGTTCCTGGCCTTCAGCAATGAAGCCTTCCGGTTGGGACATATAGATGTCTTCGCTAAGATGGCCATTCAAGAATGCCGTCTTGACATCCATTTGCCATATCTCGTAGTCATAGTGACATGCGATGGCAAGGAGGATGCGGATGGATTTAAGCATGGCTACCGGGGAAAAGGTTTCCTCATAGTCGATACCCTCTTTCTGAGTATACCCTTTCGCCACAAGCCTAGCTTTGAAGGTTTCCACCTTCCCATCCGCTCCTCTCTTTCTCTTGTATACCCACTTGCACCCAATGGGTTTTATCCCTTCAGGTGAAGCTACAAGATCCCAAACCTGATTGAGGTACATAGACTCAATCTCGGCTTTCATTGCTTCATGCCACAGATTTGCATCGGCATCAGCAATAGCCTCCTCGTATCTAGCGGGGTCTTGTTCCCGATGGTCGAGACCAGCTCAAAGGCTTCTCCAGTCCATCTATCCGAACCCTAGACACTCTCCCACTACGACGAGGCTCCATTTGCACAGTGCTCTTGAGGCCGTGCCTCTTCTTGTTCCACAATCGGGTCGAAGAAGTTGATTCCGTAGATAACTTCTCCTCGAAGTTCCAACCTCGTTGAACCTTTAGTGGAAGTACTTTGATCATCTTCCAAGTATCTAGCATTGGTACCGACTAGTACCTTCTCGCTCCTTAGGATGATAAAAGTAGCCTCATTTTGTCCCTTTTGGATACCCAACAAAATAGCATAATTCCGATCTTGGTTCCAACTTGTCTCCTTTGATCAAGACATAAGTCGGACATCCCCAAATCCCGAGATGATTCAGACTTAGCTTACGCCCACCCACATCTCATAGGGAGTCCTAGGTACCGACTTGGAAGGCACCAAGTTCGTAATATATGCCGTTGTTTCCAGGGCATATCCCCAAAAGGACACTCGGAAGAGTAGCATGAGACATCATGCTTCGGACCATTTCCATCAACGTCCTGTTCCTTCTCTCGCCTACTCCGTTCGCCGGGGTGTTCCCGGCGCAGAGAGCTGGGATACTATCCTATGATGTACCATGTAGTCCTTGAATTCACCTAGGAGGTACTCTCCACCACGATCCGATCGTAAGGTTTTGATTAATTTACCTGTCCGACGCTCCACTTCAGCCTTAAACTCTTTGAACTTGTCAAAAGAGTCAGACTTGCGTCTCATCAGGTAAATGTAACCATACCTCGTACAATCATCCGTGAACGTGATGAAGTACTCAAAACCTCCCCTAGCTGGTGTAGACAATGGACCGCACACATCAGTGTGAACAAGACTCAACACCTCCTTGGCTCTATCCGCCTTTGGTGTAAATGACCTCTTGGTCATTTTTCCCATCAGGCAGGATTCACACTGAGGCCAACTTTCCAATCTCAATGAGCCCAAAGGCCCATCATGGATTAGCCTCTCGAATCCCGGTTGAGTTAATATGACCCAACCTTAGATGCCAAAGGTATGAATCATTGATATTGGTCTTTCTCTTCTTAGTTAAAGGTTCAGACTCGAGCGTTATTTGATTGTTTGTTAATAGGGTTTAAAAAGAACAAATTTCCATACATGTGCCCAAGACATAAAATTTCTCCATCTCTACCGATAGAAATACCGTAATGGAAAGATACGTAATATCCTTGATTAATAAGTTTTGCAACCGAAATCAAATTCCGACGAAAACCAGGTACATATAAAATGTCTTTTCAAAACCACTATCTTATTACAATAAAAAATAAGATCCAGCTTCTCCCACCGCAAGGGCCCGCACTTGTGCTCCATTTCCCACTCGAAGCCCATGTTCGCCCTTCTTGAGTCTTCTTATCTTCCTAAACCCCCGCAAGGAGTTACGTATATGATCGTTGGCTCCCGAATCAACAATCCAAGTGGAAGTTGATCCTACCATTGATATGGACTCTAGATAGTAAACATTACCTCGTAGGGTTTTTCTTGGCCTCGAAGATCTCGGACACTCCTTTTCCAGTTGTCCCTTCTTGCCACACTTGAAGCACTTGCCCTTTGGTTTGTCCTTGGGCTGGTTCTTGGTCGAGTTGTCGCATTCCCCTTCTTCTTCTTGAACTTTCGGGCTTAGACCCGAAGTTCTTGAAGAAGAAGTCCTAGCAATCATGGCCTTAGACCGTGGCTTCATGACCTTCTCCGCCATCCGGAGCTCCTTCATCGCTTCAGCTTAAACTCATGTTCAACTTGTTCATGTTATAGTTTAACTTGAACTCGAGTGAAAGAGCCCGGTAGAGATTCGAGAACCATATCCACATGGCTCTCGCGGTCAATGACAACCCCTAAGATTTTCACCTCCTCGAAAGCAGCAATCTTCTTGAGCATATGCTCTCGGACTGATGCTCCCTCAGCCATCTTAGTGTTTACAATTGTTCGAAGAGCCTCCCGCCTTGCGGCCGGCTCTTGTCTCGCGAACATAGTTGCCAATGATTGACTTATGTCATATGCGTAAGCCATGTGCTCGTGTTTTGACTGGAGCATATTAGACATGGAAGCTAACATATAGCAACGTGCCATTTTGTCAACTTTCTTCCATGCCTTTTCAGCCTCTCGCTCTTCAGTGGTGAAACCTTCCCCGATAATAGGGCAAGTTTCATAAAGGACATACTTATACTCCTCAGCTGTGAGTATTATGTCCAGGTTCCTTTTCCAGTCCACATAGTTTGGACCCGTTAGCTTATTCTCCCTGAGAATAACGGCCAATGGACTAAAAGAACCTCCCACCATTTCTGAAAATCGAAAATAAAAGAAAGAATTTAGTTTGTGAAAACAAAATAAAATTTGTGCACTGAAAATAATTTGGCTCTTAGGAAAACTGACATAGCTTCTTGGGAAGATTAACAGTTTCCTAAGCTAAGTGTATTAACCACCACAAATTAATTTCCCTTCTAGGTAATGGTCTAGAGAATAACTCCATCGTGGGATGGCCGTTTCCTCTCATTTCCTATGGACATACCTCGCACTATAACCTCCAACGTGGGCTGGCCGATCATAGTACGTGCCCCGGTTATTAATTACATCATTCCATTAGATCTAGATCCTTGTTGTATCCCTATCCTATATGGGTTCACTCCCAGGGTGACACGAGAGGATCCACGATCTCTAATGAGGACCGTGATGGAAGCCGTGGGGCCGCTGGAACCCCTCTCCTACTTAGTCTTTTAAAATAAAGGTTTTCTGGAAAATATCATTTTGAAATTTCCATTAAGTTTTTCCTTAACTCAAAAAATAAAATATCTAAGTCCAACAAAATCTCTATGTCAAGGCTTATATCCTTTGAGAGATTTTCTCCATGGACTAATTTTATTTAAGTTAAAACTTAATGATTTCAAAATTTTTCCAATTAAAACTTTCTAGAGAGTTTGGTCTCAAGTTTATTTGACAAAATCATTTTTCTAATCCAAACAAAACAAAAATGGCTCTCCATTTTAATTTATAAAAATATCGAAATCCAATATATTTTCTATGTCAAGGATTAAATCCTTTGAGAAAATATTCAAGGATTAATTTTTGTATCAATTAAAATAACCATTTAGTTTTTGAAGAAAAATATTTTTCTTGTCAAAACAAAAAAAATTCCCAAAGACTTTGGTCTTTGCGGAAAAGCACACATAGGTACATAAAAATAAAAGCATGCTAGAAAACAATAAACGGTTTCATGCTTTTCTATTTTTTAAACCTAAGTGCCCAAATAATAGAATTAAACACATTAATTAATTAATTAATTACCTTGTTTAATCCTAAAATCCCTTACTAATATTTTTCATGCAAATATATTCCAAGAATATAAATATTGCAAAAATATTTACTTCGCCTGGTATGGGACCCAAAACAAAAAAGGAAAAAAATAAAAAAATTTGCCAAAAAATGGCTGGCGGTCCACTGCACCGGCCGCACAGGATCCGCACCAGAATGGCCTGCGGTCCACCGCAACCGCAGTGCACCGCGCCGCACCAGATCGCACGCCAGCCACGACCCGTGGACTTCGCCCGCGACCCGCGCCCGGTTCTCCTCTGCTACCGACCCGCGCTTCAGCCCGCGTGCTGCCTCGGTCGGTTCTCCTCTAGACCCGCGCAAGAACCCGAAAACCAAATGAAATTCAATTACAAATTTTGCAATTGAATTAGGCTCAAATCAAAGGAATTGGCTTGGCTTCCGCGGCTTACAGCGACCGGCTCTTGACCCAATTTCGGCAGCAGCTCGGCTCGGCTCAATTGGCTTAGGAATAGTTGTCTTCTTCATTTTTTCTTCTTTCTCGCGCCAGAATTGCAGAAACTCTTCTGCTTCATTTTTTTCAGCCTTCTTCGGCTTCTTTGGACATTTTTACTTACAAAAAACATCCAAACCAAAAACACAACCGCCTATACCCATTTAAATTGGGTTTACACAATTAAACTTGAAAGCCAAAAAAAATTTACAGAGGACTCCTATGCTTCAACGGTGAAGCTTACAAAACCATCTATCCCATACCAAAATAGCGAAGGATCACAGGTATAATCATCTTCTCCATTTTATTAACTACCATTCTCCATATATTGATCAAAACCAGTGTCTCTGATACCACTTTGATGGAAACATGAAAACAGGGGCATGCATTGTAGCGTTAAAAAAAATTGGAGAAAAATAAAACGCGAGCCTTAAAGGCTATGCGGAAGCGTGAAGATCATAAATTTGCATTCCTTAACCCTTCTAGGTTGCGTAGGAACAGATTGAAAGGCTGGAATCGCCTCGCTTTGCACACTTGAAGGAGCTTCCGGTTGAACACCCACTAGCCTTCTACTTCGCCTTGTTTGCATTAACGCTTAGCTCTCCAGCTCTCGGGATATTCTTCAGCCTAACCTCTAGTTGGTGAACACTATGGTGAAGAGGAATGGTCTCAAAACAACTTGGTTCTTTTGCTATTGATTAGCAAAGAACAAGAAGAAACCACAGAGGAGGAAGAGGGAAAAAACGTGAGCTGCCAGAGAGAGAGAGACGTGAGTCTTGTGTGGCTAGGGAAAAATTAGGGTTTTTTCTTTTCCAAAGAGTTGTTTATACAGTTCGCCAAAACTAGGTCTCTCAATATCTGATAAACATATCCCCGAGATTTCAAAACACCCGGATGTTATCCTGAGAATCAGTTTGGCCTAACCCTAAACTCTTCTTAACCGTATCTGGAAAAAACCCTAAGGTCCAAGCTATTGGGCTAGAAAAATATTTATTATTTTTCTTGGACCCAAAAGGTCCAAAATAATAAATATTAATTATTTATTTCCTAGGCTTATATAAACAACCCAATAAATAATTAAGAAGCCCAAATGAACCATAATAATTAATCTTTAATTATTTATTTCTTGGGCCTATATAAATAACCCAATAAATAATTTAAAACATTAATTATTTCCCCTAGTTTAAGCCCAGGTTAATTTCTTAATTATTCATACTGGACCTATACCCTGAATAATTAATTAACTAATTAAACATTATAATTAATTTCTCTCAACTCCTATTTTATTTATTTATTTATTTTATTCCAGTCCAATAATAAATTAGACTTCCTGAATAAAATTAAATAAAATCCTCTTCACATGAGACCAATTCCTCAACCCAAAATTAGTTAGGACTTACGGGCTATTCTGAGGACCAAAAAAACACATCGCCTTAGCTGCTAAAATGACCAAAATACCCCTGCTATATAAATAGCTGTATTTTACATTTTAAATATTTCCTAATATCACCAAAAGGAAATATTGACCCCAAGGACAATGCTGCATTCGCAAAGTCTCCGACCTACAGGTGAAATGACTAAAATACCCCTCTACACATCGCCGTCCACTTAGAGAGGAAGAATTGTACTAACACCCCCCTAAATGACATCTACCATCCTTAGGCTTCTAGTCCAATGGTCCACGACTTCCTGGAGTGTTTCCACTTTCCAAAGGAGCTACCCTAAAGCAAACATCCAAGTCATGTTTCCCAGGGCCCTGGACATTTTAGACCATCCGGACAACCACAAGGGGCGATATAGTGCATAAACTATCTTGTATAAGTCTGTCTTAACTAACTAGTCACACATACCCAACATGCAAGTATATTGGCCCTACGATAGAACCTCAACTCTAGCAAATCAAAGTATATGCTACCAGCTTCTCCAGACCACTAACTGAAACTCAAGTCGTATAGTACTAGTCCACGTTGTAGCGGTAGTAGTCTAGGTTTCTACCATACAGTACTTTGAGAAACCACTACTACAGGTCCTGTTCTACGTATTCGAAATACGCTTATGTCATGAAGTGAGTGGACTACTCACTGGCTAAAGGTAAGCCATTCCCCATTTAAATTCATAACTTAATAACCTAAACATGATGAGGTTCCCAGTCTCATCAATAGGTTAAGAACAAATGTTTATGTGTTAAATAACCCGTGATCCATACCTTATTATGAAATACCACCATTCACATGGATCACTTATTTAAACACAATGGGTCTGTTCCAAATGAAAATCGTGTACAAACAAAAATAAATTCACAAACAATTTCTGAAAATAAATTCTTTTATTAAAATATTCGATTTTACATCAGAAACCTAGTCTAAGAGGGCATACAATCAAACAGAGGTGATGAGAGTAGAGCCTGAACCCTACCCTCCTAATCCCGAGGTGGACTTAGCAGCAGATAGCGATGACCCGGGGGAGATAGACTATGAGTCCCCGCCTAAGCCTTCTTTCCTTCCTTTCTTCAGCCGAGTTGAGCCCGAGGAGAGTTCTTGGCACCCTGGGAAGGAGCCCATGGAGGGATTTGCCAGCGGAGATAGGGTATATTTTTCCAAGAACTCTGGGGGATGGTTATATGAAGCTAATGATGAGGGTTCTGATGAGGATTAGGGGACTAGGAGTTCCTTTGATTTGGATGTTTATTTGTTTACTGTTTTTCAAGAACTTTTATTGTTAAGGATCTTAATTCTGTTTTCTATTAAGGTTTCGAATCTATGCAAGTCCATTTTTGAAAGAGAATTTATTCCTTAGCTAAATTTACATCCGCTTTCCATTTACATCTATTTGTCAATGCATGCAAGTATAACTAAAATTGTTTCACCTTTAAGTGCATACACTTATCATCTGGGGTGTGGTTTAGAATGACACCCAAGCGTCGTGCAACTTCAGCAGGTGGAAGGGTACCGAAAACTAATCAAGTAGCACCAGAAGTGGGAGCAGCCCAGATGCAAGCACCCAATCGGGGTGAAGGGAACAGTCAGAGTATGGGATCAAGGTCTAAAGTTCCAATTGATGTGACTATGGGCCAGGCGTTCAGCAAGATGGCTGAGATTTTGCAGTCAATGACCGAGCGACGGAACCCTCGGGGTGAGGATAAGGCCTTAGAGAGGTTCTTGAAGTTTCAACCGCCCGTCTTCCTAGGCGAAGCAGAACAAGATTAGAAGGCAGAGCAGTGGGTTGAACAGCTAGAGGACATATTCGCAATGCTCCAGTACACCGAGGAGCAGATGGTTAAGTTTGCAGCTTTCCGATTGAGAGGACCAGCTCGGGCATGGTGGCAGCGGGTCCAAGATGACTGGGAGGCAAACGAGCAGGAATGGACGTGGTCCAACTTCGTTGAAGCCTTCAGGGTTGAATACATTCCACAGTGGATTATCGAGAAGCGAGAGGATGAATTTCAGAATTTGACGTAGGGGAGCATGTCAGTTGCTCAATATGCGGCGCAATTCACTCAATTGTCGAAATACTGCTGGAGATTGGTGGATACCGCGCAGAATAGGGCAAGGCAGTTCATTAAGGGGCTGAGACCAGAGCTGCGGAGAGCATTGGCACCTGCTCCACCGACCACTTATTCGGGGGTTGTGGACGCAGCCACTCGAACGGAGAATGAGGACCGCAGCCGGATGGCAATAAAACCCTTCTACCCACCGAGACAGCCGCAAGGACATTTTCTGAGACCACAACCCCACCAGCGCCCCGCCAATCATCAATGGCAGAACCGGGGAAAGCAAGCCCGGACAACACGAAGTGGACCTGCCCCGAATCTCCAATCATGTAGGCAGTGTTGAAGGAAAGGCCACACCGAGAGAAATTGTTGGTCTAAGGGTGGTGAAAAGAAATGCTATCACTGTGGCGACCCGAACAACCTAAGGAATGCCTGCCCCAAATTGCACCGCGTCGGGCAAGGAAACCCGGCTCAAAACCCGGGGCCCAACCGAGCCAACCCCGCAGGAGTATCCGGGAGTGGAGCACCGAAGCCGCAAGTGAAGGCTAAGGTATTCGCTCTCAACAGAGAGGAAGTTGGGGCCGATGCAGCGGTGGTAGAAGGTACGTTCACTATTCAAGGACGTTCCGTTAATGCTTTGATTGATCCTGGCTCTACTCATTCCTATATAAACAAGTTGTGTGCATGTCATTTGGGTTGGGATGGAATGGAGCTACCTTTTATTTTAGAGGTAAGCACACCTCTGGGGAAAATGGTGCAAGCGGATCGGTATGTAAAGGAGTGTAAAGTTAATGTGGGGAAAGAAAGTTTGGAGGGGGATTTGATAGTGTTAGACCTTGAGGATTATGACTTGATTTTGGGGATGGACTGGTTAGCCAAACATGGGGCTAGGGTAGACTGTAGAAATAAGACAGTCCAGTTCATCAGACCGGGTCGTGATGTATTGGAATTTAATGGCAAGAGGGTGAGAGAATGTAAGTACTTGATTGCGGGGGCTAAAGCCCGAAAATTATTGAAGCAAGGGTGTCAATGGTACCTGGCTTACGTGATAAACAAGCCGAAGGACCAGTGCACCCTGGAGGACACAGAAGTAGTAAGGGATTTCCCCGATATGTTTCCAGTAGAACTTGATTCTCTACCTCCTAGCCGAGAAGTGGAATTTACCATCGACTTAGTTCTGGGAGTGGAACCAGTATCGCGGACACCGTACCGGATGGCACCGGCAGAGTTGAAAGAGTTGAAGGAGCAGTTGGAGGAGTTAGTGAGTCAAGGTTATATCAGACCTAGCACGCCGCCTTGGGGAGCGCCTGTGCTATTTGTGAAGAAGAAGGACGGCACTCTGAGGCTATGCATTGACTACCGGGGTTTAAACAATTTAACGGTCAAGAACAAGTATCCCTTACTGTTGATTGACGAGCTGTTCGACCAGTTGCAAGGATCCAGTTGCTACTCTAAGTTAGATCTGAGGCAAGGGTACTACCAGGTGTGGATAAGAGAAGATGATATTCCCAAGACAGCCTTTAACACCAGATATAGACACTACGAGTTCGTAGTGATGCCGTTCGGGGTGATTAATGCTCCAGCAATATTCATGGACCTGATGCACCGGGTATTCCGACCTTATCTGGACAAGTTCGTGGTAGTCTTCATCGACGACATTTTAATTTACTCCAAGAGTCCGGAGGAGCATGCGGAGCATCTGAAGCTCGTATTGGAGAAATTGCGGGAGCACAAGCTGTACGCTAAGTTCAGTAAGTGCGAATTCTTGATAGACAGTGTGGTATTCCTTGGCCATGTGGTGACCAAGGAGGCAATCAAGATAGATCCGACAAAGGTTGAAGCGGTATCAGACTGGAAGCAGCCGGAGAATATTACCGAGATCCGGAGTTTCTTGGGATTGGCTGGATATTACCGAAGGTTTATCAAGGGATTTTCGACGCTTGCATCGCCAATGACCCGTCTGTTGAGAAAGGATGTTCTATTTGTGTGGAACAAAAAATGCGAGAAAAGTTTTCAAGAATTGAAGAAAAGACTGATGACAGCACTGGTATTGAGTCTACCGGAAGAAGGCAAACCTTACGCACTGTATACCGATGCTTCGAAAGAAGGACTGGGAGCGGTGCTGATGCAAGACAGGAAGGTGATTGCTTATGCATCTCGAAAGCTAAGACCTCATGAAGTGAACTACCCCACTCATGATCTGGAGCTAGCAGCTATAGTGTTCACCCTCAAGAAATGGCGACACTACCTGTATGGAGCCGAATATGAGGTGTTCACCGACCATAAGAGTTTGAAGTATATCTTCACTCAAAAGGACCTAAACCTGAGGCAGCGAAGGTGGATGGAATTCCTAGAAGAATACCGTTGTCCGATCAACTACCATCCTGGGAAGGCCAACGTTGTGGCAAACGCCCTGAGTAGATAAGTTGGAATGGCCAGACTGAAGGTGCAGGAAATGCAAGCGGTCCAGGATGTGTTGGACAGAAGGGTGGAAGTACGAGACAGGGAATTATCATCAGCAATCTGAGGTTGGGGCCAGATCTGAAGAAGGAAATCGTGGAAGCTCAGCAAAGCAACGCCGTGTTTCAACATTTCAAGGATAAGGAGCTTTAGCGGCCAGGCAATGAATTCCGTCAAGATGAGGTGGGAGTTTTTCATTTTAGAGATCGATTATGTGTGCCCGGAAAGCAGCAATTGAAGGATAGAATTTTGGAGGAGGCGCACAAGAGCAAGTATGCCATTCATCCGGGGGAAATCAAGATGTACCAGTATTTGAAGAGAGCTTATTGGTGGCCCAGACTGAAGCAAGACGTGGTCAAATATGTTTCGACCTGTCTCACCTGCCAGAAAGTTAAAGCAGAGTATAAGAAGTCAGCGGGACTATTGCAGCCATTGCCAGTGCCGAAATGGAAGTGGGAGAAGGTGACTATGGATTTCGTCACCAGACTTCCCATGTCAAGGACTCAAAAGGACGCTATATGGGTGGTGGTGGATCGACTAACCAAGTCGGCCCATCTCATACCGGTGAATGTGAGGGTCTCGATGGAGAAGCTAGCTCAGACTTATGTTCGAGAGATTGTCCGACTTCATGGAGTGCCTTCAAGCATAGTGTCAGACCGAGACCCGTGGTTTACGTCCTGTTTTTTGGGAAAGTTTCAGGAAGCAATGGGGTCGAATTTAAAATTCAGTATAACGACGCATCCGTAGACCGATGGGCAGTCAGAAAGGGTGATCCAAATATTAGAGGATATGTTGAGAGCCTGTGTCTTAGATTTCGGAGATAAATGGATCGAGTGTATACCGTATGTCGAGCTGTCATATAATAATAGCTACCAAGCCTCAATTGTGATGGCACCGTATGAGGCTTTGTATTGGCGCAAGTGTCAAGTACCGTTGTATTGGAGCTGGTCGAAAGATGGTCATGTGGACAAAACCGGATAGGTCTGTGTCCAAGAAATGTTGGATAAAGTGAAACTAATTTGGGAAAGGTTAAAGGCGGCTCAGAGCCGGCAGAAGAGCTATGCGGACAACCGGCGAAGAGAATTGGAATTTCAAGTCGGGGACCACGTATTTCTAAAACTAACACCAAATAGGGGAATTTTGAAGCATCCGAATGGTGGAAAGTTGAATCCGAGATATTTGGGGCCGTTTCTGATTAAGGAAAGAATTGGACCGATAGCTTACCGATTGGACTTGCCGGATGGGTTGACGGGTATCCATGATGTGTTTCATGTGTCACAATTGAAGAAGTATAATGCGGATCCTAGTCATGTATTGAATGATGAACCGTTGGTGTTGTAGACAGACCTGAGCTACGTGGAGAAGCCTGTGCAGATATTGGACCGCAGTGTTAAAACACTCCGAAATAAGCAGATACCAATGGTTAAGATTCAGTGGGAGAACCATGGCACGCAGGATGCCACATGGGAGTCGGAAGATTGGGTTAAGCGAAAGTACCCCGAGTTGATATAGAGGTATGCTTGAATTTCGGGACGAAATTCTTCTAAGGAGGGGAGGATGTGAAACCCCAATCAAAACCAACCATAAAGTAAGGGGGTTGGGATGCATAACATACTTTACTACATGATTAAATATATTTTTATTTGATTTTATGAGCTTGGATTCGAGTTCTAATGTCTTGGAGGCGTGTTGGAGAATATTGAGTGAGAATGGTAAAATGGTAATTTTTGCCTGAGGTGAAAATAGGGAGATAGCTTGAGGATTGAATAGGAAATAAATTGCCAATGAAAATAACAACAAGAGTTGTTGTGGTTTAGTGGTTAGAGACTTAAAATTAATTCTTAAGGTCTTGGGTTCAAATTCTATCATAGTAGCTTTAGCTTGGTTAAATTTTATTTCTATTTGGGAAGTAATAATTTCGGCCTTAGTGGTGTTGGGAGTAGGGTAGAGATGTTGTCCTATGGGAGGCATGATAGGAGTCTTCAAATCCTACTCATTTGTTTTACTCGAATTTCCTAAGAGGAATTCATTTTTCCTTGATCTTTGATTTTTCCTTAGTTCTCAACTCATGAGGTTGAGCAAGTTGTTCTAGCCATTTTCTTTCCAGAAATTTCAGTAAAGTGCTGTGGCTTTGTAAGATCAAAATGTCTTAGTGAAGGACTTCTTATGGTCCGAAAATGTGAAAGAGTTGTGAGAGATTTCAAGAGGAAAATTCTTTTAGTGAGCTTGTTGAAAATTCACTCTAGCTAGTTCATCTTCCTTCTTGGAATGGACTGAAATTTTCCAGCTTACTATACCCTTAAGGTGTCGAGTTTCTTAGCTAACATTCCCTCCGAAATGCTGCTAGAAAAATGGTCTTTTGGATCAGCTTGCAATCTGAATTCTTTAGCCATTTTCGGACTGCTCAAAGCTGGAGCAAAACCAGGAAAAATTCCTGTACAAATCACAACTTTGAGAGTCCACAACCAAGCTATTTTCTTCCAGATTTTGTTGAGCACTTTAGCCAAGTTTTTCCTCCATGAAGAAGGTTGGAAACCAGCCTTGAACACCCCTGAAATTCCCCTTCAAACTCACTGCAAGATGGCAGGAAAATGGCAGCCGAAAAAGCTGTCCAGAAATTCCAGCCTAGCGAAATTCTATTATGGGCAGTTCAAATTGTCCAGCTTTGTTTCCTAATCTTCCTCCAGCCGAAACACCATCATTGTTCTGCATAAACCTTCCTTAAACCTCCAGCAACTGAGCTCCGTTTTTTCCCTTAAACTTCTGCACGAAATTCAGACATGGCTGCCCAAAAATCTCTCCAACAAATCCCTACAATTATGCTTGATTGACTATCAAATTTCCAGCCACCATAGTTTAGCAACTTTCCATAATGTATCTCTCAAATAACCTGACTTCTTCTTCACCATTATGCTCCCTATTTTCGGCCACCATAAGCTTCCTTAAGCCAGCATTAATCCCACCGAAATTCTACTCAAAGCAGTCAGCCATGGCAGACTTCCAAAGCTCTCCAACAATCAAGATATTCTAGGATATTTAGTTTTCAAATTTACTTTCTAAAAATATTCTTCATGGATTTTAACAACTAACCTTTCCTTTTCCCTTCCAAATCAGAGAATCATCTTCCTAAACCCTATAGAAATTTGGCCATCCCTAGTTCTCATAGAATTTCGGCAGTTGCAAACTACAATATCACAAATTCCTTCAACCTTCAAGAACACACACACTGCACCAAGAACACCTACTTCTTCCTTTCACCTAATACCCCACCAAACCACTTCAAACCTTCTCTAAAATATCCAGATTTGACCTACTCACTGCCGTGAGTCCATCAACACCATTTTTAGCATCAAACTCCACAAATCAACTCGCTACTTCGGATCAAAACCAGAAAATTCTGTGAAGGTTCAAGAACACCTTCAAGGTAGGTTTGTTCTAACAACTTCATCTTCTCCAATCTTGATCTCTAGTGAGAATATATGTGAATAGACATGCTAATGGTCTCTCTCTCTCTCTCTCTCTCTCATGGCCGAAACTCCCTCTCTTGGCCGGATGGCTTCTTCCTCCATGGCCATGCTCCCTCCACCTTCCTTAGACAATTTTAGGCATCTAGGAATTGAGATCCATTCTAAACTCCTTCAAGGCATCCCTCAACCAAGTGTGTCCCTTCAATCTTTCTTTTAAATTCTAGATTCATGTCTCTAGGATGATGTTGATAGTATGTGGATTGTGATAGGATTTGAGTATGCATTGTAGAGATTGAAGCATGAATATATGTATGATTGTGAAGGAGATGTGATTTATGCATTGAAGGATTATATTGTTTGATTGAATGATGATTTGGGGTTTGATGCATGTTTTCATGTCATAGGTAGTATTTGTGATGAAGTATGCTAGAGATTATGTCACCATTGGTGATTAGGACTTATATTCATGTTGGATTTATTGAAGCCATGGCCATATCTTTGCTAGTAGAGGATAGATCATGTCTTGATAAATTGAGATCTATGCTTGTATGCATGATTTGGATGAATTGATGAGTTGAATGGTTGTATATGTTCATGATTGTGAGTAACCTTGGAATTATGATCATGATCTAGTTGTCCCTAAGCAAATTTTTATTTCATGAATAAAATATTTAGTAATATAATTTTGATAGTGATTTCGAAAAAAACCCTAGGAAGGGTGGATTTGGAATATTATATTTATATAAAGGAAAATTTATTCAAATAAATAATAGTTTTAATAGAAAAATAAATATATATAGATATTTTATAAAATAATGAGATCAACTAAAGCCTTTTATGGAAATAACCATGATTAGTAAAATACTTATTTCTATAAATTTAATTATCGTCTTTTAATCAAAAACTATTAAAACTTATTTATTATTTTTCCAAGCAAGATTCATTAAAATTCATTTTCAACTAACTTTAGTTATCAATTATTTTCTAACAACTAAATTATTAATAAATCATTAACAAATAAACTCTAAATTTTTCTTAGCGAGTTTTTAACCTTTAACTTATTAGTACCTATTTTCCAAAACATTAATTATTTTAAATATCAAATTATCCTTAGCCTATAAACCTATTTATTTATTGAGTGGCCTTAAAGCTTGGGACACTAGGATCATGATAGTAGTAAGTTGAGCTGTTTTAAAATTGGGGAAGTGGATTGTGGCTTGAAATTGATTGTGTTTTGTATTTGCCCATGTGGGGTTAGGTTAGCTGTTGGAGACCTTTTATTTGTGAGCAAGAGTCAGGTAAGCTCCTGCATAAAGCCTGATTGATGTGAAATGTTTTCCTTATGGCAAGCCAAATGTAGAGTGTATGGACACTCATTTATGTAAAGGCAATTGAGGGTTGAACTCTCTCTTATTTCAAACATTTGAATTATTTAAAAATGAAAAAGCAGATTTGCCAAACTCAAGCTCTTTCTCAAGTTGATTTTTACAAGGACTTTGGAAACCCTCAAAATGCCATTTTCATGTGGAACAATGTTTTGTTCATTTTATCCCAACTGGGAAACGTCGTTGAGTACTCAATAAGGGTGGACTACTAGGACTAGTCCTTGAGGGGTTAGGGTAAGTCTCTCAGTAGGTGGCCACCTCTGAGGGGTGAGTCCTTCCCGGATAGGACGTCAGTCCAGTGGGTCGTGCCGGTCCGAGCTAGCAGTGTTCTTTTCAGTCAAGTGACTGTGTTTTGCTGGAATGGACACCCGGTTATTGTTTAGTTATAGAGAAGGAGGAGTATCTTGCCCAGTAGGCCAATCACCTACTTTTGTCAGTCTGCACAAAGTGTGGCATTCTGACCGGCGGTATGCACAAAGTGTGGCATACTGACCATCCAATTGTGGGGCCCAACGTGTGGTAACCCATAATCCTTTCTTATGAGTGGTTGATTTTGTTGATCATGTATGGCTGGATAAGATAAAACGCTACTTTTGCTTTTGACTAATGTTTATTGTTTGCCAATATTTCTCTTATAAAGATTTCGCACTTTGCATCCATGAACTGCTTTCACTAAACACCTAAAGCACACACGGACTTACTGAGATTTTTGTCTCATCACCTTTTTACCATGATTTCAGGTCGATCCTGCTGTGGGAATGAGTAGCTAGTGTAATTTGCCTGGGAAGAGATTGTTATCGTTTATTTCTATGTATTGCTTTGGGGAGCCGAGAGTGGATAATTTTATTTATGGTTTTGTTTTGAGAATTAATGGATTTATTCTTGGAGTATTTTGTGATGTAATAAATTTTTAAGTTAAAGTATTATTTTATTCCGCTTTTTTATTTGTGTGACCTAGTTATAAAGACCCCTTGTCCTTTGGACGGGGCGACATCCCCAGCCCTGGCGGGCCTAGGTAGCGGGGTGTTACAGTTAAAATTTATTACAACCCAAAAATTCAAGAACAAATCCAAAATAAATTGTTCACTATCATCTCTCAAAGAAACATATAAAATAAACAACAAGAGTCTTTAAGTAGGCAACATTCTAGCTACTCATCCCTACAGAAGGATCGACTTGAAACATGGCATAAAAGGGGATGAGATAAAAATCTCAGTAAGTCCGTGTGTGTTTTGAGTATTCAGATAAACAGTTCATCTATACAAGTTGTAAAAACTTCATACGAAAAAGTACTGGCGATTGTTAGACAGTGTTAAAAATAATGAGTGGCGTTTTGCTTTTCCAACCATACATGTGCACAATAAATTCAACCACTCAAAAGGGCGGCCATGGGTTACCACACGTTGGGCCCCATGACCATACAACTGCCAGAATGCCACACTTTGTACAGATTGACAAAAGGTAGGTGTACGGCCTACCGGGTAAGATACTCCTCATTCTCTACACCCAAACAAATTGGTTATCCACTTCGACAACACACAGTCCATATGACTGAAACTTGCTAGCTCGGACGGCATGACTAAGTAGTACTGTCATTTCTCTAAGTTGAGTTTATCTTCTGGAGGTGGCCTCCTACCAGAAGACTCACTCTTGCTCTTCAAAACTAGTACTACTAGCCTACCCTTATTGAGTACTCAACATTGATTGTCCTACTTGGGAGAAAACTAATAAAACATTGCTTTATTTTGAAATAGCAATTAAGGGTTTCTAAGTCCGTGTCAAAATTGCTTTTAGAAATAGTTTGGTGTTTGAGCAAATCTGCTTATTGATTTTCAAATAATTTACTTGACTAAAACAAGAAAGGAAACAATCCTTAATTGTCTTTACAAAATAAGAGTTCACACACTTCGCGTTTGGCTTGCCATGGTAACCTTTTTACAGTAAATAAGTTTTATGCAGGAGCTTACCTGATTCTTTACTTGAGCTAATTCAAAGATCTTACAAAGCTGACCTAACCCCACCTAGGGTAAACACAAGCGATAATTAAACTCAAGCCAAATTTGCTTCCATAAATAATCCTAGTTCAGCCTATTACAATCATGACCCTAATGTCCTAAGCTTTCAGGCTAGATGATAATGGTTTTTGTAAAATAAAACTAACTTGATAATAAAATAACTAGGGATTGTGAAATTATTACTAATAAGTTATAGGTTCATATATAATCTTTGTTATTAATAAATAAACTAGGGTTTATTTGATGAAAGGTCCTAAGTATTAAAAATAATAAATTATTACTAATCTCTTAATTAATAATTAGTAGATAGAAAATAATTAGTAAATAAAATTAATAGTAAATTTTATTAAATTTAGATCAAAAGGTAATAAATAAATTTTAATAGTATTTATTTTACCTATTATGATTATTTATATAAAAGGCCTTATTTATTATTATTACTATATATAATATTTTTATATATATTATTATTATTATTATTATTTTAAAAGAATATATCATTTATTTGGCTAAAATCTCACTATTTCATTTAATACTCCAATTCCAAAGCTTCCTAGGGTTTTCGAAATTATTAGAGAAAAATATAGTACTAATTTTTAACAATGTATTAAAATTGGCTAACTTAAATGGTTTTGTATCAACAAGATATGATCATAATTTTCCTATGGCTAACAAGAATCATAAGCATAAAATCCAACATCAATCAACCAACTATTCTATTCATGCATAAAGGCTTAAATCCATATCTACTCTCACATGATCTAAACCTCACTAAGTATAATCATATTCATGGCGTCAACAAGAATTCAATAACATGAATCTTATTCACCAAAGGTGACATAATATCTAGCATGCTTAACCATCCAACTTACTCAAAACATGAAAAACATGCATCAATTCACAAGAAATACTACAGCACTTAATCATGGCAAAACATCCTCATACTCCAATCTCAACTCCACCATACACAAGCATATACTCAATCCCAAAACATCATCTATCCTTTTCTAACAACGTCTAGGAGACATGATTTTAGAATTAAGGAGGGGGTTAAATAGAAATACTTGGTTGGTGACAATCTTGTTGAAGATCCAAGGACATCCACACGCGAATGGGGCTTGATTTGTCCAAGGAAGAAGAAGAACAATGGCCATGGTTGAAACAACCATTTCGGCTGTGTGTGTGTGTGAGAGAGAGAGAGAGAGAGAGAGAGAGAGAGAGAGAGAGAATATTAGTACATTATATTAAAGATTGAAGAGAAAAAAAGAATGATCAAAATCGTTGAGAGAGTTCTTGAATCTTCAACAAAAAATCTAGTTTTTGATCCGATAGCAGATTTTTGTTTTCAATGTTTGATGTTATAAAATACAACAATGGTCTCTAGAGGGTGAGGAGACGTGATCCGGAGTTTTTGGAAGCGATTGGAGGCATTTGGAGCGGTCTTTGCCTTGGAGAATGGTGGTGTGTGTTCTTGGTGTTCTTGAAGAAATGGAATGGATGGAGAGAAAGCTGGACAAAATTTGCTGAAGGATGTTGGCTGAATAGTTAGAGGAATTCATGTGATTGAATTTTCAGATTAGGGGAAAGAGGGAAAGATGGTTGTTTGAAATTTAAAAGAAATAATTTAGGGAGTGAATTAAGGTAGAAGATATCGTAAGAGTGGTTTGGTTGATGGAGGTTGTTGGAGCTGCTATGGCCGACTGGTTTTGTTGAGATGAATGAGGTTTGTAAGAGCTATAGGGTGGCTGAAATTCTAAGTGTAATGGTGGGAGGATTGCTGGTTGTTTAGAGCCTAATCAATGGAAGTTTTTATGGAGCAATTTGCTGAAATTTTGAATTCTAATTGGAAGCTTGATTGGAGTAATTGATGGAGTGATTGAAGGAGTAGCTATGGTACTCATTCATGCAAATCAATGGAGGGGGTGAAGAAGTTTAGTTCATGGTTGACTTAGGTTAGTTTCACAGAAAGTTGAAATGATTTCAGACAACGCTTGAAGAGGAAGCAAGGCTGGAGTTTTTGGTTGTTCATTCGAATGGTTTGCTGAAATTTTTGTGCAGATTTTTCTGCAATGTTCTAGCCGACTTGCAAAATGTTTGAAGGGGCATTGGAGGGTCCTTTAAGGCTGGTTTCCAATCTTCTTTATGGAGGAAAGATAGAGATGAAATACTGGTTTGAAGGCTAGAAGAAACAGCTTGGTTTTTGGAGTGCTAAGTTGCGAAACTGTCCAGGTTTTTTTTCCTGGTTTGCACAGCTTTGTGCAATCCAATTTTTGGCCAAAGATTTCAGTCTTCAAATTGAAAAAATTGTCTATTTTTCTTGTAGTATTTGAGTGAGAAAAATGGTTGAAGTTTTCTAAAGCTAGACTAGTCAATGAAGTTGGAAAATTTCCAAATTACTACCATGAAGAAGAAGAACACTTATGGAATGGAATTTGAAGGTTCAACCATGGAGATTAATTCTCTTGGGAACCCAGCTTAACTCCCTCCCCATTTCTAGCCAATACTTTATCCTCTAAGAATCATTTTCAAGATTCCAAGGTTAATGAACCTTGCTGGATTTTCTGGAAATAAAAATGGCCTTGGGATAAATTGAACATCTTAATTGATAAAGAATTAAGGTAAGCTAGAGAGTAGAAGGACATGAATCCCTTAAGAATTCTTATAGGGCATAAGAATAAAATTAGGACATTCCCTTCATGTTTTCCCTAGGACAACACTCATAGTTCTACTTATGGAATACAAAGGCCGAAAGTCCAACCTTAAACAAAATAAAATTTAATCATGCTAAAACTTAAATGATAGGTTTTTAACTCAAGACCTTAGAGATTAATTCCAAAGCTCTAACCACTAAACCACAACAACTCTTGTTCTTATTTTCTTTCCCAAATATTCTTCCTATTTAATCCTCAAGCTATCTCCCTATTTTCACTTCAAGAAAAATTGCCACTTTACCCTTCTTACTCAATAAGCACAACTAAGATTTCTAGACTATAAATTATAATCCTAAAGCACATAAAATCATTCAAAAATATATTTATGCAGGCAAGAAAATATGATATGCATCTTATCCCCCTTACTCTAGGGTTGGTTTTAGATGGGGTTTCACATCCTTCCCTCCTTAGGAGAATTTCGTCACGTAATTCAGGCATACCTCTATCTCAGATCGGGATACTTTCGCTTTACCCACTCTTCTGTTTCCCATGTGGCATCTTGCGTGCCATGATGCTCCCACTACACCTTTACCATCAGAATCTGCTTATTTCGAAGAGTCTTGATACTTTGGTCTAATATTCACACGGGTTTCTCCATATAGCTTAAATCGGGTTGCAACACCAACGGCTCATCATTCAAAATATGACCAGGATCGGCATTGTAATTTTTCAGCCGTGATACATGAAACACGTTGTGAATTCCTGTCAATCCATCCAGCAAATCTAATCAATATGCCACCGGCCCAATTCTCTCATTTATCGGGAACGGTCCCAAATACCTCAAATTTAGCTTCCCACCTTTCAGAGGCTTCAAGATTCCTCTATTCGGTGTCAATCTTAGGAATACATTATCTCCCACCTGGAATTCTAACTCTCTCCACCTATTGTCTGCATAGCTCTTTTGTCAGTTCTTCGCTGCTTTCAACCTCTCCCTGATTAACTTAGCCTTGTCCAACATTTCCTGAATGTAGACTTCTCCAGATTTTCTTATAGGACCATCTTCTGACCAACTCTACTATAGCAGTACTTGACACTTGCGTCCATATAGTACCTCATACGAAGCCATTCCAATCGAAGCTTGATAACTGTTGTTGTACAACAATTCAGCATACGACACACATTCCATTTATTCCCAAAATCCAGTACACACACTCTCAGCATATCCTCTAGTATCTGTATAACCTTTTCTGACTGCCCATCAGTTTGTAGATGTGCCGTCGTGCTGAACTTCAGACTCGACCCCATTGATTCTTAAAACTTGTCCTAAAATCGAGATGTAAACCTTGGATCTCGGTCAGACACAATACTGGAAGGCACTCCATGCAGTCGGACTATTTCTCGCACATAGGTCTGCGCTAACTTCTCCATGGAATCTCTTACATTCACTGGTATGAAATGTGCTAATTTGGTCAGTCGATCCACCACCACCCATATGGCGTCCTTCTAGGTCGTTGACATAGGAAGTCTGGTAACAAAGTCCATAGTTACTTCTTCCTACTTCCATTCAGGTACTGGCAACGACCGCAACAGTCCTGCTGACTTCTTGTTCTCCGCTTTGACCTTCTGAAATGTGAGACATGTTGAGAAATATTTGACCACATACTGCTTCATTCTAGGGCACCAATAAGCCCTCTTTAGATCCTGGTACATCTTGAATTCCCCCAGATAAATGGCATACTTGCTCTTATGCACCTCTTCCAAAATTCTTTCATTTAATTATTGTTCTTCAAGTACGCACAGTCGATATTTGAAATACAAAGCTCCCACTTCATCCTGCTGGAATTCACTGCCTTACCGTTTGAGCTCCTTGTCTTTGAAAAGCTAAAATTTTGCATTATTTTGCTGAGCTTCAATAATTTCCTACCTTAGATCTGGTATCAACTCTAGGTTGCAAACAAAAATTTTCTCCCCTTGCACTTCCACTCTCCTATCCAACGCATCCTAAACCACTTGAATCTCTTGTACCCTTAGCCTAACCATACTAACTTTTCTGCTCAAGGCATCAGACTCAACGTTGGCCTTCCCTGGATGATAGTTGATTGGACAACGATACTTTTCCAAATATTCCATCCACCTTCATCTGTCTCAGATTCAAGTCCTTCTGGGTGAAGATGTACTTCAGGCTCTTGTGGTCAGTGAACACTTCATATTCCACTCCGTATAGATAGTACCACCATTTCTTTAAAGCAAACACAATGGCAGCCAACTCTATATCATGCGTGGGGTAATTGACTTCATGAGGTCTCAACTTCCGAAAGCATAAGCGATCACCTTTCGGTCTTGCATAAGAACTGTTCCCAAACCTTCTTTCGAAGCATCTGTATATAGCGCGTAAGGCTTATCTCTCTCTGGTAGACTCAACACTGGAGCAAACATCAATCTTTGCTTTAGCTCTTGGAAACTCTTCTCACATTTTTCACTCCAAACAAATGGTACGTCTAATAGCCAGTCAATCCCAAGAAGCTTCGAATCTCAATGATGTTCTCCGGTTGCTTCCAGTCCGAAACTGCTTCAACCTTCAATGGGTCTACCTTGATTCCATCGCTGGTCACCATGTGGCCAAGAAATACCACACTGTCCAGCCAAATCTCACACTTGCTAAACTTGGTGAAAAGCTTGTGCTCTCTTAGCTTCTCCAATACCAGCTTTAGATGCTCCTCTAGACTCTTGGAATAAATGAGTATGTTGTCAATAAAGACCACCACGAACTTGTCCAAATAGGATCAGAATACTTGATGCATCAAATCCATGAACACTGCTGGTGCATTGGTTACCCCGAATGGCATTACCACGAACTCATAGTGACCATATCTTGTGTTAAAGGCCATCTTGGGGATATCATCCTCTTTTTATCCTCACTTAATAGTACCTTTGCCTCAGGTCCAGTTTGGAGTAACAACTGGATCCTTGCAACTGGTCAAAGAACTCATCAATCAATGGTAGTAGGTATTTATTCTTGATCGTCAGGTAGTTCAAAGCCCGATAGTCGATACACAGTCTCAGAGTCCCATCCTTCTTCTTCACAAATAACACAGGTGCTCCCTAGGGCAACGTGCTAGGTCTGATGGAACCTTGCTTCACTAACTCTTCTAGCTGCTCATTTAGTTCTTTCAACTCCGCCGATGCTATCCGATATGGTGTCTGGGATACTATTTCTGCTCCTAGTACTAGATTAATGGTAAATTCAACTTCTCGACTGAGAAGTAGAGAAGTGAGTTCCGCAGGGAGCACATCGGGAAAATCCTTTACTATCTCAGTATCCTCCAGAGTGCACTACTCATTTGGCTTGTTTATCACATAAGCCAAATATCCTTGACATCCTTGCATCAACAATTTTCGGGCCTTAGCCCCAGCTATCAAATACTTCAATTCCTTTACTCTCTTACATTTAATTCCAACACATCACACCCTGGTCCAATGAACTAAACTGATTTATTCCTATAGTCTACCCTAGCCCTATGCTTCTCTAGCCAATCCATTCCCAATATCAAATCATAATCATCAATATCCAGTACTATCAAATCTCTCTCAAAATTTTCTCTCCCCACTTCAATTTTACAATTTCAGACATACCGATCCACTTGCACCATCTTCCCCAGAGGTGTAATCACCAACAATGTAAAAGGTAGTTGTACTCCATCCTGACCCAAATAATATGCACATATCTTGTTTAAATAGGAATGGGTAGATCTAGGGTCTGTCAATGCATTAATGGAACGTCTTTAGATAGTAAATGTACCTTCCACCACCACCACATCAGCTCCAACCTCCACTCAATTTAGAGCAAATACCTTTACTTTCACTTAAGGCTTTGGTGCTCCATTCCCGAATGCTCACGTGGCATTGGCTCTATTAGCCCCCAGATTCTGAGCTGGATTCTCTTGCCCAACTCGGTGAAGCTTAGGATAAGCGTTTTGCAAGTGGTTCGGTGCCCGCAGTGGAAACATTTCCATTCACCTACTTTGGATGAATAGTTCTTCTCTGTGTGGCCTTTTTTTCCACATTTCCGGCATAACAGAAGATTCTGCATAGGGCCAGCTGGTGTTGTCCGTGCTTGTTTTTCCCGATTCTGCCACTGCTTTGGCGGGGCGCTTGTTGTATTGCTGCCTCGGGAAGTGTCCTTGCGGTTGTCTTGGTAGTTGGAAAGGTCTCGATGCCATTCTGTTGCGGTCCTCATTTTCTGTCCGGGTGGCTGCGTCAATGGCCCCCGAGTAGGTCATTGGTAGAGAAGGTGCCAACGCCCTCCTCAATTCTTGCCTGAGCCCCTTGACAAAATATCTAGTCCTGTTCTGCTCAGTGTCCACTAGACACTTGCAGTATTTTGATAGATGGGTGAACCATGCTACGTACTGAGCTACCATTATACCCCCTACTTTCAATTCTTAAACTCGTCTTCCTGCTTCTCCACTATCCACTGAAGGATGGGATTTGAACAAAATAAAATAAAATTTATTTTACGCTAAAACTTAAATGATGGGATTTGAACTCAAGACCTTAAAGATTAATTCCAAAGCTTTAACCACTAAACCACAACAACTCTTATTATTATTTTCTCTCCCGAATATTCTTCCTATTTAACCCTCAAGCTTTCTCTCTATTTTCACTTCAAGGAAAATTACCACTTAACCCTTCCTACTCAATAAGCACAACTAATATTTCTAGTCTATAAATTATAATCCTAAGCACATAAAATCATTAAAAAATTTATTTATGCATGCAAGAAAATATGATATGTATCCTGATCACCTTACTCTAAAGTTGGTTTTAGATGGGGTTTCACATTGTACATATCATAGAGTACCTGATAAATCCAATTGCCGAGGCATATGGAATCTTACTGATGTGATCTCTTTCAATTTATGTCTTTGGAGACATCAACTTTGAAAAGCTTACACCATGTGACATGGGTAAGAATCCCTTTTTAGATTTATCCATGCTACACCTCTTTAGCATTTTATCTATGTATGTAAACTGCGAAAGACCTAGCAACCTTTTGTATCTATCTCTATAAATCCTTGTTACGAGAATATAGGTTGCTTCTCTAAGGTCTTTCATGAAGAATTATTTGGACAACCAAACTTTAACCGTTTGCAAGACAGGTATATCGTTTCCCATTAGCAATATGTCATCTACATAAAGCAATAAGAAAACGATTGCACTCCCACTAACCTTCTTGTATACACAAGGCTTATCCATATTTTGAATAAAACCAAACTTTTTGATTGTTTCATGAAAATGGATGTTCCAACTCTTAGAAGCTTGCTTAAGTCTAGAAATGGACATTTGCAGCTTGCACACCTTTGTGCTATCATTGGATGTGAAACCCTCAGGTTGTGTCATATACACTTCCTCAGTTAGATTTTTGTTTAGAAAAGTTGTTTTCATATCGATTTGCCAAATCTCATAATCATTACGAGCAGCTATGGCTAGGAGTTTCCTGATGGATTTTAACATGTCTACTAGCGAGAAGGTTTCATCATAGTCAATATCATGTTGTTGACGATAACCCTTCAGCACTAGACGTACTTTATAGGTAACTAAGTTACCATCGATGTCCGTTTTCTTCTTGAAAACCCATTTGCACCCAATAGGTTCAACCAAAGGCCATACTTAGTTTTCGTATAAGGAATCCATCTCGGACTTCATGGCCTTAAGCCATTTTCCAGATTCTGAACTGTTCAAAACAACCTTGTAGATAGTAGGGTCATCTTCATTTATGAGTAATACGTTATTATGGTCACTAATGAGAAATCCATATCTTTCAGGTGCCACATGTATCCTACTAGATAAACAAGGTTCTTGTGTATTAGAAGGTTTATCTATTCTCTCAATAGATGTGGGGTTAGACGATTGATCCTTGCTTGTTTGATCTTCATGAACTTCACTAAGTTCAATCTTACTCCGATTGTCCCCTTTGAGCATGTGCTTCTTCTGTAAGAGGATGGTATGCTTCGAAACAAACAATTTGTTTTCAGAAGGGAGGTAGAAGTAATATCCAAAAGTTTTTTTAGATATCTCACAAACAAACACTTGTCAGACTTACTATCAAGTTTGTCTGACTGTGGCCTTTTGACAAATGCAAGACAACCCCATACTCGTAAGTGAGATAACTTTGGTTTCTTTCCAAAGAACATCTTAAATAGGGTAGAAGCAACCGCTTTTGTCGGAACTCTATTTAGTATATAAATAGAAGTTTCTAGTGCATGCCCCCAAAATTATTTTGGTAGGTTTACAGTAGCCATCATGGTCTGTACCATGTCCAGAAGGGTTAGATTCCTTCTCTCAGATACACCGTTTTGTTGAGGTATATATGGTGGAATCCATTGAGATAATATTCCATTATCTTTAAGATAACTCAGAAGCCCTTGGCTTAAGTATTCTCCTCATCGATCAGATCTTAGCATCTTAATACTTTTACCAAGTTGTTTCTCTATTTCATTCTTGAAGTCTTTGAACCTTTCAAATGCCTCAGATTTGTATTTCATTAAATACAAATACTTATATCATGAAAAATCATCGATAATGGTTATGAAATAGTTATAACCTCTTCTTGCTTGTATTGAGATCGGGCAAAATACATCAGAATGTATGAGTTCTAATAACTCATTGGCCCGTTTTCCTTTTCCTGGAAAAGGAGTTTAGTCATTTTGCCTATTAAACAAGATTCGCATGTGCCATATGATTTATAATCAAATAACCCTGAGTCACCAAGCTCGTGTAACTTAGAAACACGATTTTCGTTTACATGGCCTAAACGACAATGCCATAAGTGAGAGGTGTTAGAGTTATCCACTTTACGTTTCTTATTATTTATATTGAGAACTGGATTATCCAAGTCTAGAACATATAAACCATTAACCAGAGTTGCTGAACCATAATGAATATCATTTAATAAAAAAGAACAACATTTATTCTTAAATATCAAATGAAATCCATTTAAGTCTAAACACTCAACCAAGATAATGTTTTTCCTTAAAACTGGTACATATTAAGAGTTTTGCAGTTCTAGAATTAATCCCGAAGTCAGGTTCAGCCCCAATGTCCCCATAGCAAGTGTAGCAACCTTTGCCCTATTTGGAGTACGTAGGTCCACATTGCCTTTCTCTGGCCTTCTACTGCTCTTTAATCCTTGTAAGTTATTACATAAATGAGATCCACATCCGGTATGTAATACCCGTATCTCATTTCTAAAGGTAGTATTTATCCCAATCATCAACATACCCGAAGTAGAAGTAGAAGTACTTGTAAGCTTCTCCTTCTGCTTCTTGTCCTTAATTGTCTCCAAGTAAGATTTGCAGTTGTGCCTTCAGTGGCCCACCTTCCCACAATAATGGCATGAGCCTTTTGTAGTGGCATCCTTCTTCTTCACACCACCTTTAGGCTTGATGGGAGCCTTCTTCTTCTTCTTCTTTTAAACTTTCTTCTTAGAAGAGGAAGATTCTACCATTAAACTCAACAATATGGATGTTGTAAAAGTTTCACAAGAGGAAGTGCTAGCAAGCATTAAATAAATGTTAAAAATAAGGGTGGTGTTTTGCTTTCCAAACCATACATGTGCACAGTAAATACAACCACCCAAAGAGGTAGCCATGGCACCACACGTTAGGCCCCATGACAATATAATTGTCAGAATGCCACACGTTAAACATTCTACTAGTCAGACTGCCACACATTGAGCAGGCTGACATAAGGTAGGCGTACAGCTTACCGGGTGAGATACTCCTCCATCTCTACACCCTAAGCTTACCAGTTGTCCACTACGGAAACACACATAGACCACTTGACTGAAACTTGCTAGCTTGGACTGGTATGACCTACTAGACTGGCATCCTATCCGGGAATGACTCACCCCTCAGAGGTGGCCACATGCTGAGAGACTTACCCTAACCCTTCAAAAACTAGTCCCAGTAGTCTACCCTTATTGAGTACTCAACGTTGCTTGTCCCACTTAGGAGAAAAGTAATCATACAATGTTTTATTTTGAAATAGCAATTAATGGTTTCTAAAATGCTTGTCAAAGTTGGGTTTTAAAAAGAGTTTAGTGTTTTATGTAAAATTGCTTGTTTAGTTTCAAATGATTTGCTTGACTGAAATAAAAAGGAAAAATAGTCATTAATTACCTTTACAAATGAATGTTCATACACATTGAATTTGGCTTGCTACAATAATTTTTGGTCTTCAAATAACTCCGTGTAGGAGCTTACCTGATCATTTGCTCTTCTTGAACTCAAAAAATCTTCCAAGGTCCACCTAACCCCGTCTGGGATAAACACAAGGCATAAGTTTACATTCGAACTATATTTGCCTTACATAAATAATTCCTAGCTCCTCTAGTTACAATCATGACTAACCATGACCTTAATGTCCTAAGCTTTAACGCTATATGATAAATTATTTTATAAAATAATTCTAGCTTGATAAGTTAAAATAACTAGGGGTTCTAAAATAATTACTAATAAATTATGATTTTAAATAATAAATTTTGAATATTATGGCCAATAAATAAACTAGTGTTAAATATTGAATATTATTAGATCCTATATGTAATATTGGTAAATGGTAATTTCCAAATAGTATTATTATAAATAAATAATAAATTACACTTAATTTTCAATTAAAAATTAATAGATAATAAATAATTAGTAATAAATAATAAATGAATTATATTAAATTTTTAATCAATAAATAACAAATAAATTTTAATTTAAATAATATTTGGGGATATAGGTAAAAGTTTTATCTAGGGTCTACAAGGTCATTAACTAATTCTAATATTTTATTTATTATTATTATTTATATAAAAGATTTATTATTATTATTATTATTATTATTATTTTTAATAAAAGATTTTATTTATTTTATTAATAAAAATTAACATTTTAATTAATATTCCAATCCAAATTTTCCTAGAGTTTCGAATTTATAGAGAAAAATGTAGTAGTAATTCTAATTAAAGTAATAAAATTTGTTAATAAAAATAACCTAGAATGAACCAAAAAAAAAAAAAAAACTCTTTCATCATGCTTTTCCCATTGCTAGAAAACATTCATAAACACATTCTCCAACATCAAATAATAAACTAATCTATTCATGAACATATGCTTGAATTGACAAATACTATCACATGGCCAAATCCCTATTAGGCATAATCATCAATCATGGCTTCAACGGAAAATAAGAACATAAGAGCCTAATCACCTTTGGTGTCATAATATCTAACATACTTCAAACATCCATAAAATTCATTAAGCATGATGAACATACATTGATTCCAAAGAAAATCCATATAGCTTAGTCATATACAACAATCCTCATGTCCTAACCTTAACCCCTTCATCCATATGCATACACTCAATCCCTCATTCATATTCAATCTTCTTATTAATATCTAGGAGACATGAATTTAGAAATAAAGAGAATGATTAAGGGAAAAATACTTGATAGTTGATCGCTTGATGAAGACTAAAGAAGGTCCACGCGCGTTTGAGAGTCTTGAATGGTCCAAAGGAAAAACAGCTATGGTTGAAGTTTGATTAACCATTTCGGCCAAGAGAGAGAGAGAGTGCATTAGAATGGTATATTGAAAATTGCATGGAAGAAGATGAACAAGAAGGTTGTTCTTGATTTACCTTGGTGATGTTCTTGAGACCTTCAAGAAAAAGCTGATTTTGATCTGATAGAAAAATCTTGTTTACGTGTTTTGTGTTATAAAGGCTAGAAATGAATACTAGGGATTAAGTAGGAGTAATTTGGAGTATTTGAGAGTGATTGGAGGTGTTTAAGGTCGGTTTAGGCTTGAAGAAGTGTAGTGTGTGTTCTTGATGTGTTTGTGAGAATTTGAGAGAAAAGGCTGCGAAATTCTAGAATGATGTTGGCCAATTGGTCTAGGATAGATGGAAGTTTCGGTTTTTAGCTAGAAGGAGAGAGAATGATCAGATTTTGTTTGAAATTCAAATGGAGAAAATTTTGGAGTTGGTTGAGGTAGGAGATTAGCTAATGGTGTTTGATTAAGGGAGGTTTCTTTGCTCTACAATAGTCCGGCTGGACTGATCAGGTTTAAGGCAAGGAACAAAGGTTGTTCAGGTTATAAGGCTGGCTAAAATTTAGTCTTTAATGGCAGAGAAAAATTCTGGTTTATTTTCTTGATTCAAGAGTGTTTTAATAGAGCAAAATTCTGAATTTTTTTTTTAAAGTTCAAATGAGTTTTGGATAGAGTGATTTTAGGAGGTTTTTGAGGTATGATTATAGAGTCCAAGTACTCAAGGTAAGTGTGGAGGTTAATGGTGTTCAGTCCATGGCTGAACAAGGTCCAATTTGCAGAGGTTTGAAGGTGTTTTTCGATATAGGCTTTGAGAGACAAAACTGGAATTTTTTTTCTGGTTTCAAGATTGTTCAAGGCTTCGAATGGAAAAGGTTTTTGATGCAAAATTTTCTGCATTTCTTTAGCCCAATTTGCAGCTGGTTTTGAGGTGTGGTTTGGAGGTCCTTCAAGGGTGATTTTCCAGCCTTCTTTCTAGAGAAAAACGAAGGGTGCTTCAGCTGAATTGATGGCAAAAGAGAGCTTCAATTTCAGCTTAGAGTGCAGCGAATTTGTACAGGAAATTTTTGGTTCTGTGCAGTTTGTGCAGTCTGAAATTTTGCACAAAATTTTCAGTCTTCAAGCTACATGAAATGACCATTTTTCTAGTAGCAAATAAGTAGGATTACTGGCTGAATTTTTTGAAAGTTGTTCTGCAAAATTTCTGCAAAATTTTTAGATTTTCCTTCATTAAAACCATGAACAACATGAAAATAGGATTGAAGGTTTAATCATGGTGATTCATTTCTCTTGGAAACCCATCCTAACTTCTCTCCTATTTTTAGCCAATCCACCATCCTTCAAGCCTGATTTTTGAAATTCAAGACTGAAGAATTATCACAAATTTTTTGGAATTAAAAGAAAAGATTTAATGGATTTTGGTTTATTATTATGAAGATGTTAGGACAAAGCTAGGGATAATAAAATGGACAAGAATTCCTCTAGAATTCTTTTTAGGGCATGATTATATGATCAAGACATTCTCTTCATGTCTTTGCTAAGACAACATTCCTATCTTTAAGGAATGTAGGAAAAACAAGAATTCAAACATAGCTAAGATAATCAGGAATAAAACTTAAGTGATGGGATTCGAATTTGTGACGTTAGAGATTAATTAACAAAGCTCTAACCACTTAACCACAACAACTCTTGTTCTTATTTTCTCACACAAATATTCTTCTTATCTAAATCTCAAGCCATCTTCCTATTCTAACCTCAAGCAAAATTACCTTTTTACCCTTCCTACCAAAGAAGCATAACTAAGCCTTTTAACCTATAAATCATAATTCTAATGCACATAAAATCATTCAAAAAGTATATTTTTATGCAAAATAATATAATATGTATCCCAACCCCTTTACTCTACGGTTGGCTTTAGGAGGGGTTTCACAGACAACACTTGAGTTAACACTACTAAAGCGAAACTAATCATGGGCCAGAACAACACCCCTATTGGTTGGGCGACAAAGTAGACCTTTACCCAAAGCTTAAAGTTGATTCTATGATGCTTTCAAGCCCATAAAAGGTAAACGAAATGACACAATATAGAATAGAAAGCTATCTATATTTGAAAAGATGAACTTGAAGTAAAGGTTAGACCTTAATGGCCTCTATCTACCCAAAAAGTCCTATTTGATCTAAAAAATCCAACCTAAACACTTTCAGAAAACCCTTTATCTCTAAGCCCCTTTACTAGGTCGGGCAAGCTTTGATGCCCCTGCTCCTAACAAGTTGCTGGTCGGGATCACGGAACTATTGCTCGAGAAGTAGGTAAACTGGTCCTTGTTTGATCATAAGGATAATTGTTCTTCTTAGGTCAGGTGCAACCAGTACAGATACCTCAGAGCTGGTACCAAAGAAAACATCCAACCTAGCAGGTTAGGAGCGGGCCAGCCATAGGTTCGAATCCTGCCACCTTTCTTGTGGATCATCCTGTGGTTACCGTATGATGGGAATAACATACAACAATTTGGAAATGAGCACGAAATGTCAATATATGAATTGTTTCATTATTCGTTATTGTTAGTGTTGTGCCCTAGAGGCAATCATTTTTACATTGTATATGACACATTTTATTTTAATAAAAGGTATTATTTATCTTACAGTTTCTTTTGTTTACTTTAGGTAATATAACTATTCGATAAAGTTCCTAGTACAACACTGTGTTAAAGAAATTATGATAGCGATCATAATATGAGATTCCAACTACACTGGATGGTATTAGTACTTAAATAGTCCCTACTTATAGTATTAATGAGACAGGACATCATTAATACGTTAAGACTAACATTTGATAGACTTCCTGATTTAATCAGGCGGTGGTTCTCATAACCGTGAGTATTCAGATACTCAAAGTTAACATATGGATGCTTGTTAATGGAACAAGTTCATTGGATGACCTAGCGTTGAGATAATCATATGGATAACTATTTAGTGCCAGTGATATAATGTCAATATAGCAAACGTGCAAGTATCCTTAGACTTGAGATCTCCAAGTTACTTTGTTTGCTGAGCTTTGTACTTTGATTCTAATCTCCGGACCTCGATCGAGGGCCGCCTATGGGATGGATATTGGGTACATTGTGAGATAAACAAAAGTAGTTGAGAGGGTCAATAAATGATTCACCACTCCTAATAGTAGGGGCGAATATCTCACGGCCACTTGTAGGAATTACTACTCGAAAGTCCTTGGCCATGGCGATTGTGTATTGGAAACAGTTCCAATTGATACACTTCTAGAGTAGTAGGTTCCTAGTACATGTACTATTGTATTCGGACCAGAATTAATTTTGGAGGGAGTTGGCACTAATTTCGTACTCCAAACCGAATGAGATATTGTATAGTGAAAGGAGATAATTGAATTGAAGTTTGTTATTGAAGGGTTCATATCAAGCCACTTGACTTCCTGGACTCTTAGGTGGTCATGATGTGTTGCTAGATACCGCTCATGATCTGGGAATATGGGTTTATTAATTGATGAATTAATAAACCAATCTTGATTAGAATTAATAGGATTAATTCTAATTAATTATGGATTATTAATCTCAAAGACGTTTGGATTAATTCATGTTCTCTACCAATTGACTGGGAAACCTAATAGGTCACACACAATAGAGAATTATATACTCAATGTATTATTTGACAACATTGTGGGGTTAATTGAGAGAAAGAGAAGTTGTTGTGGACAAATTATAATTAGTTATAATTTGTGGTCTAAGTTGTAATTGTGAGAACTTGATATTTCCAATTACAATTAGGGAATTCTAATAGGATTAGAATTCTCAGTTTTAGCAAGGTTTTAGGTATATATGTATGATATAACCGAAAACCCTAGCTAATGTTAACTCACACGAAATTCAGCCAAAAATAGCTGAACAACACACGATTTTCTCTCATTTGTCCTATCTTTCTCATTTTTCTTCTTGAAAGAAAAACCCTAGCCGCCATTAATTTTTGCTAGCATAGAAATTTTGGTGCTTGAGTATACCTCTGTGTGGATTACTGTTAGAGATAATCACACACTGTGATTATAGCAGTTTGACGTTCAGCTCACGTGGAGGTTGATCACAAGGATTACTAGATCGCGCCTCAACTTAAAGAAGAAAATTTTGTTCTTCGCACGATCACCCAAAGGTAAAAAGTTATTACCTCTACTCTCTTTATGTCTTGTTTTCCACACATAGATGGGTCATGTGAGGTTATCTCGTTTGATTTTCCGTTGTGCCTATAGGATACGAGCCTGAGATACCCAACAGTTATTTCCAGGTCTTTTCATTGCATTCACATACAATAAGAAAGAGCCACCAGTATTTGGTGTAGCACTTGCATTTTGGTGTATTCTTCTTTCTTTCCTTGGTCTTTCGTTTCGTCATATTCCTAATAACTTATCCAATTCTAACGTATTAACCGCTAATGCACATTTATTTTCTCAAATCTCAGGGACATGGCCTAATCATGAGGGTAGTATTTTATCATGGTGTGGGATCTTAAGTTTTTATGGATTCCTTCTTTATTACCGAGGTCGACCCTAAAGCCATAATATGCCAAAGTCTTTTTTATTCCGTTGTTTCAAACTTCATGAAGAACTCCATTCCATCTCTCCCTCATTACAATCAAAAAGTAGGGCTGCGCCCCAGTTGTACACTCCTTTCATTATACGAACCCTTGTTGATTCTGAACTTTGTTCGCGAAGGACCTAGACTTTTGGTGGGACATCCCTTTTTTATGCATAGTTTTACCTTGAAAGGAAAATGAGCTTTGCTCTTCTGGGGGCTAGGCGCTCCCATGGTTCGCGAGAAGGTAAAAGGACTCATCTTTTGTTGCATATAGCACGAGATGATAAAGAGAGAGCTCTGTCTATCGATGAACAATGGATTGACAGAGCTCTTGTAATTACTAGCTCCGTCTATCAATGAACAATGGATTGACGGAGGTCTTGGCATTGCTTTGTTTTTCTCTCATTTCCTATCAGCGAGTTTCGACCCTTTTGTTCGAAATTTATTCATTTGTACCGAACCGCATATAGAATCAAATACTGTTCCACGAGATCCTATATCAACTATACATCCTTCTTGCATTTATGCTAGAGACATCGCCAGTGCTATGGGCTTTGGCTTATGTAGATAAAAAATGATGAATGAGATTGTGGCCCTCCACTTACTGCCAATGCAGAAGGATGCTGCCGAAAGGAATGGAACACAATTTCACTCTATTAGATGCCTTGCATCCCATATAACAAGAAAGCTCTTTACCCTTAAATTCAAACATGTGGGTAGAAAATGCTACCCTACTCTATTGTTACATAGCAATAGAAGCCTACTTATTCTACTTCGGCGCCACTTTATCGCCATCTCTTCAGGAGCACTAGTGGACACGGGGAGGGGGCAGGCGAAGCATGTCATTCGTAATGGAAAGAGGGACACCACTACTTCGCCTCTTTTTTAGACCACCAGCGCGAACACAGTGGTTTTTGACCAGGACTACGAACCAATTTGAATTTTTATCTTGACATGTCAGTGGTTTTTAACCGTAGGCATTTTTCCACGAAGTTGGTGGGCTTATCATGAATCAGGTTGGGGTGGCTGGGGGTTTCGGGATCCCGTAGCAAATGCTTCTTTTATTCCTCGGGTATTAGCTATAGCTTGTATTCATTCAGTAATTCTACTTTTTCTTCATCCTTAGCCCACATTTCTTAATATTGTGACTGTGAAACCCCAGTCAAACCCAACCTTAGAGTAAGGGGGGTTGGGATGCATATCATATTTTATTTCATGGTTAAATATATTTTCATATGATTTTTATGTGTTTTGGATTCGGGTTTTATTGTCTTGAGGTCTTGTTGGTGAGTATTGAGTGGGAAGGGCAAAATGGTAATTTTTACCTAAGGTGGAAAAAGGGAGATAGCTTGAGGATTGAATAGGAAATTTTTTTAGAGAGGAAATAAGAACAAGAGTTGTTGTGGTGTAGTGGTTAGAGCCTTAGAATTGATTCTTGAGGTCTTGGGTTCAAATTCCATTATTAGAGCTATAGCATGATTAAATTTTATTTTTGCTTGGGAGGTATCATTGTAGGCATTAGTGGTGTTTGGAGTAGGGTAGAGATGTTGTCCTATGAGAGACATGATAGGAGTCTTCAAATCTTACTCTTTTGCTCTACACAAAATTTCTAAGGGGAATTCATTCCCTCTTGATCCTTAGTTTTTCCTAATTCTCAACTCATTAGTTTGTTCATTGTGTTCAAGCTAATTTTATTCTAGAAAAATTCCAGCAATGTGTTGCGGCTTTAAAGGTTCAAAATTTCTTAGTAAAAGATATCATATGGACCGAAACAATGGATGAGGGGGAAAGATTTCAAGTGAATTAAATTTCTTAGTGAACTTTTTAAAAATTCACTCTAGCTAGGTTCATTTCCCTTTGTACATAGAACTGAAATTTTTCCAGCTTTGTGTGCCTTTAAGGTGTCAAAATTCTTGACCATTATTCCCTCCCAAATGCTGCTACAAAATGGCCCTTTTGATCAGCTTAGAATCTGGATTTTTATGGCTATTTTCGGACTGCACAAAGATGGTACAAAACCAGAAAAAAATCCTGTACAAATCGCAGCTTTGGAGGTCCAAAACCAAGCTGTTTTCTTCCAGTTTTTGTACAGCACCCTAGCCATGTTTTTCCTCCATGAAGTAGGCTGGAAACCAGCCTTGAAAGCCCCAGAAATTCCCCTTCAAAGCCTCTGCAAATCGCCTGGAAAAGGGCAGCTGAAAACTGCCCAGAAAATTCCAGCCTTGCGAAAATCTATGTTGTGGTTTTTTTTCCAGCTTTGTTTCCTAATTATCTCCTAGCCGAACTCCATCCTTTTTCTGCAAAAACCACCTTTGAACCTCCATTAACAGAACTCCATTGTCCTCCCAAAGTTTTGCACGAAAATCCAGCCATAGATGCCTAAAAGATTTCCAAAAAATTCTGCAATCATTCCTTGATTTGGATACCAAAATTCCAGCTACCATGATTTAACAACTTTCTATAAAATATACCTCAAACAACCAGACCTTCTCTCCACCATTATACTCCATAATTTTGGCCACCCTAAGCCTCCTTCAACCAGCTTTCATTCAACCAAAACACTGCCCAGAAATTCGTCCATGGCAGATCTCCAAAAGCTCTCCAATAATCAAAGATATTCTTATGATATCTAGTTTCCAAATTTGCTTCCTAAAAATATTCTTCAAGGATTTTAACAACTAGCCTTTCCTTTTTCCTTCCAAACAATAAAAACCATCTTCCTAAACCCTACAAAACAATTCAGCAGCCCTAATATCCTCAGAATTTCGGCATCCTCCATCCAAGAACTCTCTATTCTCTTCAACCTCAAGAACACATAGTACACCAAGAACACCTACTCCTTCCATTCACCTAATACCTCTCCAAATCACTTCAAACTACCTCTAAAAGTTCCAGATTTCATCTATTCATTGCTGTGAGTCCATCCGTACCATTTTTAACATCAAACTCCAAAATCCAACTTGCACTTTTGGATCAAAAACCAGAAATTTCTGTTAAGGTCAAGAACACCTTCAAGGTAAATTTATTCTAACAACTTCATCTTCTCCAATCTTGATCTCTAGTGAGAACCTGTGTGAATAAACATGCTAATGGTCTCTCTCTCTCTCTCTCTCATGGCCGAAAATTCCCCTCTCTTGGCCGGATGGCTTCTCCTCTCATGATCTTGTTTTCGCCGTCTCCCTTGGACAAAGTTAGACATCTAGGAGTTGAGATCTACTCTAAACTCCTACAAGGTGTTCATCAACCAAGTAAGTACCACCAACCCTTCTTTTAAACTCTAGAAGCATGTCTCTAGGGTGATATTGATAATAGGTGGATGGTGATAGGATTGGAGTATATATATCTATTGTTGGGATTGAAGTATGAATATATGTATGTTTCTGAAGGAGATGGGACTTATGCATGGAAGGATTATCTTGGTTGATTGCATGTTGATTTGAGGTTTGATGCATGTCATAGGTAGTATTTGTGATGAAGTATGCTAGAGATTATGTCACCTTGGGTGAATAGGATTTATATTCATGTTGGATTATTGAAGCCATGATCATATTTGTGCTAGTAGGGGTTAGATCATGTTTTGATATATTGAGATCTATGCTTGTATGCATGATTTGGATGATTTGATGAATTGAAGGGTTGTATATGTTCATGATTGTGGTTAGCTATAGGAATATGATCATGATCTAGTTGTCCCTAAGCTAAATTTTATTTCATTAATAAAATATTTACTAATATGATTTTGCTAGTAAAATTTTGAAAACCATGGGAAAATGTGGATTTGGTCTTTTATATAAAATAGTGATATTTTAGTCAAATAAATAATAGTTTTTGCTAGAAAAATTAAATATATAGATATTATAATATCAAATAAAGCCTTTTGTGAAAATAATCATAATAGGTAAAATATTTATTAAAATTTAATTATTATCTTTTAATCAAACCTATTAAAATATATTTATTATTTTTCAAGCAAGACTCATTAAAATTTATTTTCAACTAATTTTAACTATATCAATTATTTTCTAGCAATTAATTATTAATAAATTATTATTTTACCTAGTACCACCTAGGACTTTTCATCTAATAAACTCTAAATTATTTTAGCAAGATTTAAACCTTGAACATATTGTACCTAATTTTCCAAACTCTAGTTATTTTAATATCAAACTAGATTTATTTTATAAACTCTTTTTATTTATTATTGAGCTTTAAAGCTTGGGACACTAGGGATATGATTGTAGTAAGTTGAGTTAGTTTTATTTGTGAAAGTGAATCATGGCTTGAGTTTGATTGTGGTTTGTATTTACCCTATGCGGGGTTAGGTCGACTATTGGAGACCTTTGTTGTGGGCAAGGATCAGGTAAGCTCCTGCATAAAACCTGTTTGATGAAAAATGATTCTTTTTATGACAAGACAAATGTAGAGTGCATGGTCACTCATTTCTGTAAAGGCAATTGAGGATTATTTCCATTCTCATTTCAGACAAATAAATTATTTGTAAATCAAGGGATGTTTTACTCAAAACCTAAAATTCTTTCTAAAACCAGTTTTGTCCCAAACTTTGGAAAACCTTAATTGCCATTTTCAAGTGGAACTATGTTTTGTTCATTTTTCCCAAGTGGGATACGTTACGTTGAGTACTCAATGGGGGTAGATTGGTAGTACTAGTTTTGAAGAGTAAGAGTGAGTCCTCTGGTAGGAGGCCTCCTCCAGAAAATGAACTCAACTTAGAGAAACGTCAGTTCTACTTAGTCATGCCGGTCCGAGCTAGTAGTTTTTATTTCAGTCAAGTAACTGTGTTTTGCCAGAATAGACACCCGGTTGTTGTTTGGGTATAGAGAAGGAGTATTTTGCCCGGTAGGCCGATCACCTACCTTTAGTTAGTCTGTACAAAGTGTCGGCATACTGACCATCCGGTTATAGGGCCTAACGTGTGGTAACCCATAATCCTTTATTTCGAGTGGTTGATCTTATAAATTATGTATAGCTGGAAAAGCCAAAACGCCACTCTTGCTTTTGACTAATGTTTATTGTTTGCCAATATTTCTCTTATAAAGTTTTTATACTCTGCATCCACGAACTATTCCACTGAACACCCAAAGCACACACGGACTTACTGAGATTTCTGTCTCATCACCTTTTCACCATGATTTCAGGCCGATCCTGCTATGGGGATGAGTAGCTTGTGTTATCTGCCTTGGAAGAGAATGTTGTCTTTTATTTTTATGTATTTCTTTGGGGAGTTGAGAGTGGATGATTTTATTTATGGATTTGTATTTCTTTTGGGAATTCATGGTTTTATTCGTGGATTTATTCTTGGGTTGTAATAAATTTTAAGTTAAATTATTATTTTCATTTCGCTATTTTAATTGTGTGACCTAGTTATAAAGACCCCTTGTCCTTTGGACGGGGCGACATCCTCGGCCCTGGCGGGCCTAGGTAGCGGGGTGTTACAAGTGGTATCAGAGCCTTGCTTTAGGCAATTATTCATAGTATATGTGCTCTTTATTTAAGTTTAAATCTTTATTTAACCTATCTTGTTGATGTCGTAGGATGGTTAGAATGCTTAGGATCGCGGGGAAAGGGCAGCAGTGGCACCCGCCCATCCCTATATACTCAGAGGACCTTCCAGTTCCCCAGCCTGCCCCTCAGCCAATTGTTCCTATGGAGGATAGCAGCGATGATGAGGTCCAGATCCTTAAGCCACCCCTAATCCTGGTAATAGATATAAGTTCTGACAGTGAAGATGGGAAGATAGCCGTAGAGCATGTTCCCCACCCTCCTAGTCCCATAGTGGATTTATCGGCAGATAGTGATGACCCGAGGGAGATAGATTATGAGTCTCCACCTAGGCCTTCCTTCGTTCCTTCCTTCATTTCTCCTCCCCATCGAATCGAGCCGGGAGAGAGTTCTAAGCAACCCGGGAAGGAGCCCATGGAGGGGTTTGCTAGCAGGATTGGGTAGATTTCTCTAAGAACTCTGGGGAATGGTTATATAAGGTCGACTTTGAAGATTCTGATGAGGACTATAGATGCTAAGAGCTGATATGATCAGGATGCTTATTTATTGCTTTCCGTAAACTTCTGTGTTAAGGAATTTCGTTTCTATTTACTGCTTTCATTTCAAAATTTATGCAAATAGGAGTACCTAGAGTACTCTAAGATTTGAGAATTTTTTTTTTTTTTTTGCAATTCTTTTTACAAAAACCTGCATATGATTTTCTTTTACCTAAACCTGAATGTGAATGCATGCTCAAAATATTTTAAGCTTGCATGCATACACTCATCATCTGGGTATGGTTTAGAATGGCACCCAAGCGCCGTGCAGCTTCAACAAGCAGAATGGTTTCGGGAGCTGATCAAGTGGCACTGGAAGTTAAGATAGCCCAGAAGCAAGCACCCAACCGAGGTGAAGGGAGTGGTCCGAATAAGGGATCAGGGTCTAAAGTTCCAATTGATGTGTCATTGGGCCAGGCATGCAGTAAGAAGGCCGGAATTCTGCAGACTTCGACAGAGCGAAGGTACCCTAAGCAAGAAGACGAGTTCCAGACCTTAAAGCAGGGGAATATAACAGTAACTTAATACGCTACTCGACTCACTCGCTTATCCAACTACTGTCAACGGCTAATAGATTCAGAGCAAAACCGTACTCGGCAGTTCATGAAGGGATTGAGACAGGAACTTAGAAGGGTATTGGCACCATCCTCACCAATGACTTATGCTGCAACGGTGGAAGCCACAACTCGTACCGAGAATGAAGATAAAGGTAGAGCAGATAGCAAAGCATCGAACTTATCTAAGCGTGTTACTCCTAAGAGGACTGCAGGGCAAAAACATGAAAATAAAGGAAAACAAGCATGGACCGCGCTAGCTGGGGCCACTGCAAATGCAGTAACTTGCCATCACTGTGGCAGGAGAGGGCACGAAATGAAGGATTGCTGGTCCAAGAAGGAGAATCGAAAATGCTTTATTTGCAGAGACCCTTCGCATATAAGGAATAACTATCCAAAAATTGGGAGTACCAACCAAGGAAACCCAGCAATGCTTGCTCGCGCGGCCAGTCAAGCCGACATTGGTGGAGCTGCAAGAAATGAGGATAGAAATCTCAGGTTAATGCTAGAGACCGAATGCGGAGGTACTAGAAGCAGATGCAGCAATAAGAGAAAGTAAGCCTACTATTATGCAGACATTTTGATTTATTCTAATCCTGCGCCTCGTTATGTCGAATTGCATTGGCCATGTTAATGGGGATGTGATTGGTCGAAATTGCCCATATCCGATGGTCAAGGTTCAGTGGGAGGATCACGGCACGCAGGATGCCGCATGGGAATCAGAAGAGTGGGTTAAGCGGATGTATCCCGATCTGAAATAGAGATACGCTTGAATTTCGGGACGAAATTCTTCTTAGGAGGGGAGGATGTGAAACCCCAGACAAAACCAACCTTAGAGTAAGGGGGGTTGGGATGCATATCATATTTTATTTCTTGGTTAAATATATTTTCATATGATTTTTATGTGTTTTGGATTCGGGTTTTATTGTTTTGAGGTCTTGTTGGTGAGTATTGAGTGGGAAGGGCAAAATGGTAATTTTTACCTAAGGTGGAAAAAGGGAGATAGCTTGAGGATTGAATAGGAAAATATTTTTAGGGAGGAAATAAGAACAAGAGTTGTTGTGGTGTAGTGGTTAGAGCCTTAGAATTGATTCTTGAGGTCTTGGGTTCAAATTCCATTATTAGAGCTATAGCATGATTAAATTTTATTTTTTGTTGGGAAGTATCATTGTCGGCCTTAGTGGTGTTTGGAGTAGGGTAGAGATGTTGTCCTATGAGAGACATGATAGGAATCCTCAAATCTTACTCTTTTGCTCTACACAAAATTTCTAAGGGGAATTCATTCCCTCTTGATCATTAGTTTTTCCTAATTCTCAACTCATTAGTTTGTTCATTGTGTTCAAGCTAATTTTATTCTAGAAAAATTCCAGCAATGTGTTGCGGCTTTGAAGGTTCAAAATTTCTTAGTAAAAGACATCATATGGACCGAAACAATGGATGAGGGGAAAAGATTTCAAGTGAATTAAATTCCTTAGTTAACTTTCTAAAAATTCACTCTAGCTAGGTTCATTTCCCTTTGTACATAGAACTGAAATTTTTACAGCTTTGTGTGCCTTTAAGGTGTCAAAATTCTTGACCATTATTCCCTCCCAAATGCTTCCAGAAAATGGCCCTTTTGATCAGCTTAGAATCTGGATTTTTATGGCTATTTTCGGACTGCACAAAGATGGTACAAAACCAGAAAAAAATCCTGTACAGATCGCAGCTTTGGAAGTCCAAAACCAAGCTATTTTCTTCCAGTTTTTATACAGCACCCTAGCCATGTTTTTCCTCCATGAAGTAGGCTGGAAACCAGCCTTGAAAGCCCTAGAAATTCTCCTTCAAAGCCTCTACAAATCTCCTGGAAAAGGGCAGCCGAAAACTGCCCAGAAAATTCCAGCCTTTCGAAAATCTGTGCAGTGATTTTTTATATCCAGCTTTGTTTCCTAATTCTCTCCTAGCCGAAACTCCATCCTTAAACCTCAATTAACAGAACTCCATTGTCCTCCCAATGTTTTGCACGAAAATCCAGCCATGGATGCCTAAAAGATTTCCAAAAAATTCTGCAATCATTCCTTGATTTGGATACCAAAATTCCAGCTACCATGATTTAACAACTTTCTATAATATATACCTCAAACAACCAGACCTTCTCTCCACCATTATACTCCATAATTTTGGCCACCCTAAGCCTCCTTCAACCAGCTTTCATTCAACCAAAACACTGCCTAGAAATTCGTCCATGGCAGATCTCCAAAAGCTCTCCAATAATCAAAGATATTCTTGTGATATCTAGTTTCCAAATTTGCTTCCTAAAAATATTCTTCAAGGATTTTAACAACTAGCCATTCCTTTTTCCTTCCAAACCATAAAAACTATCTTCCTAAACCCTACAAAACAATTCAGCAGCCCTAATATCCACAGAATTTCGGCAGCCTCCATCCAAGAACTCTCTATTCTCTTCAACCTCAAGAACACATAGTACACCAATAACACCTACTCCTTCATTTCACCTAATACCTCTCCAAATCACTTCAAACTACCTCTAAAAATTCTAGATTTCATGAATTCATTGCTGTGAGTCCATCCGTACCGCTTTTAACATCAAATTCCAAAATCCAACTTGCGCTTTTGGATCAAAAACCAGAAATTTCTGTTAAGGTCAAGAACACCTTCAAGGTAAATTTATTCTAACAACTTCATCTTCTCCAATCTTGATCTCTAGTGAGAGCCTGTGTGAATAAACATTCTAATGGTCTCTCTCTCTCTCTCTCTCTCTCTCTCTCTCTCTCTCTCATGGCCGGATGGCTTCTCCTCTCATGATCTTGTTTTCGCCATCTCCCTTGGACAAAGTTAGACATCTAGGAGTTGAGATCTACTCTAAACTCCTACAAGGTGTTCATCAACCAAGTAAGTACCACCAACCCTTCTTTTAAACTCTAGAAGCATGTCTCTAGGGTGATATTGATAATAGGTGGATGGTGATAGGATTGGAGTATATATATCTATTGTTGGGATTGAAGTATGAATATATGTATGTTTGTGAAGGATATGGGACTTATGCATGGAAGGATTATCTTGGTTGATTGCAAGTTGATTTGAGGTTTGATGCATGCCATAGGTAGTATTTGTGATGAAGTATGCTAAAGATTATGTCACCTTGGGTGAATGGGATTTATATTCATGTTGGATTATTGAAGCCTTGATCATATTTGTGCTAGTAGGGGTTAGATCATGTTTTGATAAATTGAGATCTATGCTTGTATGCTTGATTTGGATGATTTGATGAATTGAAGGGTTGTATATGTTCATGATTGTGGTTAGCTATAAGAATATGATCATGATCTAGTTGTCCCTAAGCTAAATTTCATTTCATTAATAAAATATTTAATAATATGATTTTTCTAGTAAAATTTTGAAAACCATGGGAAAATGTGGATTTGGTCTCTTATATAAAATAATGATATTTTAGTCAAATAAATAATAGTTTTTGCTAGAAAAATAAAATATATAGATATTATAATATCAAATAAAGCCTTTTGTGAAAATAATCATAATAGGTAAAATATTTTTTATTAAAATTTAATTATTATCTTTTAATCAAACCTATTAAAATTTATTTATTATTTTTCGAGCAAGACTCATTAAAATTTATTTTCAACTAATTTTAACTATCAATTATTTTCTAGCAATTAATTATTAATAAATTATTAGTTTACCTACTACCACCTAGGACTTTTCATCAAATAAACTTTAAATTCTTTTAGCAAGATTTAAACCTTCAACATATTATACCTAATTTTCCAAACTCTAGTTATTTTAATATCAAACTAGATTTATTTTATAAACCATTTTTATTTATTATTGAGCCTTAAAGCTTGGGACACTAGGGATATGATTGTAGTAAGTTGAGTTGGTTTTATTTGTGAAAGTAAATCTTGGCTTGAGTTTGATTGTGGTTTGTATTTACCCTATGCGGGGTTAAGTCGGCTGTTGGAGACCTTTGTTGTGGGCAAGGATCAGGTAAGCTCCTCCATAAAACCTGTTTGATGAAAAATGATTCTTTTTATGGCAAGCCAAATGTAGAGTGCATGGTCACTCATTTCTGTAAAGGCAATTGAGGATTATTTCCATTCTCATTTCAGAAAAATAAATTATTTGTAAATTAAGGGGAAGTTTTACTCAAAACCTAAAATTCTTTCTAAAACCAGTTTTGCCCCAAACATTGGAAAACCTTAATTGCCATTTTCAAGTGGAACTATGTTTTGTTCATTTTTCCCAAGTAGGATACGTTACGTTGAGTACTCAATAGGGGTAGACTGGTAGTACTAGTTTTGAAGAGCAAGAGTGAGTCTTCTAGCAGGAGGCCTCCTCCAGAAGATGAACTCAACTTAGAGAAACGTCAGTACTACTTAGTCATGCCAGTCCGAGCTAGCAGTTTTTATTTCAGTCGAGTGGCTGTGTTTTGCCGGAATGGACATCCGGTTGTTGTTTGGGTATAGAGAAGGAGGAGTATCTTGCCCGGTAGGCCGATCAGCTACCTTTAGTCAGTTTGCATAAAGTGTCGGCATTCTGACCGGCAGTATGCACAAAGTGTCGGCATACTGACCATCCGGTTACGGGGCCCTACGTGTGGTAACTCATAATCCTTTCTTTCGAGTGGTTGATCTTATAAATTATGTATGGCTGGAAAAGCCAAAACGCCACTCTTGCTTGCCAATATTTCTCTTATAAAGTTTTTATACTCTGCATCCACGAACTATTTACACTGAACACCCAAAGCACACACGGACTTACTGAAATTTCTGTCTCATCACCTTTTCACCAAGATTTTAGGCCGATCCTGCTGTAGGGATGAGTAGCTTGTGTTATCTGCCTTGGAAGAGAATGTTGTCTTTTATTTTTATGTATTGCTTTGGGGAGTTGAGAGTGGATGATTTTATTTATGGATTTTTATTTCTTTTGGGAATTTATGGTTTTATTCATGGATTTATTCTTGGGTTGCAATAAATTTTAAGTTAAATTATTATTTTCATTTCGCTATTTTAATTGTGTGACCTAGTTATAAAGACCCCTTGTCTTTTGGACCGAGTGACATCCCCGACCCTGGCGGGCCTAGGTAGCGGGGTGTTACAGTGACTTTTCCATGTTGTGTCTCAGGAACATTTTCAATATGGTCCGGATTGCTAGCTTTCTTTCATAGTTTTGCTACAGATGATAAATAAGGAATCTTTTTATGGCGGTTCTTCCTTCTAATGATCGACATATCTATGATTCTTGTCTCCCAGATGAAGCAATAGGCATCATTCTGTAGAACCTATAAAAAAGAGATGGTTGTGGCGTGAAGTACTCTTATGCACCTACGGCATTCGGCTCGCGCACAAGCCCGCCTCGTTATGTTATGGAAGATTTAAGTTTATTGCTGGGCTAGTAATTTGGAGCTAGCAATTGGCTGTTGGATTTCATTCGACAACTAGAAGAAGATCGCTTCAAGGGTCACTATGGTATGGTAGAATGTAGACCAGTCTACCCTTACAACTTTTGATTGATCAGTAGATTATTTAGAACTTTGGAAGATGGTCAAGGTCGCTTGTTTCCAAACCCTGAGATCGCTAAGTGTCGTGTTCCTTTAACTTGTTTGATTGACTACTCCTCGAGTTTCTGCTATGGTTAGGGCTTTTATCGTGCTATTCTATAGGGAGGTAGGGGACAAAGACAAGGGATCTCTCTGAAGGCATAGAAAATGGAAAACATAGGGCATGCAGTAGAAGCGAAGATTAAAAACTGAAAAAAGAACTAAGAATAGGGGATTCTTGAACAGGGCCGGCGCCGGCGCCGGCATCCCGAGCTGGTGCCGGTTAGGCTTTGTTCGGATTCCAAGGATAAAATTTTTTACCTCTTTTCCTCATTCTAAGAGTTGGTTGGATCAGAACGTGCTCAACCAGGGTAGGTGTGCTGGTGGAAGTCCCTGGTGCGATTCCTGCAACTCTTCTACTCCGTCTTTGCATATAGGCGAACGCCAATCCCTCGATCTTCCAGCAAATAGCCTGCCTAAATCTGTTTGGTGAACAACTACAGACTAAGGAACCTTTTTTCTGGAGAGAGAGAGAGAGAGAGACGTTTGGTTTTTTCACATAGATAAAGCCACCTCAGAGAGTGTATCTTCCAACAACAACATTGTTTCCAATCCTCTTGTTTAACCTAAATAAAACCTTAGGTTAAACTGGTCTGGGCCATTGGACTCTTAGTTTAACCTTTTGGGCTTAATTAATTATTCTAATTAGAACCAATCTAATGGCCTAATTAATAATTAATTTTTCAGCCCAAATAAACTAGTCTAATTAATAAGCCTATAGTAGTTTAGTCTTAGGTTAATGTTTAATTATTCAAACTAGTCCAAAGCCCTGAATAGTTAACTAAACCATTAAACTAATTTTATTAATTTTCTCTCCATGGACCTTTATTTTATTCAAGCCCAATAATTAAATCAGGCTACTTGAATAAAATAAATTCCATTTAATTTAAAATCAATTTCTTAGCCCGTATTTAATTAGGACTCATGGCCTATACTGGGGACCAAAAGGCACACCGCCTTAGCTACTAAAATGACCAAAATACACTTGTCATATAAATAGCTATATTTTGCATTTTAAATATTTCCTAATATCACCATAAGAAAATGTTGACCCCAAGGACAGTGCTGCATTAGCAAAGTCTCTGACCTACAGGTATAATGACTGAAATACCCCTCTATACATCGTCGTATATTCATAGAGGAAGAAGTGTACTAACACCTCTCTAAATGACATATACCATCCTTAGGCCTCTAGTCCAATGATCCATGACTTCCTAGATTGTTTCTACTTTCTAAGTGAGCTACCCTAAAGCAAATATTCAAGTCATGTTTCCCAGGACCCTGGATATTTAGATTATTCTGACAACCACAAGGGGCGATATAATATAAAAACTATCTTGTAAAGTTTGTCTTAACTAACTAGTCGTATATACCCAATATGCAAGTATATTGGCCCTACGATAGAACCTCAAGTATAGCATATCAAAGTATATGGTTCCAGCTTCTGCAGACCACCAACTCATACTTAAGTCGTAGAGTACTAGTCCACGCTGTAGCAATTGTAGTCTAGGTTTCTACCATATAGTACTTTTAGAAACCACTACTACATGTCCTATTCTACATATTTGAAATACACTTATGTCATGAAGTGAGTGGACTATACACTGGCTAAAGGTAAGCCATTCCCCATTTAGAATTCACAACATAATAACCTAGACATGATGAGATTCTCATTCTCATCAATTAGTTAAGAACGAATGTTTATGTGTTACATAACCCATGATCCATACCTTACTGTGAAAGACTTCCATTCATATGGACCACTTACTTAAACATAATGGGCCTTTTCCAAATGTAATTGTGCACAAATAAAATAGTTAATTTTACAAACAATTTCTAAAAATAAATTCTTTTATTAAAACATTCAATTTTTTACATCAGAAACCAAGTCTAAGAGGGCATGCATCCCAACAATCTCCCACTTATACTCTAAGACTAAGTAAGTTCGTCAATGCCCACCATTGTGGCATCTAAGTGTCTGAGTATCTATGGCATCTAGATTATTTTCAGAGGTAATCTATTCCACCAGGACTTCCTATCTCTGGATGAAATCCCGGATCAGGTGGTACTTCCTCTCGATGTGCTTCCCCTTCTTGTGGTTCCGAGGTTCTTTGGATTGCGATACTGCTCCAATGTTATTGCAATACATCACAATCGACCTGTCCTTGTATGGCACGACTCCAAGTTCTAAAAGGAACTTCAGGAGCCAGGCTGCTTCCTTGGATGCCTCCGAAGCTGCCACATACTCAGCTTCCATGATTAAGTCAGCAATGCAAGATTGCTTGATACTCCTCCTTGAAATAGCTCCTCCAGACAAGGAGAAGATATATCCACTAGTGGATTTTCTCTCATTCTTATCCTTTTGGAAGTCTGAGTCTGTTATCCAGTAGGAACCAAGTTATCAGCCCTGTAAACCAACATATAATCTTTCGTTCCTTTGAGGTACTTGAGTTTTTGCTTTATAGCTTGCCAATGAACCTTCCCATGGTTTGATTGATATCTGCTAACCAAGCCTACGACAAAACAGAAATCAGGCCTAGGGCACAACATACGTATATGAGACTTCCCACAGTAGAAGCGTAGGGAATCCTACTCATTCTGTCATTTTCTTCTTGAGACTTAGGACAGTCCCTTGAAGAAAGTGACAACCTATGTCTGCAAGGGATTAGAGCTCCCTTGCATGAGTCCATGTAGTACCTGACCAGTATTATGTCAATGTATGCCACTTGGGATAATCCTAACATTCTCTACTTCCTATTTCTAAGAAGTCTAATCCCGAGAATGTTGCTGGCTTCTCCCATGTCCTTCATACTGAATTGACTAGACAGCCGAACCTTTGTAGAAGATAATAACCTTACATCATTTCCAATGAGTAGAATGTCATCCACAAATAAGACAAGAAAAACTATATTAATGCCTTCAAATTTCCTGTACACGCATGGTTCATCCTCGTTTTGAATAAAACCATTAGACTTTACAGTTTTGTCAAAACAAATGTTCCATACTCTCAATGCCTACTTAAGTCCATAAAGGATTCCTTAAGCTTGCAAACCATATGCTCTTGGCTTTTAGCAATAAAGCCTTCCGGTTTGGACATATAGATGTCTTCACTAAGATGGCCATTTAAAAATGCGTCTTGACATCCATTTGCCATATCTCGTAGTCATAATGACATGCGATGGCAAGGAGGATACAGATAGACTTAAGCATGGCTATCGGGGAAAAGGTTTCCTCATAATCGATTCCCTCTTTTCGAGTATACCCTTTTGCCATAAGTCTAACTTTGAAGGTTTCCACCTTTCTATATGCTCCCCTCTTTCTCTTGTATACCTACTTACACCCTATAGGTTTTATCCCTTCAGGTGAAGCTATAAGATCCCAAATCTGATTGAAATACATAGACTCAATCTCGACTTTCATTGCTTCATGCCACAAATTTCCATCGGCATCAGCAATAGCCTCCTCGTATCTAGTGGGGTCTTGTTCCTGATGGTCGAAGACAAAGCTCGAAAGCTTCTCTAGTCCATCTCTCTGGAACCCTAGACACTTTCTCACTACGACGAGGCTCTATATGTACAGGTTCTTGGGGTTGTGCCTCTTCTTGTTCCACAATCGGGTCAGAAGAAGTTGCTTCTGAAGATAACTTATCCTCCAGTTCCAACCTAGTTAAACCTTTCGTGGAAGCACTTTGATCATCCTCTAAGTATCTAGCATTGGTACTAACCAGTACTTTCTACTCCTTAGGATGATAAAAGTAACCATCATTTGTCCCTTTTAGATTCCCAACAAAATAGCATAATTCTGATCTTGGTTCCAACTTATCTCCTTTGACCAGTACATAAGCTAGACAACCCTATATCTTTAGGTGATTCAGACTTGGCTTACACCCAGTCCACATCTCATAGGGAGTCCTAGGTATTGACTTGGAAGGTATCAAGTTTAAAATGGAAGAGTAGCATGAGACATCATGGTTCGGACCTTTTCCATCAATGCCATGGTCCTTCTCTCAGCTACTTCATTCTACTGGGGTGTCCCTGGCGCAAAGAGTTGGGATGCTATCCCATGACGTACCATGTTGTCCTTAAATTCACCAAGGAGGTACTCTCTACCATGATCCGATCGTAAGGTCATGAACAATTTACCCGTCCGACACTCCACTTCAACCTTAAACTCTTTGAAGTCATCAAAAGACTTAGAATTGCATCTCATTAGATAAATGTAACCAAATCTTGTACAATCATCCATGAAAGTAATGAAGCACTCAAAAGCTCCTCTAGTTGGTGTAGACAGTGGACCACATACATTAGTGTGAACAAGACTCAATACCTCCTTAGCTCTATTCATCTTAGGGGCAAATGACCTTTTGGTCATCTTTCCCATCAGGCAGGACTTACACTGAGGCCAATTTTTCAATCTCAATGAGCCCAAGAGCCCATCATGGATCAACATCTGAATCCTGGTTAAGTTGATATGACCTAACCTTAGATGGCAAAGATAAGAGTTATTAACATTGGTCTTTCTCTTCTTTGTTAAAGATTCAGATCGAGCGTTATTTAATTGATTGTTAATAGAGTTTAAGAAAAATAGATTCTCATACATGTGCCCAGTACATAAAATTTCTCCATCTCTACTAAAAGAAATACCAGAATAGAAAGATACAGAATATCCTTAATTTATTAGTTTTGCAACCGAAATTAAATTCTATCGAAATCCAAGTACATATAAAATATCTTTCAAAACTACTATTCTATTACAATCAAATACAAGATCCAGCTCTCCCACTGCAAAGGCCCAAACTTGTGCTCCATTTCCCATACATAGTCTATGTTCGCCATTCTGAAGTTTTCTAATCTTTCTAAACCCCTGCACTGAGTTACAGATGTGATCAGTAGCTCCTGAATCAATAATCTAAGTGGAAGTTGATCCAACTATTGATATAGACTCTACATAGAAAACATTACCTGTGGGGTTTTCCTTGGCTTGAAGATCTAGACACTCATTTTTCCAGTGTTCCTTCAGTCCACACTTGAAGCACTTGCCCTTGGGTTTGTCTTTGGACTGGGTCTTGGGCTGGACCGCTGCATTACCCTTCTTCTTCTTGAACTTTTGAGCTTGGGCCCTGTTCTAGAAGATGAAGCCCTGGCAATCATTGCCTTCGATTGGGGCTTCATGACTTTTTCCACCATCTGGAGTTCATTCATCAACTCAGTCAAACCCATGTTCAACTTGTTCATGTTATAGTTCAACTTGAACTGAGTAAAGGAACCCAGTAGAGATTTGAGAACCATATCCACATGGCTCTTGGGGTCAATGACAACCCCAAAGATTTCTGCCTCCTCGAAAGCAGCAATCATCTTGAGCATATGCTCTCTGACTGATGCTCCCTCAGCCATCTTAGTGTTAATGATTGTTTGAAGAGCCTCTTACCTTGTGGGCCGGCTCCTATCCGCGAACATCGTAGCTAATGATTGAGTTATATCATACGTAGTGGTCATGTGCTCATGTTTAGACTGGAGCACATTAGACATAGAGGCCAACATGTAACAACAAGCCATCTCGTCGGCCTTCTTCCATACCTTCTCAGCCTCATGCTCCTCGGCAGTAGAACTCTCCCCGATAACAGGGCAGGTTTCGTAAAGGACATACTTATACTATTCCGCTATGAGTATTATGCCCAGGTTCCTTTTCCAATCCACACAGTTTGGTCCCGTTAGCTTATTTTTTAGGAGAATAATGACCAATGGACTAAAAGAACCTCCTACCATTTCTGAAAAATTGAAAAAATAAAAGAAAAATATTCAGTTTGTGAAAAGAAAGCAACTATGTGCACTTTATCCTTATTATCGAAACTGATAATAATCAATTTGGCTCTTAGGAAAACTCACATGGTTTCTTGGGAAGATTAACAGTTTCCTAAGATAAGTGTGTTAACCACCACAAATTAATTTCCCTTCTAAGTAATGATCCAGAAGATAACTCCATCGAGGGGATGGCCGTTTTATCTCATTTCTTATGGACATACCTCGCACTATGACCTGTAATGAGGGGCTGGCCGATCATAGTACGTACCCCGGGTTATTAATTACATCCCTCCATTAGATCTAGATCCTTGTGGTATCCCCATCCAATACGGGTTCACTCCTAGGGTGACGCGAGGGGACCCAGATCTCTAATGAGGATGGTGATGGAAGCCGTGAGGCCGTTAGAACCCCTCTCCTACTTAGTCTTTTAAAACAAGGATTTTCTGAAAAATATCCTTTTGAAAATTTCCATTAAGTTTTCCCTAAACTAAAAAATAAAATGTCTAAGTCCATAACAATTTCTATGTCAAGGCTTATTTCTTTTTAGAGTTTTTCCCATGGACTAATTTTATTTAAGTTAAAAACTTGATGATTTCAAAAATTTTCCAATTAAAACTTTCTAGAGACTTTGTTCTCAAGTTTATTTGACAAAAAAAATTTCTTGTGCCAAACTAAAACAAAATGGCTTTCTATTTTAACCTTACAAAATTACCTAAATCCAATATATTTTCTATGTCAATGATTAAATCCTTTAAGAAAATATCTAAGGATTAATTTTTGTTCAAGTTAAAATAACCATTTAATTTGTAGAAAAAAATGTTTTCCTTGTCAAAAACATTCCCAAAGACTTTGGTCTTTGAGAAAACGTGCATATAGGTACCAAAAGTAAATAGCATGCTAGAAAACAGTAGACGATTTCATGCTATTCTATTTTTAATCGTAAGTGCCCATATAATAGAATTAAATACATTAATTAATTAATTAATTAATTAATTAATGGTCTTGTTTAATTTTAAAATCCCTTACTAATAATTTTCAAGCAAAAATATTCCTTGAATATTAACTACTGCAAAATAATAACTTTGCCTTTTTCTTAGATGGCCGGCTCGAACACAGTGGTTTCTGACCAGGACCAGGAACTAATTTGAATTTTGATATTGACATGTCGGTGGTTTTTAACCGTTGGCATTTTTCCTGGAAGTCGGTGGGCTTATCATGAATTAGGTTGGGGTGGTTGGGGGTTTCGGGATCCCGTAGAGAATGCCTCTTTTATGCCTCTGATATTAGCCACAGCTTGTATTCATTCCGTAATTCTACATTTTCTTCATTCTTGGACCTCATTTCTTAATATTGTGACTTTTCCATGCTGTGTCTCAGGAACATTTTGAATACGGTCTGGATTGCAAGCTTTCGTTCATAGTTTTGCTACAGATGATACATAAGGAATCTTTTTATGACGGTTCTTCCTTCTAATGACCGACATATCTGTGATTCTCTTCTCTCAGATGAAGCAATAGGCATCGTTTCGTAGAATCTATAAAAAATAGATGGTTGTGGCGCGAACTACTCCTGTGCACCTACGTCATTTGGCTAGTGCGCAAGCCCGCCTCATTATGTTATGGAAGAATTAAGCTTATTGCTGGGCTGGTTATTTGGAGCTAGCAATTGGCTGTTAGATTTCGTCTAACAACTAAAAGAAGATCGCTTCGACGGTCACTGTGGTGTGGGTGACTATAGACCAGTCTGCGCTTACAGCCTTTGACTGATCAGTAGATTATTTAGAACTTCAGAAGATGGTAAAGGTAGCTTGTTTCCAAACCCTGAGATCGCTAAATGTCGTGTTCCTTTAACTTGTTTGATTGACTACTCCTCGAGTTTCTGCTAAGGTTAGGGCTTCTATCGTGCTATTCTATAGAGAGGTAGGGGACAAAGATAAGGGATCTCTCTTAAGGCATAGAAAATGGAAAACACAGGGCATGCAGTGAAAGTAAAGATTAAAAACTAAAAAAAAAAAAAAACCAAGAATAGGGGATTCCTGAATAGGGCCGGCGCCAGCTCCGGCAGCCCTAGCCGGTGTCGGTTAAGCTCTGTTCGGATTCTGAGGTTAAAATTTTTTACCTCTTTTCCTCGTTATAGAAGTTGGTTGGACCGTAACATGCTCAACCAGGGTAGGTGTGCTGGTGGAAGCCTCTGGTACGATTCTTGCAAGTCTCCTACTTTATTTTTGCATGTAGGTGAACGCCAATCACTCAATCTTCTAGTATATGGCCTGCCTAAATCCGTTTGGTGAACAACTACAGACTAAGGAACCTTTCTTTCGGGGAGAGAGAGAGAGAGAGAGAGAGACGTCTGGCTTTTTCATAGAGAAGAGGTCGTCTTAGAGAGTGTATCTTCTAACAACAACGTTGTTTCCAATCCATCTATTTAACCTAAATGAAACCCTAGGTTAAACTGGACTGGACCATTGCAATCTTAGTTTAACCTTTTGGGCTTAATTAATTATTCTAATTAGAACCAACCTAAGAGCACAATTAGTAATTAATTTTCCAGCCCAAATAAACTAGTCCAATTAATAAGACTATATTAGTTTAGTCCCAGGTTAATCTTTAATTATTCAAACTGGTCCAAAGCCTTAAATAATTAACTAACCCACTAAACTAGTTTTATTAATTCTTTCTCCATGGACCTTTATTTTATTCTAGCCCAATAATTAAATTAGGCTACTTAAATAAAATAAATTCCATTTAATTTAAAATCAATTCCTTAGCCCATATTTAATTATGACTCATGATCTATACTAGGGACCAAAAGAAATATCGCATTGGCTACTAAAATGACCAAAATACCCTTGTCATATAAGTAGCTGTATTTTGCATTTTAAATATTTTCTAATATCACCATAAGGAAATATTGACTCCAAGGACAGTCCTGCATTAGCAAAGTCTCTGACCTACAGGTGTAATGACTAAAATACTCCTCTATACATCGTCGTACATGCAGAGAGAAAAAAGTGTACTAACATCTCTCTAAATGACATCTACCAATCCTTAAGCCTTTAGTCCAATGATCCAAGACTTCCTGGATTGTTTCCACTTTCTATGGGAGCTACCCTAAAGTAAACATCCAAGTCATGTTTCCCAGGGCCTTAGATATTTAGATCATTCTGACAACTACAAGGGGTGATATAGTATAGAAACTATCTTGTATAAGTTTGTCTTAACTAACTAGTCACACATACCTAACATGCAAGTATATTGGCCCTACAATAGAACCCCAACTATAGCATATCAATGTATAAGCTTCCAGCTTTATCAAAGTAGTAACTCATACTCAAGTCGTAGAGTACTAGTCCAAACTATAGCGATAGTAGTCTAGATTTTTACCATATAGTACTTTTGGAAACCACTATTACAGGCCATGTTCTACGTATTCGAAATATACTTATGTCTTGAAGTGAGTAGACTAATCACTTGCTGAAGGTAAGCCGTTCCCCATTTAGAATTCACAACAGTTCCTATTCTCATCAATCGGTTAAGAACGAATGTTTATGTGTTACGTAACCCGTGATCCATACCTTACTGTGAACGACCTCCATTCACATGGACCACTTACTTAAACACAATGGGTCTTTTCCAAACGTAATTGTGTAGAAATAAATTTGTAAATTCATAAAAAATTTCTGAAAATAAATTCTTTTATTAAAACATTCGATTTTTTACATCAAAATCCTAGTCTAAAAGGTCATACATCCCAATACTCTCTCGCAATGGATAGTTGCTATTTGTGAGAAGCGTCTGTTCCATTTTATCTTTTCAATAATTATATGGAATAAATCCAAATTGGTCCATTGGTATTTCTACGCTCGATCTCTACTCCTCGAAAGCTTATTCACGGTACACAATCCAATTAGCATGCTCATTTCTGCTCCCAACTTCTTCGGTGGTATCTTCTGTTCCAGCACCTTCTATTCAAGAGCTTCCATTCTAGTATGAGTAGTCTGCACATTTTCTTGTCCTTTTCAATTTATATTACATACATTCTAAGGTAAATGATCCCCCATTTAGTTAGGCAACGGTCGCTCACACAACATTTAAGGGACATTCTTTTAAGGTGCGGTCTTAGCAAAAAAAGACCTTAAATAAATGTATTTTATATTCGTTTGAAAAGCGTACTGTGTTCATTCCCCTGGGAGTTGAGCTTACCTCTACGCTTGGGCCGTGTTCTAATCCTTAAATGCCACTGCATATAAGGATTGTTGAGATTAAATACAAGATTGGTAATATACGCTGTTGTGGGAATCTAACCCACCTTTAGGCTGCTTTGCCTTGAGAAATACCAAGCTCACTAAAGGTAAAAACCAAAACCGTGAACTCTTTCTCTCACATGAAAAATCTTCACTCTATTCTCGCTCTATTTTCTTGAGGAAGGATTCCCTTCCCTTTAAAGATAAGAAAGATGGAATTAACATGAATCCTAAACATCTGGGGTTTCTTCCTCATATTATCAAATGCATTTTAGATTGGCTGATTGGAATAGGGGAAAGGCATGCTTACTTGGATCCGAAGCTCAAGGTATCACTCCCGTAAACTTCTTATGTGATCACCTTCTCTGGAGAACTCCTCAAGGCCCTTGAATGACTGGTGGAAGAAGTTCTGTTCTAGTGAATTGAGAAGTCTTTCATAGTATTATTGAGGTGCACTTTCAGCAATAGCCAAGTCTATAATAACCCGCCTTGCCCGCCTTGAGTAAAGCATTTGTGTAGAATAGTCTTGTTTAAAATAAAAATACATATACAAAGAAATTAATGATATATTTTCTTTTCCTCATTATTAATAATTTTATTAAGGTTACAAATTAATAATATTATTCATAATGCTATAATATAGCCATCACTAGTGCTATTATTATTGTTAATATTAGTATTACTATTATTTTTGCTAATATCAATATTAATTTTATTTCATTTTATCCTATAAATTTTAGTCTATTTTATTATCATATTTCTACGCCTGATCTCTACTCCTCGAAAGCTTACTCACGGTACACAATCCAATTAGCATGCTCATTTCTGCTCCCAACTTCTTCGGTGGTATCTTCTGTTCCAGCACCTTCTATTCAAGAGCTTCCATTCTAGTATGAGTAGTCTGCACATTTTCTTGTCCTTTTCAATTTATATTACATACATTCTAAGGTAAATGATCCCCCATTTAGTTAGGCAACGGTCGCTCACACAACATTTAAGGGACATTCTTTTATGGTGCGGTCTTAGCAAAAAAAGACCTTAAATAAATGTATTTTATATTCGTTTGAAAAGCGTACTGTGTTCATTCCCCTGGGAGTTGAGCTTACCTCTACGCTTGGGCCGTGTTCTAATCCTTAAATGCCACTGCATATAAGGATTGTTGAGATTAAATACAAGATTGGTAATATACGCTGTTGTGGGAATCTAACCCACCTTTAGGCTGCTTTGCCTTGAGAAATACCAAGCTCACTAAAGGTAAAAACCAAAACCGTGAACTCTTTCTCTCACATGAAAAATCTTCACTCTATTCTGCTCTATTTTCTTGAGGAAGGATTCCCTTCCCTTTAAAGATAAGAAAGATGGAATTAACATGAATCCTAAACATCTGGGGTTTCTTCATCATATTATCAAATGCATTTTAGATTGGCTGATTGGAATAGGGGAAAGGCATGCTTACTTGGATCCGAAGCTCAAGGTATCACTCCCGTAAACTTCTTATGTGATCACCTTCTCTGGAGAACTCCTCAAGGCCCTTGAATGACTGGTGGAAGAAGTTCTGTTCTAGTGAATTGAGAAGTCTTTCACAGTATTATTGAGGTGCACTTTCAGCAATAGCCAAGTCTATAATAACCCGCCTTGCCCGCCTTGAGTAAAGCATTTGTGTAGAATAGTCTTGTTTAAAATAAAAATACATATACAAAGAAATTAATGATATATTTTCTTTTCCTCATTATTAATAATTTTATTAAGGTTACAAATTAATAATATTATTCATAATGCTATAATATACCCATCACTAGTGCTATTATTATTGTTAATATTAGTATTACTATTATTTTTGCTAATATCAATATTAATTTTATTTCATTTTATCCTATAAATTTTAGTCTATTTTATTATCATATTTATTATTATTGTCGTATTTTCTTCTTCTTCTTCTTATTACTTCATTATTACTATCATTATTATCATTACTATCATTATTATTACTATCATTACTATCATTACTATCATTATTATTATTATTATTATTATTATTATTATTATTATTATTGTTGTTGTTGTTGTTGTTATTGTTGTTGTTGTTGTTGTTGTTGTTGTTGTTGTTGTTGTTTAATGATAATATTATTATGATCACTTTTTTTCTATTATCCATTACAATTATTTTCATATCTATTACTTAATACCAATATATCTTGGTAATATTAAATTCAAAAATTATATTGAATTATTATATTATTCTTACTATTATATATATATATATATATATATATATATATATATATATACAACAACTAATACTATAAATATCTTATTTATATTGTATTATATACTAAGATATTTTAGGGGGCCCACAAGAAATAAATTAAGATGGCCCAAAAGCATGATATTTTTTTTACCAAGATTAACAATTCTTAGACTTTCTCTAATTAAGCTTAATTAAGTTAAACTAGATTAAGGTAAATTAATCATGATTAGGTAAATATTAGTCCTACAAAATTTTAAGAGTTTCAATAAACTTCTAAAAGGTTCTACAACCTTCTAGCATGATCTTTAATCTTCTTGTGAATGTTAGAGAAGTCTAAAGACTTCTAGAAATGTCAACTCACCCTAAGTCACTTTATTAAGATCAAAACAAGACCAAGAGGATTGAGCTATATAAATAGGAGCAAGGAGGGGAGAATTTCGGACAAAGCTGGGAGAAGAAGAAGAAAAACCAGAAAAGTGAAGAGAGGAAAGGAAAAACAAGAAAAAGAGAGACTAAGGGAGAGAGAGAGAGATTTTCGGCAGCAAGGGAGCAAGGAGAAGACAACCGGTAGCAAGGAGGAAGAAAAGGAAACCGGCAGCATGGAGAAAGAAAGGAGATGGAAGGAAGGAAAGGAGTATACAGCTTTGCCTTCATCTTGGAAAAGTAAAGGATCCCTTCTAAAAAGCTAAGAGAATGATATTAGAAGTTGGAAACTAATTGCATATGAATTTGTTGATGTTGAGTAATGAAAATATTTTGATGTTGTGATGGATGTTGGATTGACCGGTTGGTGTAGTGATGAGTTGAGTATGGTTTTCAGTTCATTCGAGGTGTATTGGAGTGATGGTATGCTAAAAATTGGAAAAGAAAAAGATGTAAGTGATAAAGAAAACAAGAAAAGCCATTTGTTAGTAACAACTCACTAGCATGTGTTGTTTGGAAATTTTAAAGGAAATCTGAGTAGATATGACTGGACACTGAGCATAAATAATCCAAAACATGCCCTAGACTAGTTAGAAAGGATTTGGAACAAGTTGTGTGGAGGTTGTGAGGGTTTTGGAAGGCAAAGAAATCATGAATAGCAAGAATGATGAAAGCTATCAAAATTGTCTGGTTTGGTAGGCATGGAATAACTAATTCGTTTGGATAAGAGAGAAGTGCTGAGTATGAAAATCAGTTAGAATACTGATATTGGGATGTTGAATGAAGGATTGAAGGGTTCAAATATGGTAGGATATGTTGAAGAAACCAAAGGAATAAGTTAAAACAACATGGGCTTCTAAACTGTAATCTTGAACATCCAACTCCGAACAGTAAGTTTAGCTGAAAATCTGAACTAAATGGAGAGAGGTTTGAATATCCCATGACCTAAATTTGATAGATAAATTTCATAGGAGTATTTTGGAAGTAGTTTCACCTTATTTGGTTATGTACAAAATACTAGAAGATGACAAAACTGAACTCCAACCTTGGAATAGTGGAATTAACTAAAACAATGTACAAACTGGGATAGAGTTTACATGTCTCGTGACCTGGAATTGATATAGGGATATCTTAGGAATATTATGGAAGAAACCTCACCATATTTGGACCTATATTGAATAAATTATGTGAAGAATAGTGGAGGATGGTAAAACTGTAAAACCAGAAAACCATGCAAAGCATTAAATCCATTTATTTCTTTAAGAAAATTATAGAAACCTTATTCGAACCATTAAGCATTTGAACCCATTGAGTAATGATAAAGGGATATACTAATTGTGTAGGTGAATCAAGTCGAGGGAACACCTTTTAGGACTATTCGAGTGCCACTTCAACATAATATACAAGGTGAGTCCCATTAATTTCTAAACCTTTTTAAAGGCTAGTGTGCTTTGATTTTCTATGAAATGCTATGTTTTATGCTATGTTTAAGGTTTACATGAGCAACATTTGCTTTTATACTATTTCGGACTCGAATAAATTTTATATTCAGCTTGGAAACCTTCTTGGATGTTTAAAACGTGAATTTTGTGAATTTAGTCATTTTCGGATTAAATATTTGGGATTTCTGAAAAATGGTAAATTTTGGAATCGGGTATTTAGAGAGTAATCTAAATATCCTTATTGGAATATTTTATGAAAACTCTTTGAACTCGGGTATTCGGTAAATGATCGAAATATCCTTATTGGAACTTTTGTGAATATTTTTCAAATCGAGTAAGGGTAAAATGACCCATATACCCTCAAAAGTCTTTTGCAATATGGCATGGGTGAAATGATCCGAATACCCTAGAAAAATGACTTTTGTGATCAAGTATGGCCCTAAACAATAAGAAATATTTTGATTTGGAAATCCTGCGGGATCAGATGACCCTCTGGCCTGATCAGTCAGATGGGGTCGGTGTTGTTGCGTTGAGTACTCAACCAGGACCTTGATCTTTGTACTAGCTCATGTTAGAGAAAGACGACCCCAAGTAACCTGATCAGTTTTGGGGATTGTCTTACTCCAAACAAGGTGACAGGACATTGAGATGAGTCATCCCTAACTAGTTGTTGTGATCTTGGCATTTGCCTATTGATTATGATGTTGGTTTGGTCATATGATACCGAGTGGGGACAGTTGGTGTGTTCAATCCCTTGCCACCTCGATAGTGATTGATGTCAGGATTGGGACCCCAAGCTTATGGTGGCAAGTAAAAGATCCTTAAGTGCACGGTGAGGTACATTTGTACGCTGCTCACTCTTCCGGCATAACACGGGTCACGTGCTGTAAGGCACAACCCCTAGCACAAGAGACTATGCGGCCGAAGGCGAAGTTCCTTGAACTTTGCATGTGGGTCACACTTCTAAAAGGGGGAAGAACCCGCATTTTTTGAATTAGGGGCTATGTGTTTGGTAGCCATTATTTTTCGAATGTACATTGAACCTAAATTCATCAATTACCGCTGTTTTCCTGTTAAAAATTTATTTCAGCAAAGAAATTGAAAATCGTCTTTCTCTTCTAAGCAAAACACGTGCACACACGAGACTCACTGAGTATACCACTCACACGTATGTTTTCCGTTTTTTTAGGAATTGGAGCTGAAGAATAACGACGGTATTCCATGACTTCTTCTATGGCACTAGATAGCAAATCATTTGGAGTGATCATTGTACATAGACTATGAGATGTTTTAACTTATGTATTTTGGAAAATATGACAATTTACCTATCGTGACTCATATTTCTATATAAATAAAGAGCATGTTTCATATATTTACTTAAGTTTCGACTTTACCACTTACTTTAAGTTTAAATCGTTCTAAAGACCCCTAGTCTAAGAATTCAGATGGGGTGACATCCTACTTGAGTTCGGCCCACTACGATAAGAAGAAAATGTGGGGTGTTACATTTGGTATCAGAGCATTAACCATAGAGTTTAATTTGCATACATTATCTGTTGGTATAGACATATTATGTATGGGTATAGATATAATATATGTGGGTTCAGATGAAGTAGTCGAGATAGTTACTATTCCCTTTGATAAGTCGGAAGCAGAAGATGATGAAGATGAGGTAGTTGAAGTGGTTGCTGTATCTTCAGATGAGTCAACTATAGGAAAGGATGTGGATATGTTAGGCCCAGGATCTAATACTCTTGAGTATTATCATGTAACTGAGTAGGAGGACTACCAAGGAAGTTTTTGTATTTGTAACAGCTAAAGTACATATTAAGTACGTATGTTGGTACGTAGAAGATAATAAGCAAGTATATATATATATATATATATATATATATATATATATTTATATGTTCTAAACCTTGCAATTTTGTTGTAATATACCAGGGTGTTATGTTTTATACAAGGATAACATTCTTCCCTGACATACTAATCTAATTCCATTATTGATACTAATTTAACAAGGAAAGCCGACTGTCTTTATTATAGTACCAAAGTGAACCCCTCGTCACCACCCAAAGGAATCATTTGCTGACAATTTAGCTAAGTGAGCACCCAATGAATCTCTAGAAAACACTCTGATGTAAACTTTCCAGAAAATGACAGAAGTATTACAACATATGACCAAGATAACCTCTAGAGAAGGACGGCGAACTGAAGTTGAAGCAGATCAAGCTTTGGAGTGATTCCTAAAAATTTCAACCTCCTTCATTTTACGACCGACCTGAGAAAGAACAAGAAGTAGAATCCTGGATAGAACAAATAGAGAACATATTCGCCGCTTTAAGTTACTCAGAGCAACTAAAGGTGCAATTTGCTGCATTCAAACGTCAAGGACCAGCGCGAGACTGGTGGACACGGAAGAAGGAGCTGAAGGAATGGACTTGGGAAGAATTTTGGGCGGAATTCAAGAAAGAATTTATACCAAGTTGGGTTGTAGAATGGCAAGAAGATGAATTTCAAAATTTTAGACAAGAAGGAATGACAGTGGGACGTACGCTGCTGAATTCACAAGACTTTCGAAATATTGCCCCTTCCTACTGCAGAATGAATCAGACAAGACTCGCCACTTTGTGAAAGGTTTGCGCCTAGAACTCAAGAAGGTATTGCTTAGTATGGCCCCAAGTAATTATAGTGCTGCAGTAGAAATAGCTTCAAGGGTCAAGGCGGCAGATCTGGAGCAAGCTAAGCTGGGAAGTAACAGGGGATTTCAACCCCTAAACTAAAATAAGAGGCCTGGAGGGAATTAGTGTCCAAATAAAGGGAAATTTCCAATAAGAGACGGGGGTAGTGTTGGGAAGCTGTTCATTCACTGTTACAATTGCGGCGATAAAGGAAATAAAAGTTTGAACTGCCCATACGCAAAGAGGATGATGGGATTGATAAATCCAAGAGGAAATAATATGGGGGTAAGACCAGAATTTTCCAAAGGAAATCCAAGCCAGCCCTCTGCACCTAAACCTAGAGTCAACAAGCTTGCCGTGAACGCTCGAGTGGTAGCCCTGGATAAAGTAGACACTAATACATTGGCAGTGTTGGAAGGTAAGATTTTTTTATTATTATTTTTGGTAAAGAAGCCTAAATTTTAATAGGTCCAGGCTCTACCCATTTTATTTATTGCATGCGCTTTCACTCAAAAGGTAATTATTAGAATTAAGGAGGCTCCATATGAAATTATAGTTAGTACCCCTCTGGGAAAGCAATTAAGTAGTGATAGAATTTATTTGGGGAGTGAAATAAAAATTGGAGACGTGGCCTTAGAAGGAGACCTTATAAGCTTACCCATAGCAGACTATGATGCCATTCTAGGAATGGATTGGCTATCGCAACATCCCGCAAAGGTTGGTTGTAGGAATAAACTGGTGCATTTTAAGGGACAAGGAGAAGGTACCCTAGAATTTTGGGGAGATAAATGCAAAACAAAGAGTGAGTTTGATATCCAGAGTGAAAGTAAGGAAGCTAATCCGAAAAGGGTGTATTGGGTATTTAGTTTACCTTTTTGAATAAATCCATTAAACCTGAGAAACCTGAAGATGTACTTATGGTTTGAGAGTACCCGGATATTTTTCCAGATGAACTGATTCCCAGAAAGAGAAGTTGAATTCAATATTGATTTAGTACCAACAACTGAGCCAGTTTCTAGAACCCCATACCGGATGGAACTTTACGGATGTGCATAGACTATAGGAGGCTAAATGCTAAAACAATAAAGAACAAATACCCATTATCTATGGTGGATGAGTTATTTAACCAACTACAAGGTGCAGGATATTACTCTAAATTAGATATGAGACAGGGGTATTATCAAGTAAGGATTAGAAAAGAGGATATTCCTAAAACCGCTTTCAATGTGCACTAAGGGCATTATGAGTTTGTGGTGATGCCCTTTTGAGTTACTAATGCCCCTGCCACTTTCATGGATATTATGCATCGGATTTTTCAACCCTATTTGGATAACTTATTGTTATTTTTATTGATGATATTTTAGTGTATTCTAAGAATCCTCAGGAGCACATTTATGAAAGGTGCTTGAGAAATTAAGAGAAGCCAAGTTGTATGCCAAGTTTAGCAAATGTGAATTTTTGTTGGATAGAGTATATTTTTTAGGGCATGTGATCTCTAAGGAAGGGATTTCTGTGGACCCTGCAAAAGTGGAAGCTGTAGTAAATTGGAAACGACCAGAAAATCCTATGGAGGTGAGAAGTTTCTTAGGCTTGGCAGGATATTATAGAAGGTTTATTGAAGGGTTCTCAAAACTTGCTTTGCCATTAACCTGATTAACGCAGAAGAAGTTGCCCAACGAATGGTCAGAAGGTTGTGAGAAAATTTTTCAAGAATTGAAGCGAAGATTGAGCACCTCACCTGTCCTAGCCTTACTTGCTATGGATAAGCCCTATGAGGTATATACTAACACTTCTAAGGAAGGATTGGGTGGAGTATTGATCGCAAGATAGGAGGGTAATAGCATATATATAAAGGAAATTGAAACCCCATGAGAGAAATTACCTCACTCACGATTTAGAATTGGTAGTTATTGTGTTCGCCTTGAAAAAGTGGAAGCATTATCTTTATAGGGCGGAATTTGAGGTTTTATTGACCATAAAAGCTTGAAATATATTTTCTCTTAGAAGGACATAGATATGAGGCAACGAATGAGGATGGAGTTCTTAGAAGAATTTCACTGCCCAATCAAGTACCACCCGAGAAAGGCCAATGTAGTAGCGGATGCATTAATTAGGAAATGACGTATATCTGCATTACGAATGGCACAGACTTCGGAGTTGGAAACAGTAGCCCTTGAGGAATGGAAGTGCCGATTGCCTCTATATTGGGATACCTTAGGACAGTATCAGGAGCAGTATGATGTTTTGAATATGGAAAGGGCAAGACAAAAGATGTCGCAAATTAAGGAGAAATTGGAGATTGCCTAAAATAGGCAGAAAAGTTATGTAGATCACCATCGGAAAGATTTGGAATTTAGTGTAGGTGATTTAGTGTTCTTAAGGATAACACCCTATTGAGGCAAGAGAACACAAAGAAAGAAACTAGATCCATGATATATTGGACCCTTTCCCATCAACGAGAAAGTCGGAAAAGTAGCTTATAAACTAGGATTACCACCAGAACTTCAAGGCATGCACGATGTTTTTCATGTATCACAACTTAGACGATATGTAGCAAATCCCAGTCATGTTTTGAATGATGACGCTATAGAGTTATCACCAAATTTAAACTATGCTGAAAGGCCAGTAAAATCCTAGAGCGCACTGAAAAGAAGTTGCGACAGAAGCAAATCCCACTTCTTAAGGTGCTAGGGAGCCATCATCCTGTGGAGGATGCTACCTAGAAGACACAAGCAGAATGTCTAAGGTTTACCCAGAACTCTGTGGAGGTGAGTTTTAATTTCGAGGATGAAATTCCTTTTAGTAGTGGAGATTGTAATAACCCGCCTTGCGTAAAGCATTTGTGTAGAATAGTCTTGTTTAAAATTAAAATACATATAAAAAGAAATTAATGATATATTTTCTTTTCCTTATTATTAATAATATTATTAAGGTTACAAATTAATAATATTATTCATAGTGTTATAATATAGCTCACTAGTGCTATTACTATTATTTTTGCAAATATGATTATTAATTTTATTTCACTTTATCTTATTTATTTTAGTTTATTTTATTATCATATTATTATTGTATTTTCTTATTATTATTGTTGTAGTTTAATGATAATATTATTGTTATCACTTTTATTCTATTATCCATTACTATTATTTTTATATCTATTATTTAATACCAATATCTCTTGGTAATATTAAGTTATAGTACTATTAAATTCAATAATTCTATTGAATTATTATATTATTATTACTATTATTATTTATATATATATACAACAACTAATACTATAAATATCTTAATTATATTATATTCTATACTAAGATATTTTAGGGGGCCCACAAGAAATAAATTAAGATGGCCCACAAGCACGATATTTTTGACCAAGATTAACCATTCTTAGACTTTCTCTAATTAAGCTTAATTAAGTTAAACTAGATTAGGGTAAATTAATCATGATTAAGTATATATTAGTCCTACAAAATTTTAAGAGTTTCTATAAGCTTCTAAAAGGTTCTACAACCTTCTAGCATGATCCTTAATCTTCTTGTGAATGTTAGAGAAGTCTAAAGACTTCTAGAAATGTCAACTCACCCTAAGTCATTTTATTAAGATCAAAACAAGACCAAGAGGATTAAGCTATATAAATAGGAGCAAGGAGGGGAGAATTTCGGCAAAAGCTGGAAGAAGAAGAAGAAAAATCAGAAAAGTGAAGAGAGGAAAGGAAAAACAAGAAAAAGAGAGACTAAGGGAGAGAGAGAGATTTCCGGCAGCAAGGGAGCAAGGAGAAGACAACCGGCAGCAAGGAGGAAGAAAAGGAAACCGGCAACAAGGAGAAAGAAAGGAGAAGGATGGAGGGAAAGGAGTATACCGCTTTACCTTCATCTTGGAAAGGTAAAGGATCCCTTCTAAAAAGCTAAGAGAATGATATTAGAAGGTGGAAACTAATGGCATATGAATTTGTTGATGTTGAGTAATGAAAATATTTTGATGTTGTGATGGATGTTGGATTGACCAGTTGGTGTAGTGATGGGTTGAGTATGGTTTTCATTTCATTTGAGGTGTATTGGAGTGATGGTATGCTGAAAATTTGAAAAGAAAAAGATGGAAGTGATAAAGAAAACAAGAAAAGCCATTTGTTAGTAACAACTCACTAGCTTGAGTTGTTTGGAAATATTAAAGGAAATCTGAGTAGATATGACTGGAAACAGAGCATAAATAATCCTAAACATGTCCTAGACAAGTTAGAAAGGATTTGGAACAAGTTGTGTGGAGGTTGTGAGGGTTTTGGATGACAAAGAAATCATGAATAGTAAGAATGATGAAAGCTGTCAAAATTTACTGGTTTGGTAAGCATGGAATAATTAATTCGTTTGGATAAGAGAGAAGTGCTGAGTATGAAAACCTATTAGAATACTGATATAGGGATGTTAAATGAAGGATTGAAGGGTTTAAATGTGGTAGGATATGTTGAAGGAACCATAGGAATAAGTTAAAACAAGCTGGGCTTCTAAACTGTAATCTTGAACATCCAACTCGGAATAGTATGTTTAGCTGAAAAATTGAAGTAAATGGAGAGAGTTTTGAATACCCCATGACCTGTATTTGATCGAGATATGTCATAGGAGTATTTTGGAAGTAGTTTCACCTCATTTGGACCTGTATTGAAGGAGTTATGTACAAAATACTGGAAGATGACAAAACTGAACTCCAACCTCGGAACAGTGGAATTAACTGAAAAACTGTACAAAATGGGATAGAGTTTACATGTCTTGTGACCTGGAATTGATTGAGGGATATCTTAGGAATATTATGGAAGAATCCTCACCTTATTTGGACCTAAATTGAATAAGTTATGCGAAGAATAGTGGAGGATGGTAAAACTGTAAAACCAGAAAACCATGCATAGCATTAATCCATTTATTTCTTTAAGAAAATTATAGAAACCTTATTCGAACCATTAAGCATTTGAACCCATTGAGTAATGATAAAGGGATATACTAATGGTGTAGGTGAATCAAGTCGAGGGAACACCTTCTCAGACTATACGAGTGCCACTTCGACATAATATACAAGGTGAGTCCCATTGATTTCTAAACATTTTTAAAAGCTAGTGTACTTTGATTTTCTATGAAATGATATGTTTTATGCCATTTTGGAAATCCTCAAATATGTTTAAGGTTTACATGAACAACATTTTCTTTTATGCTCTTTCGGACTTGAATAAATTTCATATTCAGTTTGGAAACCTTCCTGGATGTTAAAAACACGAATTTTGTGAATTTAGTCCTTTTTGGAATAAATATTTGCGATTTCTGAAAAATGGTAAATTTTGGAATTGGGTAATTGGAGAATAATTCAAATATCCTTATTGGAATATTTTATAAAAAATCTTGGAACTCGGGTATTCGGTAAATGATCGAAATATCCTTATTGGAACTTTTGTGAATATTTTTCAAATCGGGTAAGGGAAAAATTACCCGGATACCATCAAAAAGTCTTTTCGAATCTAGCATGGGTGAAATGACCCAAATACCCTTGGAAAATGACTTTTGTGATCAAGTACAACCCCATGCAATAAGAAATGTTTTGATTTGGAAATCCTACGGGATCAGATGACCCTCTGGCCTGATCAGTCAGATGGGGTCAGTGTTGTTGCGTTGAGTACTTAGCCAGGACTTTGATCTTTGTACTAGCTCATGTAAGGGATAGACAACCCTAAGTAACCTGATCAGTTCTGGGGATTGTCTTACTCCAAACAGGGTGACAGGACAATGAGATGAGTCGTCCTTGGCTAGCCCTTGTGAGCTCGACAATTGCCTATTGATTATGATGGCGAGTTGTTCACATGTTATCGAGTGGGGACACTTGGTGTGTTCAATCCATTGCCACCTGGATGGTGATTGACGTCTGGATTGGGACCCCTGGCTTATGATGGCAAGTAAAAGTTCCCTAACTACACGGAGAGGTACATTTGTACGCAGCTCACCCTTCCGGCATAACACGGGTGACGTGCTGTAAGGTGCAGTCCTTGGCTCAAGAGACTGTGTGGCCGAAGGCGAAGTTCCTTGAATAGGGAAGAACCCGCATTTTTTGAATTAGGGGCCATGTGTTTGGAAGCTAGTGTTTTTCGAATGTACATTGAACCTAAATTCATCAATTACCGTTGTTTTCCTATTATAAAATTTATTTCAGCAAAGAAATTGAAAATCATCTTTCTCTTCTAAGCAAAACACGGGCACACACGGGACTCACTAGTATACCACTCATATGTATGTTTGCCTTTTTTTTTTTAGGGATTGGAGGTGAAGAATAACGACGGTATTCCAGGACTTCTTCTATGGCATTGGATAGCAAATCTTTTGGTGTGATCATTGTACATAGACTATGAGATGTTTTAGCTTATATATTTTGGAAACTACGGTAATGTACCTATCGTGACACATATGTCTATATAAATAAAAAGCATGTTTCATATATTTACTTAAGTTTTGAGTTTACCACTTACTTTAAGTTTAAATCGTTATAAAGACCCCTAGTCCTAGAATTCAGACGGGGCAACATCCCACCAGAGCTCGGCCCACTACGACAAGAAGAAAATGTGGGTGTTACAAAGTCCACCGAAGGAGCGGACGAGAAGAGAAGAGGAATTTGTTGCTACTGTAGTTCTTTTGTCTTTATCTATTGGTCCAAAACGAGCGTATCGGTCCATTTCGTATTCCCGTTCTCTTATAAAGAATAGGTCTTCTCCCCTGGCCTTTTGGATAGTAGGACCAAGAGAAAGACTATGTACTAGAGCCCTAGCCATTGGGACTGATACAAGACTAATATTGACCTTCCTTTTCTTGATTAGAAACTTCTTAGCAAACTCTAGGTCAAAGATCATACACTTTTCTTATGATATGGTCACCTCACATTCCTCTATAACCTAAAGATATGATTTCGCGACTACTAGATCCGCAAAGACATTGTCATCGCCCAGTAGAGTATAATCCAAGAACTTCACACTAGGGCCTCCATACTGCATACCACCCCAGCATATAATGCTTGAGTGTGAACACAGGCCATGAACCATAAAACCCTAGAAGTTGACCCTTTGTAAACCGAAAATATAATTGGGTAAAGGTCCCTTTTTTGGTAACCGGAAGCCAAAAGCACATAGAATATAAATTCATGACTTGGCTAATCGACGGCCAAGGCCAAATAAACTAAACAAGATACCTCCACATAAATCTACTGACAAAAAGTCAAGTTGTAAGATCGAAGGAAAATAAATTACTTTGACCGAGCAAGAGTGGTTATATGTCCCATCAGTCAGAAGACGATAAAAGCACATCCATCACCTAAAGGCCTGAAACAGAGGATTTGCTATGGCAAAGACCTTCCCACTATCCTCTAGCTTGACTCCGAACTTACCTAATTAAAATATTTATAGAGGGGCTCATTTCATGTTAACAACTTGTCTTTTTTCTACTTTGACCGCCTGATATAACGCAATGTTCAGGTCTTTGTGTATGTGACGTCTAGCTATACAAACTCTATATGATTCCGTGGCTGAACTTGCCCGCCTTACCCTACATTATATGTAGGATTTCTATCATGCATAATCAGATTAAGCGCAGCGGAAAACAACAAGAAATCCAAGCCATGGATCACGGGTTTGCAATAGAAACGGGAAAAAGGAGAAGATTGCGTTTATTACCTCGTGAAGCCGGAATTCAAAAATTTCAGAAACAAGAACGCAGGCGCGATCCAGATTATCCAAAACCATTCACCACAGCTCAATTGAAGTCCAAGAAAGAACTCCCTCTAATGATAATCCACACAAGGTTGAATGCTCACAATCTCACAATTCTATGCTAGTAGAATTCGGGAAGCTAGGGTTTTGATCAAGAAGAGAGACGGCTAGGGTTTTGATCAAGAAGAGAGGCAGAGAAACGGTTTCTCTGTTATTGCGTGAATGGTCTGTCTCTAACCCTAAGGAAACCGTTTCTTTATATTTATAGATTTATAATTACCATAAATTGCAACTTAGTCCTTCAGCGTCCAATTGTCAACAAATTGGTCCTTGAAGTTTACTTAATTACAATTAGGTCCCATGAATTATAACAAACTTATAATTCACCTATAAATATATTCCCTTCTCTTAATTAACCCCATAATATTATCAAATAATGTATTTGAGCATTCAAACCTTTATTGTGTGTGACCCATTAGGTTTCCTGGTCTTATTGGTAGCATAATATGAATTAATTCTAACAATATTAGAATTAATAATTCCTAATAAAATAAAGGATTAAATTTATTAATTCTCTAATTAATAAATTCATATTTAGCATATCAAGAGCGACATCTAGCAATGACTCTTGACCACCTAAAAGTCCAGAAAGTCAAGTGGCTTGACATGAACATTTCAATAGCAAATTATCAGTGCAATAAACTCCTTTCAACCTACAATATCTCATTCGGTCTAGAGCATGAAATTAGTGCCAACTCCCTCCAGAATATTATTAATTCTGGCCCGAATATTTTAGTACTTGTTCAAGAAATCCATTACTCAATATGTGTATCAATTGGAACCATTTCCATCACATAGTCGCCTTGGCCAAGGACTTCATGAGTAATGATTTCTACAAGTGGCCTTGAGATATACTCTCCTACTATTAGAAGTGGTGAATCCTTTATTGACCCTCTCAACTACTTTCGTTTACTTTACGTTATACCCAATATCCATCCTATAGGCGGTCCTAGATAAGACTCCAAAGATTAGAATCAAAGTACAACGCTCGATAAACAAAGTACCTTGGAGATCTTAAGTCTAAGGATACTTGCACACTTGCTATAATGAGATTCTATCACTGGCACTAAATAGTTATCCAAGTGATTATCTCTTAGCTAGGTCATCCAATGAACTTGTTTCAAAACAAGCATCCACACGTTAATCCTGAGTATCCCAATACCCACGGATATGAGAACCACTGCTTGATCCAATCAAGAGATATAACATGTGCCAGTCTTTGCGTATTAATAATGTCCCATCGTATTAATACTATGATTGGGGATTATTTAAGTACAAACACTGCATAGTGTAGTAGGAATCTCACATCATGATCTCTATTATGATTTCCTTAACACTGTGTTGTACTAGGGACTTTATCTAACGGTTTGTACACATATTTAGATATAACAATCAAACTGAAAGATAAAGAATTTCTCTTATTAATTTAATATGCAATATACATGGTACAAGTGATTGCCTCTAGGGCACAACACTAACATTATAGTCTTGTAAATGGGGGTATAGAAAGATAGAAAAAGAAGGCTTTCTTGAAAAGGTATTCTATCCAATTTTCCTTGCCTGAAAGAAGCACCAGTAGCATAATTCAATTGCTATTACGGTTGGGTGGAGCATATATGTCTAAGGTTTGTGTAGAAATAAAATGCACACATCTACTTGGTAGGTGAAACTCGAAATCCCTATCATTTCAAGTCGGGTAGGCTGATCAAGCGAATTCATTCGTGCTTGCAAGTATCTTACTTCAAACATAAGGGGATGCTTCTCCCACCCTTCCTTCCACTGGAAAGAACTAAAAGCGATATCTTTAAGCTGAACTTGGGCAACTGCAACAAGAGACAAAGGTAGTCGAGTCCCAGAGCTCTTCTTCCACGAAACCACAAATATTCCCTTAACAGCCGAATCCATTTCTAGTTCGACAATCGCGGCAACTGATAGTTGACCCCTAGTTCGTACTGTCACACCGCTTATTATATCAAGCGCCGGTAATTCACCTAAAATATGAGGAAAGGAAGGGCTTTAGGCCAAAAAACCCGTGTTTCCTAAAAGGATTGGAACTCAGGTAAGATTTTTTCTATAAAGATATCTTTTATTATTTGTAAGAATCCCCTTATCCTAGTAGTCCATTGCCTAAGAGGGGGTCCTTGAACTAACTTCCTATAAGGGATAGAGTTCATTAATTCATACGGCGGTCATGGAACTCCTAAAGCTATAAGGTTATTTCCTAGCTATTTTCTTTTTTTTTTCCTCCTTTCCTAAGCTTATATGAAAAAAATCAGTCACTTTCTCTTTTATCATTCAAGCAAGAAAGCTCGGTAAAAAGGTGTTGGGTAAGCATCCCTCTCGGATTCTTTCTCATATTCTTTTAGGCATCTACTACAAGCAAGCTTATGCAGATATCTCAAGAAAGTCTACTTTTAGTCTAATCGGACACATCCATCCTTAGTCGTAGTCAATATATACTCCCCTAAGGCCTAAGGGTTAGTCTATCTATTCTAAAGGCATTTTAAACTCTTTTATCTTTAACTAGAGATTTTGTTCTAAAGGGATAAAGGTTGTGCTATTGACTTCCCTAAGTCTATCTCTGAGGGTACCTTTCCTAATTCCTTCTTTAAGGGTGCTCTATTAGTCCTTAGAGGTATGAAACTCCTTGAAGGTATTTCGTTGGAAAGGTAGGCAAGCTCTGCCTAAAGATAAGGTCAAGGTCCTTCTTTCCCATCTTCAGCTACAGACGATCCTTGCCATTCCTTCAATCTAGATCTTTTGTCTTGTCAGCTGACCGTCCTTTATTCTCTTTAATCTTTTCTCTACACTCAGTCTAAACCAATTCTAGAATTAAGTGATTCTCAGCTATAGGACCTTTTTCTCATATGATAATAATAGGTACGTGGCTCAAGCTCTCTCAAAGAGAGACTTCCCTTGACAACGAAAAAATAGCATCCAGGTGTAACATCCCACAACCTAGGCCCAACAGGGCCAGGGATGTCACCCCGTCCAAAGGACAAAGGGTCTTTATAACTAGGTCACACAAACGAAAGTAAAACAATTCTTTGAAATTTAAAAACTTATTACAACCCAAAAATTCAAGAACAAATTCAAAATAAATTGTTCACTATCATCTCTCAAAGAAACATATAAATTAAATAACAAAGAGTCTTCAAAAAGGCAACATTCTAGCTATTCATCTCCACAACAGGATTGCCCTAAAAACATGGCATAAAAAGGTGATGAGATAAAAATCTCAATAAGTCCGTGTGTGCTTTGAGTGTTTCAGGTAAAATAGTTCATGTATGCAAGCTGTAAGAACTTCATACGATAAAGTACTGGCCCTCATAACAGCTCTCATCCCCTCTAGTTCTCATCAGAATCCTGATCATAACAGCTCTTATCCCCTCTAGTTCTCATCAGAATCTTCAAAGTCGGGCTCATATAACCATCCCCAGAAATTCTTAGAGAAGTCTATCCCAGCCCCATTTGTAAACCCCTCCATTTGCTTTTTCCCGGGTCGCCTAGAACCCTCCTCAGTCTCGATCTGGCTGGGTGGAGGTATGAAAGAAGGTTTGGGTGGAGATTTATAATCTATCTCCCCTGGGTCATCACTATAAGCTGACAAATCAACTATGGGACTAGGAGGGTGGGGAACATATTTCATATCAATCTCCTCATCTTCAGTATCAGAACTCAAGTTTATCACAGGTATTGGGGGTGGCTTATTGATCGGGACCTCTTCATCACTGTTATCTTCCAAGGAAATAATTGGCTGCAATGCAGGCTGAGGCACTGGTAAATCTTCAGGGCAGATAGGGATAGGAGGATGCCACTACTGCCCTTTCCTTATGGTTCTAAGCATTCTAACTATCCTACAGCACAAACAAGACAGGTTAGATAAAAGATTTGAACTAAATAAAATAGACCATACACTATCAATATTTGCCTATAACCTACGCTTTAATACCACTTGTAACACCCCACAACCTAGGCCCAACAGGGCCGGGGATGTCGCCTCGTCCAAAGGACAAGGGGTCTTTATAACTAATTCACACAAATGAAAATAAAATAATTCTTTGAAATTTAAAAAACTTATTACAACAGAAAAATTCAAGAACAAAACCAAAATAAATTGTTCACTATCAACTCTCAAAGCAATATATAATTTAAATAACAAATAGTCTTCAAGAAGGCAACATTCTAGCTATTCATCTCAACAGTAGGATCGCCCTGAAAACATGGCATAAAAAGGTGATGAGATAAAAATCTCAGTAAGTCCTTGTGTGCATTGAGTGTTTCAGGTAAAACAGTTCATGTATGCAAGCTGTAAGAACTTCATAAGAAAAGTACTGGCAAGCATTAAACAATGATAAAAATTAAGAGTGGCGTTTTGCTTTTTCAACCGTACATGTGTTCCATAAAATCAACTACTCAAAAGGGCGGCCATGGGTTACCACACGTTGGCCCCATAACTATACAATGGTTAGAATGCCAAACTTTCTACAGACTGACAAAAGGTAGGCGTACGGCCTACCAAGTAAGATACTCCTCATTCTCTACATCCAAACAAAACCGGTTGTCCACTCCAGCAACACACAATCCACATGACTAAAACCTGCTAGCTCGGACCGACATGACTAAGTAGTACTGTCACTTCTCCAAGTTGAGTTCGTCTTCTGGAGGTGGCCTCCTACCAGAAGACTCGCTCTTGCTCTTCAAAACTAGTACTACTAGCCTACCCTTATTGAGTACTTAACGTTGTTTATCCCACTTAGGAGAAAATTGATAAAACATTGCTTTACTTGGAAATGGCAATCAAGGGTTTCTAAAGTTTGTGCCAAAGTTAGTTTTAGAAAGAGTTTAGTGTTTGAGTAAAACTACTTGTTGGATTTCAAATAATTTGTTTGACTGAAACAAGAAAGGAAACAATCCTCAATTGCCTTTGCAAAATGAGAGTTCACACACTTGATGTTTGGCTTGCCATAGTAACCTTTTGTCATCAAATAAGTTTTATGCAGGAGCTTACCTAATCATTTGCTTGAGCTAATTCAAAGATCTTCCAAAGTTGACCTAAACCCACCTGGGGTAAACACAAGCCATAATTAAACTCAAGCCAAATTTTGCTTCCATGAATAATCATAGTTCAACTTACCACAATCATGACCTTAATCTCCCAAACTTTAAGGCTAGATGATAAAACGATTTTATAAAATAAATTTAGCTTGATAATAAAATAACTAGAGATTGTGAAATAATTATTAATAAGTTATAAGTTCAAATATAATCTTTGTTATTAATAAATAAACTAAGGTTTATTTGATGAAGGTCCTAAGTCCTAGATGATATTAAAATAATAAATTATTACTATTCTCTTAATTAATAATTAATAGTTAGAAAATAATAAATAAAATTAATAATAAGTAAATTTTATTATATTTTGATTAAAAGATAATAAATAAATTTTAATAGTGTTTATAAATATATGACTTAAAAGATTAATATTTTACCTGTTATGATTATTTATATAAAAGGCTTTATTTAATATATTTATTGTATATAATATTTATATATTTTATTTTTAATAAAAGATATCATTTATTTAGCTAAAATATCACTATTCCTTTTAACAATCTAATTCCAAAGCTTCCTAGGGTTTTTGAAATTATGGGAAGAAAATATAGTTCTAATTTTTATTAATGTAGTAAAATTGGCTAACTTAAATAGTTTAGGATCAACAAGGTCATGATCATAATTCTCCTATTGCTCAAAATAATCATGAACATAAACTCTAACACCAATCAACAAACCATTCAATTCATGAATAAAGGCTTAAAACTATAGCTACCATCACATGATCCAAACTTCACTAAACATAATCATATTCATGGCTTTAACAAGAATACAAGAACATAAAACAATATTCACCAAATGTGACATAATATCTATCATGCTTAACCATTCACACTAACTCACGACATGAAGAGCATGCAACAACTACAAAATATCATAAAACTCAATCATGACAAAACATCCTCATGCTCCAATCCCAACTCCTTCATACAAACACATACTCAATCTCCAATCATATTCCATCCTTTTCTAACTATATCCAAGAGACATGATTTTAGAATTAAGGAGAGGGTTAAAGAGACATACTCGAATGATGACTACCTTGATGAAGTCTCAAGAGAGTCCATATGCTTGGAAGACTTGATCCAACTAAGAAGGAAAAAGAGAAAATGGCCATGTTTGAACAACCATTTCGGTCGATAGAGAGAGAGAGAGAGAGAGAGAGAGAGTGAGAGAGTGTGTGTGTGTGTGTGTGTGTGAAAGAGAAGGAGAGGGAGAGGAAAAGAAAGAGAGAGAGTATATGTATATTGTATTAAAGATTAAAGGGGAAAAGAGATGAACATAATCGTTCTTCGTTACCTTGAGAGAGTTCTTGAATCTTCAAGAAAAATTCTGGTTTTGATCCATGAGCAGAATTTTGTTTTCAATGTTTGATGTTATAAAGTGCAAAAATGGATTTTAAAGGGTGAGTATACGTGATCTGGAGTTTTAGGGGAGAGATTGGAGGTGTTTAGAGTGGTCTTAGGCTTGGAAAGTAGTGGTGTGTGTTCTTGGAGAATTGGAGAGAACGGAGAGAAGCTGGACGAAATTTGCTAAATGGGGTTGGCAAAATTGCTAGAGGAATTCTTGTGATTGAATTTTCAGATTAGGGAGAAGAGGGAAAGATGGTTGTTTGAAATTCAAAAGGAGTAATTTAGGGAGTGAATTAAGGTAGAAAATATAGTAAGAATGGCTTGGTTGATGGAGGTTCTTGGAGCTGCTATGGCTGACTGGAATTTGCTAAAGTTTTGCTGAGATGAATGAGGTTGAAGGTGCTATAGAGTGGCTGAAATATGGAGTGCAATGGTGGAGGAAATTTCTGGTTGGTTGAGGCTTAATCTACGGGAGTTTCATGGAGTAATTTGCTGAACTTTTGAATTCCAATTGAAGGCTTGATTGTAGTGAATGAATGAGTGATTTAAGGAGTGCCTATGGTGTTCATTTTGTGCAGATCAATGGAGGAGGTGATGAAGTTCAGTTCATGGCTGACTAAGGTTGGTTTTATAGAAAAATGGGAGTGAGTTGCGGACAAGGTTGAAGAGGGAGCAAGGCTGGAATTTCTGGATATTCATTCAAGAGGTTTGCTGAAATTTTTTTGCAATATTCTAGCCGACTTGTAGAAGGTTTGAAGCAGTATTGGAGGGTCCTTTAAGGCTGGTTTCCAGCCTTCTTTATGGGAGAAGATAGAGTTATATTGCTGGTTTGAAAGATGGAAGAAACAGCTTGGTTTTTGGCCTACCAAGCTGTGAAACTGCCCAGGAATTTTCCTGGTTTGTGCAGCTCTTATGCAGTTCAATTTTTTGCCAATGATTTTACTCTTCATGCTGATCAAGTTAGCTATTTTTTTGGCAGCATTTGAGTGAGGAAAAAGGCTAATGTTTTTGAAAGCTGAACAGACCAAGAAGCTAAAAAATTTCCTGATTGCTACATGAAGAAGATGAACACTTTTAGAGTACAGTTTGAAGGTTCAACCATGGAGATTAATTCTCTTGGGAACCTTCCTTAAATCCTTCCCCATTTTTAGTCAACATTCTATCCTTAAGGAGACATTTTTGAAATTCCAAGATCAAAGAAACTTTCTAGAATTTTTCGGAAATAAAATATGGATATGGATAATTGAACAATCCTAATTGATGAATAATTTAAGGTAAGCTTGGGAACAAAAAGGGCATGAATCACTTAAGGAATTTTGTAGGGCATAAGAGTAGGATTCGGACATTCCCTTCAAGTCTCCCTTAGGACAACACTCCTACTTCTACTCATGGCATGCAAGGCTGAAAATATCCTACCCTATAAAAATAAAATTTAATCATGATAAAACTTAATTGGGGGTTTGAACTCAAGACCTTAGAGATTAATTCCAAAACTCTAACCACTAAACCACAACAACTCTTATTCTTATTTTCTCTCCAAAATATTTTTCTCAAGCTATCTCCCTATTTTCACTTCACGCAAAATTACCATTTTACCCTTCCTACTCAATAAGCACAATTGAGCCTTCTAGACTATAAATCACAAACCCAAAGCCCATTAAATCATTCAAAAATATATTTATGCATGTAAAAAATATATTATATATATCCCGACCCCCTTACTCTAGGGTTGGTTTTAGTTGGGGTTTCACACCGAGGGATGCTAGGGTGGTAAAATCACTATAGGTTACATATGCAAGAACATGATAACCTATCTCAGCAGGTGCGTAACTTCCGAAATGAAAGAAAAATTCTATATCTTCTGTCATCTCTATTACTCGCTCTAGGTATTACATTCGTTGGGCTCAAGGTTGCATTACTAAACCTATATAGAGCGGTAGGCTGTTCCATCCTTGGAAGCTTCCCTATCAAAAGATAAAATCGTTCTAATTGGAAGCGGTGGCCTTATTGGGTATTTTCTTCGGAGCAAATAAGACAATAATATAGGATCTTTTGTTACCAAAAAGTAAGGGCGCACTATCCTACGTCTTATTAGCATCTTCTAGCTATAGGAAGAATGTAAATACTGTAATAAGGGCTGAAACCTGGCATCTTCAGTGAATTCAAGAAGACTCAAAGATTTCTCATCTATTTCATGTCTAGAGAATATGAGATAAAAGGAAAGTCATCGAGTGGGAAATCTTTCATCTAGGGATAGTTGCTCTCGTCGTTTAGGAAATTCGACCCTGACTCCGATGAAAGAATTGATAATATTGTTGCTTGTATGGGATGAGAAAGGGTTAACTTATAATAGTGTTGCCGATACCTCTAAGAGAAAGACAAGGCCAGAAACTCCTCTAAAAATTTCCTCTTCCCCGAACATTAAAGTAAGATTAATATTACTTCTAGTCGATAGACATTGGTGACAATGACCATGATCTATAGATTCAGCGATCCGAACCTTCATCTCACCTATGGACTTTTTCCCCCTCGGATTGAAACGCACCACGGCTTTTCACAAGAGAGAGAAAAAAACTCCTAGCCTAATCCCAGTTGATCGAGTAGATTCCTACAATTCTTGATACTCTCTCACTCCCTAAAGCGTGAATGAAGCTGTGCTAGGAAATGAAATCTATGCCACTAAAGCAACTCTAATAAAAAGAAGTCAATCTCCATCTAGTGGAAGCATGGAGCAACTACTCGTTTTGGAGCTGCTCACTCTGTTGCGAGATTTAGCATTCAAGCGAATGGATTTGGGTATAAAAAATCATATAAAAATAAGCATATTCCTAATCAAGTTTGCATTAAAACGTTAAACCCAAATTACACATATGAGCAAGCGTACTCATCATTAACAAAGCATAGGGTTCAAACGAGTGTCGATCCTCAAGGAACAAGTATACATTAATCAAATTTCTTTTATTATTTAACGGACTCGATAAAGTGAAAATGAAATAAAACAAAACAAAAGAAAATAAAAATAAAAATATATACATGTTAAGGATAGAGAAGCATGCAACTCAAACTATTGTTTAGACAAACACGATCTTAAAGAACCTAACCATTATCATAACTAATTATTCTCTTGGCATCATAAAGGATTAAAGTAGATTCACTTCGATGGCCAATCCATAAAATTACTACCTTCTAGATAAATTAGAATCACTTGGTCTCGTCTGAACTAATTCATCCAAAAGATGCATTAAACGCAGTCCTCAATTAAATTCCCTTGGTCTCGGAAAATTTAAAACATAAAATTAATTAATGAACCCTTGGTCTCAAAAGACAGCAATTAACCTTCAATTACCAGTTTTAAGCAATTAACCCCCTTGGTCTAGTAAGTTAATGGAGAGAACCAACTAACTAATCTCGTAATAAGCACAAGTAATTGAATACCAAGAATAACAATTAATTAATCAAAAGATCAAACAACTCTAAAAATCATGAATATCTGAAACAATATGGAATTACAATAAAACAATTAACATATTATTGTTCAAGAAAAAGAAAACAAAGTAAAAGAAAGCACTCATAGATAAGCCTCCTTCTTCTTCCTTTGAAGACCTTATTTCACAACCCTCCTTGAATTCAAGAATTCCTTCTTTGATTTGAGTGATTTGCTATGATGATCAATGAATTCTCTCCTTTTCCCATGTATTTTCCATTTATTTATAGGCTTGGGAAGTGCCTAAACTCGTTGGTGTAATGTTCTTGGCCAAGTAAAAGTTAAAAAGTACTAAAACTCCCCAGCTTACCAAAAACCGCGCAGAAAAAATCAAGAACCGCCTTAACTTCAAGGCATATTCGGCACCGCCTTGACTCTCGGAGTTGACGGCTGTTATGTTCTGGTTCTCCAATTGTTTGCCGATTTTTTCCCGAATTTCGCACAATGTAGTCCAACATGCAGTCAGTGCCGCCTTGGCTACTGGAGCTGGCACCGGTTCTACTATGTTTTGATAATTTTTCATCGCCTTGAAGTTCGTGTCATTAGTGCATGGCCGGCACCGGTTCCAGTACCCTAGCCGGCATTGCCTCTCATTTGTTTTCTGACATTTTTGCTTCGTTTTTTGCCAAAAATCTGTAATAATGAACAAAATACCTTCGCAGGGGTAAAATCTCAAATATGAAGGAATACGACTACTTTTTGAACAAAATATATCACAGAAGAGTTTCAAATAACTAGGAAAAATATGACTAATTTAGTCCCTATCAATTCCCCCACACTTAGCTCTTTGCTTGTCCTCAAGCAAAGTATCAAAGATAAGTATGAAAACACAAGGTTTCATCAAATCACTCAATCAATTTCAAAACAATATCTCTAATGCTTTCTTCATTCAAGAATATAAAACACATGCTACTACATCTTTCACCACAAATGCAAGACTTGTGTAGTGAATAATGACTTAGTAGAACCATGTCAAGACTTAACAATATTCTCAAACCATTGGAAAGAATTTAGCTTAAAAAGAATGATTCTACTTAGATCAAGTAGGACTCTCAAGCTTGTACTATAAGGCTAAAGGTTTGTAATGTAACTTATCAAACGAATGATATAGGAGATTCAAATATCAAAGAAACTGAGAGTTCGCAAGAGAAGGATAAACAAATGAATCAATAATTTCCAACCCTTCTTGCTCTTCCATTCCAGAAATCAATCAAACCATAACCTTATTCAGTAATTACAACTCCACTCGAGAAAATCCTGCATTTTTTCTTTATTTTTCTTTTTCTTTCATCAACTTTTTTTTTTATTTCTTTCACAAGATCACTGTGAAACCCCACCTAAAGCCAACCCTAGAGTAAGGGGGTCGGGATGCATATCACATTAGTTTGCATGAATATATATGTTTTTGAATGATTTTATGTGGTTTAGAATTGTGGATTATAGGTTAAAATGCTTAGTTATGCTTATTGAGTAGGAGGTGTAAAATGGTAATTTTGCTTGAGGTCAAAATAGGAAGATAGCTTGAGGATTTCATAAGAAGAATATGTGGTTGAGAAAATAAGAACAATAATTAGTGTGGTTTAGTGGTTAGAGCTTGGTGAATTAATTTCTAAGGTCATGAGTTCAAATCCCATCGTTTAAGCTTTTGTCATGATTATCTTAACTAAGTTTGAATTTTTGTTTTCTCGCATTCCATGAAAATAGGAATGTTGTCTTAGGGGGGACATGAAGAGAATGTCCTAATCTTATCCTCATGTCCTAAAAAGAATTTTAGAGGAATTCTTGTCTTTTTTATTACCTCTAGCTTGTCCTAACACCTTTGTAATTTAAATCCATTAAATCTCTTCTTTTGAACTCCAAAATTCTGTGATATTCCTTCACCTTGAATTTTGAAAATCAGCTTTGGAGGATGGGGAGTTGGCCAAAAATAGGAGGGGGAATAGGAAGGGGTTCCAAGAGAAATCAAACACCATGAAAGAACCTTCAAAAATTCACCTTCATGTTGTTCATGTTTTAGTGAAGGGAAATTTGGAAAATTTTCCAGAATTTTTGCAGACTATCTCTTAAAAAATTCAGCCAATAAACCTCTTCATTTGCTGCCAAGAAAATGGTCATTTCATGTGGCTTGAAGGCTGGAAAATTTGTGCAATTTTCGGACTGCACAAACTATGCAAAACCAGAAAAAATTCTAGACAATTCGCAGCTTTCAACCAAGGAAAAGAAGCTGTTTTAGTCCATCTTCAAGCCAGTAAAACTCCTCTATATTTCTCCAAAAATAAGGCTGGAAAACCACCTTTGAAAGACCTTAAAATCCTCTCAAGAACCAGCTGCAAATCGGGTTGAAGGAGTGCAGAAATTCTGCACAGAAAATCTGCACTAACCTTCGAAACATTGGACAACTTGAAACCAAAATTTTCCAATTTTGCTTCCTTCAAGCCTAGGCCGAAAACCACCCTTCAACTTCTGCAACATTGATCCTTGATCAGCCATGGACTGAACACCATTAACCCCACACTTACCTTGAACTCATGGACTCCATAACCACACCTCAAAACACTCCTAAGATCACTCCATTCAAACTCTTTTTGAACTTCAAAAAAATTCCAGCATTTTACTCCATTAAACCACTCTTGCATTAGGCTAACTAACCAGAATTTCCTCTGCCTTCATAGATTGAATTTCGGTCAGCTCTATAGCCTAAACAAGCTGCACTCATTTCATCAAAACCACCTTGTTCAGCCGGCACCATTGAAAAGTGAAGAAACCTTCCTTGATCAAACACCATAGCTAACCACCTACCTTAACCAACTCCACAACTTTCTCCATTTGAATTTCAAATAAAATCTGATCAACCTCTCTCCTTCTTGCTGAAAACCAAAACTCCCATTCAACCTAGACCATTCGGCCATCTCTCTACCAGATTTCGTGCAGCATTCTCCCACACTCTGTCCATTTTCACCAAGAACACCAAGAACACAAACCAAACTTCTTCAAGCCTAAACCTACTCTAAACACCTCCAATCACTCTCAAATACTCTAGATCACTTCTACATAATCCCTAGACTTCATTTCTGGGATTTATAACACAAAACCTCGAAGGTCTCAAGAACATCAACAAGGTAAATCAAGAACAACCTTCTTGTTCATCCTTTTCCATTCAATTCTTAATATACCCTTCTAATGCTCTCTCTCTCTCTCTCTCTCTCTCTCTCTCTCTCTCTCTCTCTCTCTCTCCTCTACTGAAATGGTTGATCAACCATCAACCATGGCTGTTTCTCCCGGTGCATCACTCAAGACTCTCTATCCTGCGTGGACCTTCATTTATCTTCATCAAAGCAATCGACAATCAAGTATCCACTCTTAAATCCTTTCTTTTTAAATTCCAAAATCATGTCTCCTAGGTGTTGATAGGGAAATAGAGTATGAATGGAGATTGAGTATTTGCATGTGGATTAAGGGGATGGAGTTAAGACATGATGATTTTTGTATATGGCTAAGTTGTATGTGTTTTCTTTTTGAATCATTGTATGTTCTTTGTGCTTAATGAATGTTATGGATGTTTGAAGCATGTTAGAGATCAAGACACCAAAGGTGATTAGGCTTTTATGTTTCTATTTTCCATTGAAGCCATTAATGATGATTGTGCCTAGAAGGAAGTTAGCCTTGTGATAGTATGTGTTAAGTCAAGCATGTGTTCATGAATGGATTGGTTTATTATTTGATGTTGGAGAATGTGTTTAAGAATCTTTTCTAGCAATAGGAAAATCATGGTGAAAGAGTATTTCCTTGTTAAGTCTAGGTTATTTTTATTAACAAAATTTTATTACTTTGAATAGAATTACTACTATATTTTCCTCTATAATTTCGAAACTCTAGGAAGATTTGGAATGGTTTATTAATTAAAATATTAATATTTTCTTTATCAACTAAATGAGATCTTTTGTTAAAAATAATATATATATAGTAATAAATCTTTTATAATAAATAAAATATTAGAATGAATGACCTTGTAGACCTTAGTTCAAACTTTTACCTATATTCCTAAATGTTATTTACATTAAAATATATTTGTTATTTATTAATTTAAAATTTAAAATAACTCATTTATTATTAATTTTGTTTATTACTAATTATTTATTATCTATTAAAAAAATAAATTAATTATTTGTAATTTATTATTTACTTATAATAAAGCTATCTTCAAATTACCATTTATTAATATTATTAGGACTTAATATTATTTGAAATTCAAACCTTCTTTTATTTATTAATAATAGCACTCAAGAATTATTAATTGAGTCTATAATTTACTAGCGATTATTTTAGAATCCCAAGTTATTTTAACTTATCAAACTAGACTTATTTTATAAAATTCTTTTTTTTAGCTAGCCTTAAAGCTTAGAACATTAGGGTCGTGATGGTAATGGGTTGAACGAGGATTATTTTGTGTAAGTGAGTTTAGCTTGAATGTATCCTTATGTTTTGTGTTTACCCCAGGCGGGGTTAGGTCAGCCTTGGAAGGCTTTAGAGTTTGAGCAAGCAAGGAATCAGGTAAGCTCCTGCATGGAATTTTGTGAAGACCAAAATTACTGTGGCAAGCCAAATGCGATGTGCATGGACATTTATTTTGTGAAGGCAATTAAGGACTGTTTTCCTTTTTATTCCAGACAAACAAATCATTTGAAAATTAAACAAGCAATTTTACACAAAATGCTTTCTAAAACCCAACTTTGACAAGACTTTTAGAAACCCTTAATTGTTATTTCCAAATAAAGCAGATTATGATCAATTTTCTCCCAAGTGGGATAATCAACGTTGAGTACTCAATAAGGGTAGACTACCAGGACTAGTCTTTGAAGGGTTAGGGTAAGTCTCTCAGTAGGTGGCAACCTTTGAGGGGTGAGTCCTTCTTGGATAGGATGCTAGTCCGGTAGGTCATGCCGGTTCGAGCTAGCAAGTTTCAGTCATGTGGACTGTGTGTTCCGGAGTGGACCACTGGTAAGTTTGGGTGTAGAGTTGGAGGAGTATCTCACCCGGTAGGCCGTACACCTACCCTCTGTCATCTTGCACAAAGTGTGGCATTCTGACCGTTATTTAGTCATGGGGCCCAACATGTGGTAACCCATGGCTACCCATTTGAGTGGTTGTATTTATTGTGCACATGTATGGTTTGAAAAGCGAAACGCCACTCTTTATTTTCAACACTTATTTATTGCTTGCCAGCACTTTTCCTTATGGAACCTTTACAACTTGCATACATGAATTATTTTACCTGAAACACTCAAAGCACACACGGGCTTACTAAGATTTTTATCTCACCACCTTTTATACCATGTTTTCAGGAAGATCCTGCTGTGGAGGTCATTAGCAAGATTGTTGACTATGCTTTGAGGACTCATGCTATTTCCTTTATGTGATGTTTTGATAGATTGTTGCAAACAATTTTGGATTTGTTCCAGTATTCATCTTTTGGGTTGTAATAAGTTTAATTTTAAAGTCTTTGTTTTATTTTATTCCATGTAACCGAGTTATAAAGACCCCTTGTCCTCTGGACGGGGCGACATCCCCGGCCCTGATGGGCCTAGGTAGTGGGGTGTTACAATCACTCAAATTTCCAGCAATGGTGTCAAGTACTTTATATGAACTGATCTTTTACAGCTCAATCACCATCCTTTCTTGTGATCTTTCATCTCTTTTCTCCTTTCAAAAATTTTTCTCTTCTTTCTTTTCTCTCTTCTTTTCACTTTTACTGTTGCTTTTCTTTTCTTTCTCAATTTCTTTCTTTCCATCTTTTCTAGCAGTTGTTTCTTTTCTTCTCTTGTTTTCAATCTCTTTTTCCTTTTTCTTTTCTTTCTTTTTTTTCTCTTTCTAGCTCAATTCACTATTGATACATGACTAAAAGTAACAAGTTAAGATCTTTTTCAAGTATTCTTCTTCAACATTCTCTTACAAATACTTTCATTCATCAAGAGCATAAAGATTTGGAAAATGATACAAACTCTCAGAAACAAGCAGTGGACAATGTATTGTGACGGGTTTTAAAGAAAGAAATCAACAATTTAGGCTCAAAATGGGCACTAGGGATAATATAACAATAGGTAGGCTTGAAAAGCACAAACTATCCAAAGAAGGCATATTACCGTCATCCCTAAGTTAAATCATGATTGTCTTTCTTATTTCGCATCGAGAGGTATTCACGTAAGTTCTAGAATGCTTCCTAAATTTTAGTAGAAAAACAGGTTTAAGAACAATTCAAAGCATTTGATCAAGAACTACTTCGTCCAAGTGCGTGCAAAAAGTCATGCATAATCCATAAATGATCTAGAACATATGCTCTATAATCCATGAAAAAGGCATGCATTAAAAATATAGCTTGAAATCGCAAAGAAAATCAGAAAAAGTTTTTGAAAATTTTCACTAAAAATGTTTTGCTCCCAAGAAGGCTATGGTATATGTATAGAGGACTTGTCAATCAAATCACTTTCCTACACTTAAACTGGACATTGTCCTCAATGGCCACATAAATATAACAAGGAATAAACCATACCATGGTACCAAAAATATAAAAAGGAGAAGAGATAAGAAAAATAAACTCCCATTCATTGTGCAAAGTGCTGTACATGAGTTGAATGCTTGAAGAACAAGGCATTGGCAAAGTACCTAAAAAGAAAAATACAAAAGAGCACACCAAAGCATAAAAATTAGAAAAGAAAATAAAGCCAAAAACAAAGAAAGAAAATAGTACAAAAAACAACCGCCTCATGATAAGCCAAGAAGGGCTATGTGGTTGCGTCGAAGAGCATCTCCACCTGCTTGGGGTTTTGAAGACCTTCACCCATATACCGTTTCACACGATTGCTATTGACTTTGAAAGTGCCCCAAGTAGGGTGAGTAAGTTTGAGGGTGCTAAAAGGGCCAATCATACTTACCATGAATGGTCCCAACCACCTGGATTTCAACTTTCCGGGAAAAATTTTTAAATGAGAATTGAATAACAACACTTGCTCGCCCTTTTCAAATTCAGGTTGGTAAGTGATATGCTTATCGTGCCACCTTTTGACCTTTTCCTTGAAACGCATGGAATGATCATAAGCACCCTCACGCAATTCCTCCAAAGCTATGAGTTGGAGTAACCTTGACTTTCCAACATCCTCAAGATCTAGATTAACCAATTTAAATTTCAATAGGTAAATGACAAGCTTTTCCATAAACTAACCGAAAAGGAGTCGTGCCAATGAGGGTCTTAAAAGCTGTCTTGTATGCCTAAAGAGTGTCATCTAATTTTAGACTCCAATGCTTATGGCTAATAGTCTTTTCTAAGATTCTTTTAATCTCCCTATTAACCACTTCGACCTAACCACTCGATTGCGGATGGTATGAAGTTGCAAACTTATGGTGTACTCCCAAATGTTTGAGAACTTTGTCCAATTGAGTATCACAAAAATGAGTACCTCTACCACTAATGAGAACCTTAGGGACACCAAAATGGGTGAACAGATTTTTCAGGAATTTTACCACTACCCTTGCATCATTAGTTGGTAAAGCTTGTGCTTCGACCCATTTAGAAACATAGTCCACTGCTACTAGAATGTATTTATTATCCAAAAAGGTAGGAAAGGGTCCCATGAAGTCTATTCCCCAACAATCAAATACCTCAAAAGCTTTAAAAAAATGTGTAAGGGCCACTCATTTGATTTAGAAATATTACCTGTGCATTAACACCTATCACAACTTTGAACAAACCTGTGGGCATCTTTTAACAAGGAAGTCCAATAGAACCCAGACTCAAGCACCTTTCGTGCAGTGTTATGGGCTTGGTAGTGGCTTCCAGCAAGTCCTTCATGATAATATCTGAGAATATCTTTGCCTTTCTTAGAGTCCATACATCTACGATTGATTTGGTCCACATAGCACTTAAATAAATATGGATCTTCCCAAAAATAATGCCTTACGTCGGAGAGGAATTTCTTCTTTCATTGTATTGTAAAAGCTTGTGGAACAATTCCTGCAACCAAGTAATTAGCAAAATCAGCGAACCAAGGGGTGTTTGGCATCTTACCTTTTATGAGCAAGAGTTGCTCATGCGGAAAGGCATCATCGATGTCCTCTTCTATCAAAGATTCCAAATTTGGATTATCCAAATTTGACAAGTGATCCGCAGCCAAGTTTTCTGCACCCTTTTTGTCCCTAATCTCCAAATCAAATTCCTGTAATAATAGCACCCATCTTATCAATCTTGGTTTGGAATCATGTTTGGTTATTAGGTACTTCAGGGCTGAATGGTCCGTATAAACAATGACTTTGGACAAAATAAGATAAGAATGGAATTTATCAAAGGCAAACACTATGGCAAGCAATTCTTTCTCCGTTGTTGTGTAGTTTTCCTATGCATCCGTTAAAGTTTTGCTCGCATACTATGTAGGTTGGAAGTGCTTATTCCCTCTTTGTCCCAATACTGCACTAACTGCAAAATCACTTGCGTCACCCATTAGTTCAAAGGGAAGAGACCAATCAGGTGCAATTAAGATGGGTGAATTAATGAATTTCTCTTTGAGTATGGTAAAAGTGTTGAGATATTTTTTGTCAAAATTAAACACAGCATCCTTTTCAAGTAAACAGGTAAGAGGTTTTGAAAATTTTGAGAAGTCTAAGATAAACCTCCTGTAAAAACCTGCATGATCAAGAAAGCTCCTTATAGCTTTTACTGAAATAGGTGGATGCAGCTTCTCAATTGCTTCAATTTTAGCCCTATTGACTTCTATACCTTTTCTTGAGATTTGATGCCCCAACAAAATACCTTCTTACACCATAAAGTGGCATTTTTCCCAATTGAGCATGAGGTTAGTCTCTTTACATCTTGCGAGTACTTTTTCAAGATTAGATAAACACAAGTCGAATGAATCATAAAAAATTAAAAAATCATCCACAAATACCTCCATGATGTCGCCCACATCCTTCAAATATGGCTGTCATGTACCTTTGGAATGTTCCGGGACTATTGCAAATACCAAACGGCATCCGACGATATGCAAAAGTACCATATGGACATGTGAAAATGTTTTTTTCTTGGTCCTCCGGAGCTATAGGAATTTGTAGGTAGCCAAAAAATCCATCTAAGAAATAATAATACTCATGTTCGGCTAACCTTTCTAATATTTGGTCAATAAAAGGGAGAGGGAAGTGATCTTTTCTAGTGGCTTTGTTTAGCATCCTATAATCAATGTAAAATCTCCAACATGTGACCAATCTCATAGGGACTAGCTCATTTTTATCGTTGGGACTCACCGTCATTCCTTTTTTATTTGGTACCACTTGAGTTGGACTCACCTAAACACTATTAGAAATAGGGTAAATGATGCCTGAATCTAATAGCTTAACCACCTCACCTTTTACCACTTTACTCATATGTGGGTTCAACCTACATTGGGGTTGCAGTACAGGTTTTGCACCTTCTTCCATCAAAATCTTATGAGTGTAGAAGGATGGATTGATTCCTTTTATATTTTCCAAGCTATAACTCCCTTATATTTTCCCAACATACTTACCAATTTGGTCTTTTGTTCTCTATTGAGATCTTTGGAAATGATCACCCGTAATTTACGTCCTTTAGACAGGAACACCTATTCCAAATGCTCGGGAAAGTCTTTTAGGTCCAATTCGGGAGGATCTTTGATGGATGATTTCATTATCCCTAAACTTCTTTTCTCAATTTTCAACTTATTCATCCCATCTTCATTGTGAACTTTTTCTGGATACTTTTCCTGGATATGCCAATGATGTTTTCATCAACTCTTCCTCAATGGATTCCTAAATTAGCTCAAAACTAGGTTCGTCAAGAATATCAACTCTTAAACAGGAATCACCAGAAGACAAAGGGTGTTGTATGCTCTTGTGGATTTGAATGACTACTTCTTCATCCCCAACCCTAAGTGTCAATCTCCCCCCATCAACATCAATTAATGCTTTTGCTATAGTTAGGAAGGGCCTACCAAGGATTAAAGGAACTTTGAAATCTTCATCCATGTCAAGAATAACAAAATCCACTGGAAATATGAATTTATCAACTTTTACCAACACATCTTCTATTATGCCCCAAGGATATTTGATAGATCTATCCGCAAGTTAAATACTCATCCATATCAAGAATAACAAAATCCACTGAAAATATGAATTTATCAACTTTTACCAACATATCTTCTATTATGCCCCAAGGATATTTGATATATCTTTCCGCAAGTTAAATACTCATCCTAGTGGGTTGTGGTTCTCCTAGGCCTAGCCTTTTAAATATTTTATATGGCAATAAATTAATGCTAGCACCTAGGTCAGCTAATGCATCACAAATATGAAGAGTGCCAATTAAACATGGAATAGAGAAACTCCCTGGATCTTTTGTTTTATGTGGTAAATTTGAGTTGCCCAACAAGATGGCTGGGCATTCTTCGTTGAGGACTATTGTGGACAATTCTTCCAATCGCTTTTTGTTGACGAGCATGATTTTGAGGAATTTGGCATATTTGGGCATGTGAATTACAGCTTCACTAAGTGGGATGTTTATGTGTACTTGTTTAAATACCTCAAGGAATTTGTCGAATTGAGAATTTTTTCGGGCCTTGTGTAATCGGGTAGGATACGGTATTCGAGGCTGAAAAGTGGGATTTTCAGGAGATGTACAGGGGACAATCGGCGCCGGTTCTAGTGCTTCGGCCCGAGCCGATTTGGTTCTGTGCTAGTCTGTTTCGGGTGTACCGAATAGTCGGCACTAATTGTCATCTAGAATGTCTGGCAATTCTTTTCCACTTCGTAATGTGATAGCAGTTGTTTCCTCACTGGCTATTGGGGTTAGTTCGTGAGATTTTATCACCGTGTCCATCAAAAACCAAATTTGTCATTCCATGTTGCGGATCATTGCTTTAAATTTTTCAAATGTGGAGTCTATTTCTTAGAAACGCCTCGTGACATGAACAACAAATTTTCCAATGACGGTTTCGATCTCTAGTGATTTTAGTGCTGTGAGTGTTATCTTAGAAGTGCAATAGAGGTACTGCCCCTTATTAGACTTCCTCAGACCACAATTTGCCATTTCTCCTAAACATAAAAGTGAGTTAGATATGGAATTCATGATTAAAAGAATACAAAGTTAGTTATTAGAACATAGTCAAAGTTACTAGGTTAGATTACAAGGGTATACATAAATACACAAAATACAAAAGATAACACCTTTTTTTGGAAAGAACAATTGTGCATAATTTACACATTTACACATTTACATGGTTAAATTAACAAAATCCAAGCATTCATGCTATTGTTTCCCGGCAACGATGCCAAAAACTTGATGCGTATGGATTTGGGTATAAAAAATCATATAAAAATAAGCATATTTCCAATCAAGTTTACGTTAAAACGTTAAACCCAAATTACACATATGAGCAAGCGTACTCATCATTAACATAGCATAGGGTTCAAACGAGTGTCAATCCTTAAGGAATAAGTATACATTAATCACATTTCTTTCACTGTTTAACCGACTTGATAAAGTGAAAAAAAATAAAATAAAGCAAAAAAAAAATAAAAATAAAAATATATACATGTCAAGGATAGAGAAGCATGCAACTGAAACCATTATTTAGACAAACATGATCTTAAAAAACCCAACCATTATCATAACTAATTATTCTCTTGGCACCATGAAGGATTAAAATAGATTCACTTCGATGGTCAATTCATAAAATCACTACCTTGTAGATAAATTAGAATCACTTGGTCTCATCTCAACTAATTCATCCAAAAGATGCATTAAACACAGTCCTCAATTAAATTTCCGTGGTCTCGGAAACTTTAAAACATGAAATTAATCAATGAACCCTTGGTCTCGGAAGACATCAATTAACCTTCAATTACCAGTTCTAAGCAATCAACCCCTTAGTCTAGTAAGTTAACAGCCAACAGATTATGAAATTAATAAATTGAAACTACCATCAACTCCCTTGGTCCAGTAAGTTAATGGAGAGAACCAACCAACTAATCTCGTAATAAGCGCAAGTAATTGAATACCAAGAATAACAATTAATTAATCAAAAGATCAAACAACTCTAAAAATCATGAATATCTAAAATAGTGTGGAATTACAATAAAATAATTAACGTATCATTGTTCAAGAAAAATAAAATAAAGTAAAAGAAAGCACTCATAGACAAACCTCCTTATTCTTCCTTTGAAGACCTTAAGAATTAATTCTAAAGGTCTAACCACTAAACCACAACAACTCTTTTTCTTATTTTCTCTCCCAAATATTTTTCCTATTTAATCATCAAGCTATCTCCCTATTTCCTCCTCAATAAAAATTACCATTTTGCCATTCTTACTCACTAAGCTCAAATAAGCCATCTAGACTACAAATCACATATCTAAAGCACATATAATCTTACAAAAATAAATTTATGCATGCGAAAAAATATGATATGCATCCCGACCCCCTTACTCTAGAGTTAGTTTTAGTTGGGGTTTCATAATATAACATTGGTCAGCTTTAATAAAGTATCCTACTAAATCCATGTCGTTAGGAAGGTCAAGTCTCTCTGCTATGGAGCTCTTCCCCATCTATTTCTCTCTCCTTAAATTAGCCCACTCCCTTTGTCATCTCCTAGTAGCTAACTAGAGTTGGCCATATCTTTCTTTTTGAATGAAAATCATTCCCGACCAAATAGACGAGGATTTTCATATCTTTGTGAGACGATTACCCTAAGCGAAGTATCAGCAATTGGGTAACTATATTTCCATTCCCTATATCTATCTCTGAGGGTATCGGCTTACTTCAAGTTATCTCATAGGGCTTTTCCATTCCCAGCGCTTCACTTAAAGCTCTCTGGGCAACTTCGACTGCATCTTCTCTAGCTCATTGTGCGGCACTAAAGCAATTTCATAAAGTAAATACCATTCATGTGTTCAATGCTTGTTAAAGGCCGGTCGCCCTCTCTCTTCTTCTGTAGGAAAAGTCCCTTTCTTTTTGGTATACCGATATCAGAGTAGTTTTTTTTTATCCTATAACAAGAATAAAAAGAACACACATACTAAGTGAAGGCAAGCGCTACTATCTATTTCATATCCTCCCTGTCAACAAGGCATGTCCGCCTATAAAGCCTACCGGCCATAAAGTCCTCAAGAACTGGAAAGATCTTTAGATAAGGGCAAAGTCCTAATCAACAGGGTCAGTCAATTCTATCTTTTATGGAAATAGCTCCTAATGGCACAGCTGACAGTTTGATCTCTCCCTCTGCATGAACATTGAAAGTAAAACCACTTAATGTAAAGTAACGGATGAGGCGATGTTGTTGCCCGAAGTGAAGGAAGCCCTCCCCGAGCCTAGGGAACTTTTTCCTTTATTTTTGTAATACTTTTCTTCCGTTCTTGTCACCCTTGTATTGATAATAAAAATAACCCCGAATTCAATTCCTTTTCTTTGATAGGATGGTAAAGGAAGTAGTTGTTGGTGGTTTAGGTTTTGTTTTGCTTTAATACATCAAAAGATTACACCTTTGTTCACCTTCTGTTGTAGAAAAGGCTAGTAAAACACTTCTTTGACTCTTTGGTAGGTCCGTAGGTTGCTAGAGGGACCCCAAAAAGCTGAAGCATGCACAAGCTAAAGCTGAGCTTCCTGAGATCAGTGGTTTGCCTAATTGAGAACTTTGCCTTCTTTCTCAACACCCCTTGAGAGTAAGAGTAGTCAGAGTGTGCTACAGGGTCTATTAAGACTGGTGCAATACCTTATATTTATTGCGCATGGGAAATATCCAACTAAAATGAGAAAAATCAATGAGGGGAGATTTCCATACAGAATAGTCAATTCAAAATAAAGGCCTAGAACAATGACGACTAACAAACTTAAAGGCTAATCCATGAGATTTACCCAACTTTACAATCCATTTTGAACTTGATTTTTCAACCTAATGTACTATTTATTATGCCAGGACTGGAAAGCATGGAACCATGCCAAAGAGACACTTTGGTGGTGGCAGCAGCAAAGAGAGCAACTGGAGGATGTGATTACGAAAAATCGAAATTGGAGAAAGTGAGCCCCGGCCCTGGCCCTATTCAAAAAGAATGGATGTGTTTTGATATAGTTGATAAAGTTGTTGAGTTCATATAAGTTTAGCCCTAGCCCTGTTCAGAGAGACTCTTAAACAACACATTTTCACACCCAAGCATCTTAGCTATGTTCCGAATGTTTAGCCATTGATAATCTTTCTCATAGATTAGTTTCATGCTGACTAGATCTGATCATAACTAATGGGTAGTACTATGGGCATCTTACTGTTAGTAGTGAATGGCAAAGGAATGTGGAATGTCAAGCGAAATCATCAATCTTTTGCTTTTGCTATTCTGTACCAAGCTGTAAGACTCATTCAATTTAAGAGTTTGAAAGAGAGCTTTCCTAGAGATAAAGATTCCTTCTGTCCTTCCGCTTTGGTAGCTAAGTCACCATTCTCTTTCTAAATATACAAGCCTTAGTCTTGTATTTGAGGTTGGTCAAAGGGCTGGCCTATGGTCGGTGGGCGAATCATCAGATTTTGTCCAGTTGAAGGTAGTTGAAAGCTAGATAAAAATCAAGAGTTAGGTTGCTGCAACAAGAGAATCAAAGGCGGAAAGCTTTTAGGCCCCACCTTTAACTAGTACTCTAGATCGCTAGGAGATTAGATAGGTTGTTTAGCCCAAGATAGATTTACTATACTGGGCTGGCTCGATAGACTAAGGCTGACTACAAGGAAAGGGGAACTATTGCTATACTGACTGTGCCTGGACTGACAACAAAAAATGAACTTCCAATGGCCCATTGAACACCTTCTGAAAGAATCTCTCCTCAAGCTAAAGAAAAAAGAGTTCGCACATGTGGATGCAAAGAACCAATCCCCACTGGAAAAAGACATATCCCAATATCCCTCGCTACACACTCAGAGATATATATAGGGAATTTGTTGTAAGAGAGCCTTATTCTTTCTTAGTAGTCCGATGAAGAAGTATTAATGCTAATCTCTACATTAAAGGCTTGAATCCAAGGGGGACTCTTTTTATTAAATAATGTTTCTGGGGATTGAACCGAACTAGAACTCACACTCCAAGATTTGGCAGGGTTTCTTCCTTTATTGAGTTAGCTTAGCATTGAATTTCTTCCTTATAGCTTGAGACCTTCCTTGCTCTGGAATACAGATTAGGCATGCCAGAAAGATAATATCTAGATTAGAATTCTCTTATGAATTTGAATCCCTTTCTCTCTATAATCGAATGATCGAAAAGATGAAACTGTGTCCTATACTATACAGAGACTTGCTTCTGGGGGAATACTGCTTTTGGTCTTGCAAAGGGAAAAAACAAATTCTTCCATTCGGTTTGATACCAAAATTGCTACTTTGAAGAATAACCTGGCACTTTCTTCTAGGGAATTAAATTCTTAGTTCCATCATGCTATCTAGCTAACCCTCAAGCCCCGCCATTGAGTAAGATAGCTGCCATCAATAATAATAGAGTACGAAATAAGTCTATTCATGTACTCCATTCGCCCTTGCTTCCCTAGTCTTAGCACTAAGGTCAATCTCTCCACTTGAGGTTTAATGCTACAGAGATGGCATCAGAAGATTACTATGATTACATCATTGTCGAAGGTGGCACTACTGCTTGTACATTGGCGGCCACATTATCAAAAATTCATAATGTTCTTCTGTTGGAAAGAGGCGGCGTTCCATATGCATATGGGAAGCCTAATTTGATGAAACAAAAAGGGTTTATTGCTATCCTGATAGAGGTTGATACTTATTACTCCCTTGCACAAGCTTTTACCTCTAAAGATGGTGTTCCAAATGCTCGAGGTTGGGTTATTTGAGGTTGCAGTGCAATCAATGCGGGTTTTTACAATAGAGCAGATTATAGGAAAGAAGGAATTCATTGGGACCTTAGAGTGGTCAATCAATCATACGAATGGGTTGAGAGGACAATTGCGTTTAAGCCTGAACTCGTGAACTAGCAATTCGCCATTCGAGATGGATTTCTTGAGGCTGGGATCGGTTCTTACAATAGGGTTTCTCTGGATCACCATGTGGGTACCAAGATTGGGGGTTCTATGTTTGATAGCACTGGTCGGAGATACAGCGCTGCCGACCTTTTGCGCTACGCAAAGACTTCTAACATCAAGGTGGTTGTACACGCAATTGTTGAAAGAGTACTTCTTGCTATTTCATGGCCTTATCCTCCATCAAAACCATCAGCAATTGGTGGGGTTTACCCTGATCAAAGAGGTGGGTTCCACTACGCCATGCTGCACGAGAAGGGTGAGGCATTACTCTCTACTGGAGTTCTGGGAGCCCACAACTCCTTCTCTTGAGTGATATTAGGCCAAGGGCTTATCCCTTCTCTTGGGGAATTCTAGTGGTGCGTCACCATCCCTACTTTGGTCAGTTCCTTTACGACAATCCTAAAAATTCCCTTTCTATTGTGCCGTCAATGCTGCTTGAATACTCCTTCATACAAATGGTAGGAATTACCAATTCAAGAGCTTATCTGGAAGCAGCCTCAATTGTCATACCTTTTTCTGCCCTGTCTCATAGTGCTTTTGTTAGGAGTTCTCCTTCTCTGGTATATTTTATTGTGGCAACCCTGATAGAGAAGATTGCTGGCCTTCTTTCTGCTGGTTCTCTTAGACTAGCATCAACTAATGTTAAGGTGAACCCAATAGTAAGGTATATTTACTTCCGAAATCTTGATGATGTAGAGAGGTGTGTGAATAGCACCCAAAAGATTCATGATGTGCTTAAAAGCCGCTCCATGGAGGAATTCAAGTACCAACTGTGAAACCCTACCTAAGCCAACCCTAGAGTAAGGGGGTTGGGATGCATATCATATTATTTTGCATGAATATATATATTTTTAAATGATTTTATGAACTTTCGAATTATGATTTATAGGTTAAAAGGCTTAACTATTCTTATTGAACAGGAAGGGTAAATCGGTAATTTTACTTGAGGTCTAAATAGGAAGATGGCTTGAGGATTAAATAAGAAGAATATTTGGGTGAGAAAATAAGAACAAGAGTTGTTGTGGTTAAGTGGTTAGAGCTTTGTGAATTAATTTCTAATGTTATGAGTTCAAATCCCATCACTTAAGTTTTATTCATGATTATCTTAGTTAAGTTTAAATTTTTGTTTTCTCACATTCCTAGGGGAGACATGAAGAAAATGCCTTAATCCTATCATCTTGTCCTAAAAAGAATTCTAAAGGAATTCTTGTAACACCCCACGACTACGTACCCAAAAAGGGCGGATGTCGCCCCGTCCCGTAGGACAAGGGGTCTTTAGAACAATGTATAAAATAAAAAGGCAATCTCCAAAAGGATCAACTTAGATAAACAAAAAAAATACTCTTATTACATCAGCCTCAACTTGGAGCAAAACGAAATAAAACAAATATTGTTCAGAAGTATAAATGACAAAAGTCTCCTAGAACAGCATAGGGAAAAATATAAAAGCCTCTGACTGTCAAAGCCCTGCTGACTCAACACAATCTATCTCCTGAAAACATGATGTAAAACAATGTGAGAATAAATCTCAGTAAGTCATGTGTGTGCACATGGTGTTTTAAATAGTACGTGTATGCAAAGTGTAAAACATTTGTAGAAATAATTTGGCAAGTCATAAACAATCTTTTTTCACAAAGAGTGGGTTTTTCTCATTGTCACACTTTGTACAAAATAAATCCTCCACTCGAATAAACAGTTATGTCACCACACGTTGGGCTCCATGAGAATAAAATGGCCAAGGCACCACACTTTGTGCACCTTGTCCGGACCAAATTACCACACGTTAGGCGTTCTGATCAAGGTGAGTGTACAACCTACCGGGTGAGATACTCCTCCATCTCTACACCCAACAAAACCATCAGGTGTCCATGCCGGGAATATAAATAATACCATACCAGGTACACATGCTAGCTCGGACTGGCCTGACCAACCAACACTGTCGCCTTTTCGAGCAGAGTTCATCTTCTGGAGATGGCCTCCTGCCAGAAGACTTACGCTAGCCCTCCAAGACTAGTATTGTTAGCTTACCCTTATTGAGGACTCAACGAACATATCCGTCAATTCCTGATTCAAAATATTTCCAAACCTTGGCTTTGTAAAACGTGGTTTTCTTTAAAAGAGATTTCTAAAAATTTAAGGAAGAGAATAGTTTTCTTGATAAAATCATTAGTTGGACAAAACCGTTTAAAGAATAAATATCCACGTTTACAACCCAAGCAAACATAGTTTAACAATAGCTTTACAAAGCTTCGCAGCATAGACTTGCCATCACAACATTTAACAAAACAGTTTATAAAAGGACTTACCATCACAACATTTAATAAAAGAGTATATGCAAGGACTTACTTGATATGTCTTAGATAAATGTGATGAATTCACAGCTGGCTTTCCTCAATTATCCTCCTGATCTAAACCATATAATATCATGATCAGGGTCTCAATTAATTCAAACATGCTCTAATCCCATTTATTTTCACAACACTTCGCAATCCCCTATTTAATTCCAAGTAAACTATTCAATCCCCAAAGATCACATACTACGACCACATGTTTATCTCGCTAATAAACACCATCAAACTTTACTTTCGGCATCAAGGGAGGGTATTCCCTTACCTTGTAACTACCGGGTAATGAGGTCTCAATGCTCCTATGGTGATCGTCCCGAGTTCGCTTGAGAAGAAGAGAAAAGCTACCTCATTTGCTCCTCTTGACCGAAAATTAAGGAAGAAGATGAAATCAGCCTCTATGGGGCGTGATTTAAGGGTAGAAGAAAGAGAAAAGAATCATTAGAGAAAACGACATCAAGAGGTTGAAAGGATTTGTGCTTACATTAAGGTATGTTCGATTTTTGCTTAGAATAGCTCTTGAGTTTTCGAAAATTTGCAGAGAGAAGTTGCTGAAATTTTCGTGTAGAATGGAGAGGGTAGACGGTTGCTATGCTTTAGAGTTGGAGAAGATTGGTTTAGGGTTCGATGGTGATGTTTAAAAAGACTCCTAATAGCTTTAGGTCTCTTGGACAGCAAGGGCGAAATTTCAGCTTGTGATGTGTCTCCTTGCTGCCGATTTTAGGTGAGTTTAAGGGGAGAGAAAAATCTGCAATTCGCTCCCCTAGGCTGACCGAAATAATGCTCAAGAGAAGCGTTGAGTGTGTTCAGAATTTTGGACCAAACAAGGAAGAGTTTGTGAGGATGTTGATGACTGAAAAATCCTGTGCAAGCTGTGCGAAAATTCTGTGCAAGAGTAATAAGTTTTGGACTGTTTTGACTGCTGTAATTCTACCGAAATTTCCAGAGGAAAATTGAGGGTTTTGGGTGCTAAAAATAGCTTGATCAGCTGGGGTTTTTCAGTGGGTTATGTGTGCAGAATTTCGGTTGGAATAGGAACACAACAGCTGGCCGAACTTCCTGCACAAAGCTGCCCAAAATCCTGTGTACAAGCTGGACGAATTTCAGTGATTTTATGTGAGTAAAATTCTGGTTTTGTGCAGCTAAGGTACCCTGAATTGATGAGGAGTATTTAGGTGTTTTAAGCTAGGGTTTGAAGAGTTGGATTGTGGCTAAAGTTGCTGGAATTTTCGGACAGCTTATGTTGACACAAAGCTGCCGAAATTCTACTAGGATTAGGAAGAAAATTCCTAGTTGAATTTGGATTGAAATAAAAGTCTGATTTGCTAATGGGTTTAGGATAAGATCTCCTAGCTTTGAAAGAGTTTGAGTTGAGCTAGAGTTCCTCTAAGAAGTGGCGGCAGAATCTGGAATTTTTTCCCAGATTTTTAGCTAACCTCCTAGGATTAAAATCAACAAGGTTTCCTACTAGGAAAAGGACTATTTAATTCCAACTATCCATAGTAACATCCATTAAGCTAAAATCAAGCTGGAATTTTATTTATTAGCTAATGTTTTTTCGAAAATCCTAAAGGATAAAAGCTGAAAATTAAAAGTGAACTTTATTCACATCAAAGTCCTTAAATTTAGGGAATAAATATAGAGACTTATTTCCTTGGAATAATGACACTAAAATTTCTCTAGGTTTGCTAGATCTTTTTCGGCCAAGACATGGAAACTCTAAGGAAAGGGATTTTCAAGAAGAGAACCTAACTTCACAAAAAGTAGGATTCGAACTCGGGTCACCAAAGGAGATCACCAACCTCCCCGCTATTCCAAAACAACTCCAATACTAATTTTTTCCACAATCAGTTCTCACCACCCTAATACTCATCCTTCCAAATCTTCGACCAAACCTCCCTTATCCAAATCTTTAACAACACGACTATTTCACATCAATTAATTCTAATGCAAGAGCAACAGAAAAATTCACATGCATCCATGCAAATAAAATAATTCTAAGCTACCACGTAAAATGCAAAATGCTATGCAATGCATGACTTTTTCCCATAGTCAAAGGTGGTTTTAGGTGGGGTATTACAATTCTTGTCATTTTTATTACCTCTAGCTTGTCCTAACATCTTCACAATTTAAATTAGTTCAAAATTCATCAAAATTCATCTTTTAATTCCAGAAAATTCTGTGAGGATTTCTTGGCTTTGAATTTCAAAAATTAATCTTGGAAGTTGAAGGGTTGATTGAAAATAGGAGAGGAATTAGGAAGGGTTCCCAAGGGAAATCAATCACCATGGTAGAACCTTCAAACTCATCTTCATAGTGTTCATGTTCTTGATGAAGGAAACCTGAAAATTTTTTAGATTTTTGAGCAATCTAGCTTTCAAAAAACTCAGCCAGTTTCCTTGCTCATTTGCTGCCAGAAAAATGACCAATTCATATAGCTTGAAGACTGAAAGTTCAACATAAATTCAGATTGCATGAAACTGCTCAAAATCAGAAAAAATTTTCGGGTAGTTTCGTTGCACAACAACCTGAAAATGAAGCTGTTTTTCTTGTCATCAATAAAGCAAAACTCCTCTACTTTTCCTCCAGAAAGAAGGCTTGAAACCAGTCTTAAAAGACACTCAAACACCTCTCAAAATTCCCTGCAAATTGAGCTGAAGAAGTGCAAAAATTCTACACAGAAAATTCATCAAACCTTTTGAAACCTTGAACACCATGAAACTAGAAAATTCCTAGCTTGCCTCCTTAGGCCTAGACCGAAGAAACAACCCTCAAAAACCTCTGTAAAATGAACCTTGTTCAACCATAAACTGAACACCATTAACCTCTCCACTTACCTTGAACACTTGGACTCCATAATCACACCACGGATATCTCCTAAGATCACTCCATTCAAACTACATTTGACCTTCAAAAATTTCCAAAATTTTGCTCCATGAAAACACTCTTGAATTAATGCTACTAAACCAAATTTTCCTCTACCATCAAGCTTTGAATTTTGGCCTGCCTTAAAGCCTTATCAGTCTTCATTCATTTTAGCAAAACAAACCAGTCCAATCGGCTCCAATGAAGCACAAAGAAACCTCCATCAATCAAACACCATTAACATATCATATACCTCAAACCACTCCTCAATTCCCTCCATTTGAATTTCAAACAAAATTAACTTATTCTCTTCTCTCCTAGCTGAAAACAGAGACTCCCAATTCCCCTAAGCCATTCAGTTGACACTCTCCTAGATTTTGTGCAAACCTTTTCTCAAACTCTCTCAATTTTCACCAAGACCACCAAGAACACACACTACATTTATTCAAGCTAAAACCTACCCTAAACACCTCCAATCACTCTCAAATACTCCAGATTACTCCAAAATACTCCCTAGTGTTTATTTCTGGTATTTATAACACAAAATCTGGCAAACAAGAAATTGCATTTGGATAAAAAAAAAAAAAACCAGTTTTTTCTTGAAGGTCTCAAGAACATCATCAAGGTAATGAAAAATAACTCATTTGTTCATCTTCTTCCATTCAACCTTCAATGTACCATGCTAATGATCTCTCTCTCTCTCTCAACCGAAATGGTTGATGAACAACCATGGCTGTTTTTTTTCTCTTGGATGATTCAAGACTCTCAATCACGTGGACCTTCTTAAGTCTTCATCGAAGTAATCATCAATAAACTATTTCTCCTTAATCCACCTTTTTAATTTTGCATTCATGTCTCTTAGATGTTGATAGGAAGAATAGAATATGAATGAGGGATTGAGTGTATGCATGTGAATGAAGGAGTTGGGATTAGGACATGAGAATGGTTGTACATGATTAAGCTATATGGATTTTCTTGAGAATTAATGTATGTTCATCATGTCTTAGGAGAGTTATGGATGTTTAAAGCATGTTAGATGTTATGACACCTATGGTGAATAGGATTTTTATGTTATTATTTCCATTGAAGCCATGATTGATGACTATGCCTAGCAAGGATTTGGCCATGTAATAGTATGTGTTGATTTAAGCCTATGTTCATGAATGGACTAATTTATTGTTTGATGTTGGAGAATGTGTTCATGAATCTTGTTTAGCAATAGGAAAATCATGATTATTTCCTTGTTGATCCTAGGTTAATTCTATTAACAAATTTTATTGCCTTAATAAAAATTATTACAATATTTTTTTTCTAAAGATTTTGAAATCCGTAGGAAGATTTGGAATTGGAATACTAAATGAAATATTGATATTTTACTAGTCAAATAAATAATATCTTTTATTAAAAATAATATATGTATAATAATCAATAACACCTTTTATATAGATTATAATAATAAATAGAATATTAATGACCTTGTAGACCATAGTTTAAAACTTTTACCTATATTCATAAATATTATTTATATTAAAATTTATTTGTTATCTATTAATAAAAAATTTAATACAACTCATTTATTATTAATTTTATTTACTACTAATTATTTATTATCTATTAATTAAAAAATAATTGTAAGTTATTATTTATTTATAATAATACTATTTAAAAATTACCATTTATTAAATTATTTAGGACTTAGTATTATTCAATAGTCAAACGCTAGTTTATTTATTAATAATAATACTCAGGATTCATTATTTGAACCTATAACTTATTAGTAATTATTTTAGAACCCCTAGTTATTTTAACTTAGCAATTTAGGTTTATTTTACTAAATTCTTTATCATTTAGCCTTAAAGCTTAGGACATTAAGGTCATTGTTGTAATTTGTTGAACTAGGAATTATTTATGTAAGACAAGTATAACTCGAGTATAATCTTATGCCTTGTGTTTACCCCAGGCGAGGTTAGGTCGACCTTGGAGGATTTTTGAGTTCAAGCAAGCAAAGGATCAAGTAAGCTCCTGCATGGAGTTATTTGAAGACCAAAATTACTGTGGCAAGCCAAATATGATGTGTATGGACATTCTTTTTGTAAAGGCAATTATGGACTGTTTTTTCTTTTTATTTCAGTCAAACAAATCATTTGAACAATTGAACATGCAGTTTTACACGAAATGATAAACTCTTTCTAAAACCCAACTTTGACTAGAATTTTAGAAACCCTTAATTGCTATTTCCAAGTAAGTCAATGCGTGATCAATTTTCTCCCAAGTAGGACAAGCAACGTTGAGTACTTAATAAGGGTAAACTACTAGGACTAGTCTTTGAAGGATTAGGGTAAGTCTCTCAGTAGGTCGCCACCTCTGAGAGGTGAGTCCTTCACGGATAGGATGCCAATCTGGTAGGTCATGCCGGTCCGAGCTAGCAAGTTTTAGTCATGTAGACTATGTATTTTCGGAGTGGACAATCAGTAAGTTTGGGTGTAAAGATGGAAGAGTATCTCACCTGGTAGGCCATTCACCTACCTTTTGTCATCATGCTCAACGTGTGGCATTCTGACCATCATATTGTCATGAGGCCTAACATGTGGTAACCCATGGCTATTTTTTTTGGGTGGTTGTATTTATTGTGCACATGTATGGTTTGAAAAGCAAAATAGCACTCTTTATTTTTAACATTTATTTAATACTTGACAATACTTTCTCTTATGAAATTTTCACAACTTGCATACATGAACTGTTTTACCTGAAACACTCAAAGCACACACGGGCTTACTGAGATTTTTATCCCACCACCCTTTTATGCCATATTTTCAGGGCAGTCCTACTATGAAGATCATTAGCTAGATTGATGCTTATGATTCTAAAGACTCTTTGTTATTTTTCTTCTGTGATGTTTTGAGAGTTTGTTGCGAACAATTTATTTTGGATTTGTTCATGTATTTTTGGGTTGTAATATGTTTAATTTTAAAATATTTAATTTATTTTATTTTATGTGTCCTAGTTATAAAGACCCCTTATCCTATGGACGGGGCGACATCCTCGGCCCTGTTCGGCCTAGGTAGTGAGGTGTTACACCAACAATAGTTTGGTCCTAGAGATTTTAGGTATGTTGGATCTTCATTGCCTACTAATCTATCCAATGATTTTCTAATGGGAGAATTCTGTCATCACACTGTGACCACAATATGGCATTACCATGGTGGCTGCCTTGTTGGGAAAGTAGTTTTTTGTGATTCCCGTGTCATTGATATTACTTCAACTGGAGTTATCGATGGCGCAACATTTATCTGTCGTCTAAGCACAAGCATTAGGATACTCTTTTTGATTTGATGCTTTTTGACAGCAAATAAGTTTTTATTGTTATTTAAATATTACAGGGTGGATGCTTGTGAAAAGAGAATGGGTCTAGTCTCCGACTAGAATATAATAAAAATATAGGAATTCCTATATTTTTATTTGCTTCTAGTCGTGGATTTCCTTCAAAGTTCCGTTTGAGGAATCCCCCAGAAATATCGTAATTGAGGAAGTTTTCCACGGCGAATTGTAATCGTGGTATTTCCGTTTTGATCAATAGAAATAGAAGCCAGAAATGCTAATAGTTATTATGCAATCATGATTTCAAAAAGTTTTAATGATTCCGAGAAGTTTGTTATAATACGATTACAAAATTCTTATCAGCAAAATTTGGATTCGGAAGGCCTTTTAGGCCGAATACAGTCTTCTTTTCAATACAGGACTGTTTTGATAACAAAACAAGAAGGGGAACTAGGAAGTTTTCATTATTTTATTAGTTTGCATACTCCAAACACTTTGGGGCACACTTATAAAAGGAAATCAAAAAAAAAAAAAAAATTCATGAGTACTCAGGGGAAGAGCGCCAAGTTCATTCTGTAAAAGGTCTAGCAACTTGGACACGATTTTTTTGTGATAATAAGAAGAAAATCTTGGCTATATTTGGTAGTTTGAGTATACAAAATATGTTCGAAATTGCTCAGGCAAGTTGACAACATAAAAAGATAAGAATTGTTGATGAAGCTGAACCCATAAAAAGAGAGAAGAAGAATGGAAGGCCAAAGAAAGTGGCTAGGCTTAAAATTAAAAACAAGTCTCCTCTGCAGAATAGGAAAAATGTTTATTTTTTCACTTTTTTACTAGAACTCTTAAGGGATGCTCTTATCTTTATATTGAAAACATTCACTAAATTGTTCTTTAAAGCACTATTATTTTGGGTGATTTATCTATATTTTGTAAAATATCATAACATTAAAAATGTGAATTTAAGTGAAATTTCCATGACCGACTTCCTTCATTTTTTATTGAGAAAGGAGGTCTCAAGCCCGTCCACCTCTAATTCTTCCAAAGATCTTTGGAGTGCGGGTCATGTCGTAATTCTAATAATTGGTTCCTTTTTACTAGTAAAATTATTGGAACATTGGTAATAGATCTGAGTCTGGTTTGGTTGACTTGGGTATACATAAAGGAGGAAGGATACAAAGTTATTGACTATAGCTTCTTGAAGGACAAAAAGAAACTGTATATATTTGAGGTCTTATTCAAAGAACCAAGGAAAGTAAGCAAAGTGAAAAGCGGGATCTCTTTCACAAGAAATGGAATGTACGTAGGCAAGAGCTATAGTGACTAGAACAAAAGGGAAGTGAAGGTCCTCTCCGCATTCCATCCGGCTTCTCTCAAGCTTTAAAGGTATCAAAATGGCACACAACCATGTAGGATGAGTTCAATGCTCTACTTCGCAACTCCACTTGGTCTCTTGTTCCCTACCATCCATCTGCGAATGTAGTTGGATTAAAGTGGGTGTATACGCTTAAGCGTCGTGCAGACGGGTATATTGAGCAACACAAGACCCGACTTATTGCTAAGGGCTTTACTAAATAGTATGGGATCGACTAGGAAGAAAGATTCAGCCCTGTTGTAAAGTTCATGACTATTCGGACTGTTCTGTTCTTGCTCCAGCGACTTCTAAAGAGCAGCCTATTCATGAACATACACTTGAATTAACACATACTATCACATGGTCAATCTCCTACTAGGCATAATCATTATTCATAACCTCAATGAAAAATAAGAACATAAAAGTCTATTTGCCATGGGTGTCATAACATCTAACATTCTTCAAAACATCCATAAATCTCATTAAACATGATGAACATATATTGATTCAAGAGAAAAACCATAAGACCTAATCATACATTTCCACTCTCATGTTATAACTCCATCCCTTTCATACATATGCTCAATCCCCATTTATATTCAATCTTTCTATTAACATCTAAGAGACATGAATTTAGAAATTAAAAGAAGGATTTAAGAAGAAATACTTGATAGACAATAACTTGACAATGACTAGTGAAGGTCTAAGCGCTTGAGAGCCTTTAGTGGTTCAAAGAAAACAACCGTGGTTGATCATCCATTTCGGCCGAGAGAGAGAGAAAGAGAGAGAATTATAATGGAACATTAAAAATTGAATAGAAGAGGAAGAACAAGAAGGTTGTTCCTGTTTTACCTTTTAACATTCTTAGGACCATTAATGGAAAAAAAAAACTGATTTTGATCCGTTCGAAAATTCTTGTCTGTGTGATTTTTTGTTATAAAGGCCAGAAATGAAGACTAGGGATTGAGTATGAGTGATTTGGAGTATTTGAGAGTGCTTGGAGATGTTTTGGATAGCTTTAGGCTTGAAGAGGTTAAGTGTGTGTTCTCAGTGTTTTGAGAGAGTTTGAGAGAAGAATGGCTCACGAATTTCTGGGATTTGTTGTTAGCCGATGATGCGTATGATTTTGGGTATAAAAATCATATAAAAATAAGCACATTCCCAATCAAGTTTACATTAAAACGTTAAACTCAAATTACGCATATGAGCAAGCGTACTCATCATTAACATAGCATAGAGTTCAAATGAGTGTCGATCCTCAAGGAACAAGTACACATTAATCACTTTTCTTTCGTTGCTCAAACGACTCCATAAAGTGAAAAAGAAATAGAAAGTAAAATAAAATAAAATATATACCTGTCAGGGATGGAGAATTATGTAACTTAAGCCATTGTTTTGATAAACATGATCTTAAAGTACCTAATCATTATCATAACTAATTATTCCATTGGCATCATGAAGGATTAAGATAGACTCACCTCTTTTTCAATCCATGGAATCACTGTCTCCTAGAAAAATTAGCATCACATATTCTGTCTCAACTAATTCACCCAAAAGATGCATTAAACACAATCCTTGATTAAATTTCCACATTCTAGCAAACTTAAAACATGAAATTAACCAATGAATCCATATTCTGGTAGACATTAATTAACCTTTAATTACCTAGTTCTTCGCAATTAACCCTTTTTTCAAGTAAGTTAAAAGACAACAAATATGAAACTAATGATTCGAAACCACCATCAACCTCTTTTCCAAGCAAGTTAATGGAAAGAAACAATCAATTAATCTCGTAATAGGTACAAGTAATTAAACACCAAGAAAAACAGTCAATTAATCGAAAGATCAAAGTAACTTTAACAATCATGAGTATCTAAAACAATGTCAAATTACAATAAAACAATTAACATATCATTGTTCAAGAAAAAGAAAACAAAGTAAAAGAAAGCACTCGTAGACAAGCCTCTTCCTTCTTCCTTTGAAGACCTTCTTGCACAACCTTCCTTGAATTGAAGAATTACTCCTTTGATTTGAGTGATTTTCTGTGATAATCAATGAATTCTCCCATTTTCCCTTGTGTTTTCCACCTATTTATAGGCTTGGGAAGTGCCTAAACTCATTGGTGTAATGTTCTGGGCCAAGTAGAAACAGGAATGTACTAAAATTCTGTAGATTACCAAAAATCGCGTAGAAAAATCAAAGCGCAGCCTAGGCTGCTGGAGCTAGTGCCGGTTGTGTTCTATTTCTCCAATTCTTCACTGATTTTTTCTTGATTTTAGCACCATGCAGTCCAGAATATAGTCAGCACTACCTTGGCTACTGGAGCCGGTGCCGGCTCCATTCTGTTCCATTCTGTTTTGATAATTTTTCGTTTATTTGAAGTTCATGTAAACAGTGCATGGTCGGCGCCAGTTCCTCTGTTCTGGCCGGTGCCGCCTCTATTCTATTTTGCGACGTTTTTGCTTTGTTTTACCCCAAAAATCTATAATAATGAACAAAATACCTTTCCAAGGGTAAAATCTCAAATATGAAGGAATATGACTAGTTATTGAATAAAATGTATCACAAAAGAACTTCAAATAACTAGAAAAAGTATGACTAATTTAGCCCCTATCATATTTTCCCCACACTTAGCTCTTTGCTTGTCTTCAAGCAAAGTATCAAAGATAAGTAGGAAAACACAATGTTTCATCAAATCATTCAATCAATTTCAAAACAATATATCTAATGCTTTCTTTATTCAAGAGCATAAAACACATGCTACTACATCTTTCACAACAAATGCAAGACTTGTATAAGTGATAAATGACTTAGTAGAACCATCTCAAGAATTCACAATATTCTCAAACCATTGGAAAGAATTTAGGTCAAAAAGAATATGCATTCCATAGGCTTACTTTTCATACACTCTCTCTACTAATCCGAGACATATCATGATTCTACTTAGGTCAAGTAGGATTTTTAAACTTGTAATGTAAGGCTAAAGGGTTGTAATGTAGCTTATCAAATGAAGGATATAGGAGATTCAAATATCAAAGAAGCTGAGAGTTCGCAAGAAAAAAATAAACAAATGAATCAATAATTTCCAACTCTTCTTGCTCTCCTATTCCAGAAATCAATCAAACCATAATCTTATTTAGCAAGTACAACTCCACTCAAGCAAATCCGGCATTTTTTCTTTTTCTTTTCTTTTTTCATCAACTTTTCTCTATTTCTTTCACAGCATCACTCAAATTTTCAGCAATGGTGTCAAGTACTTTGTATGAACTTAACTTTTATAGCTCAATCACTATCCCTTTTGTGATATTTCTTTTCTTTCTCCTTTTCAATTTCCTTTTCTTTTACTGCTACTGTTCTTTTCATTCCCTTTTTCTCCTTTTTACTTTGCAGCAGCTTTTCATTTTCTTTTCTTGTTTTCACTCCTTCTTTTCTCTTTCTTTTCTTTTTCCAACTCAACATAACTATTGATACATGACTGAAAGTAACAATTCATGATCTTTCTCCAAGTATTCTTCCTCAACATTCTCTTACATATACTTTCATCCATCAAGAGTATAAAGATTTGAAAAAATATTTAAACTCTCAGAAACAAGCAATGAACAAAGTATTGTGACGCGTTTTAATGAAAGAAATCAACAATTTATGCTCAAAATAGGCACTAGGGATAATATAAAAAATAGGTAGGCTTGAAAAGCTCAAACTATCCAAAGAAGACCTATCACCATCATCCCTAAGTTAAATTATGACTTATCTTTCTTATTTCGCCTCGAGAGGTATTCAAGTAAGTTCTAGAATGCTCCATGAATTTTAGTAGAAAAACTGGTTTAAGAACAATGCGAAGCATTTGATTAAGAACTACTTCATCCAAGTGAGTGCAAAAAGTCATGCATAAGCCATAAATGATCTAGAACATATGCTCAATAATCCATCATAATGACATACATTAAAAATACAGCTTGAAATCTCAAAAAAAGTAAAAAAAAAAATTGAAATTTTTGAAAATTCTTTGCTCACATAAAGGATAAAGTATATGCATACAAAGAAGAATTTTTAATCAAATCACTCCCCCATACTTAAACTAGACATTATCCTGAATGGCTAAATAAATAGAACAAGGAAATAATGCCATAGGACTAAAAATAAAGAGGAAAAGAGAAGAAAGAAAATACTTCCATACTTTGTGCTCAAAATAAAATTCTTTCTCAATTTCAAAATATTCCAAAGTAGCTCAATACTAAGAAAACACTAAGATAATTGATAAAAACTTGGACAAAGCATATCACCAAACCACTCCCCTATACTTAAATTGGACAATGTCCTCATTGGCAAAAATTAAACACAAGAAAGCATCTCCAAAGGGACTAAAAATAATAAAGGGTTAGAAAGTTTAAGTAATACTGCCCAAGTGCAATAATGCTCCAATATATATCCAAGCTTTAGGTAAAGAGAAGGGCTTGTCCAAGAAGACTTTATTCTTATAAAACAAAACACAAATAAAAGCACAAGAAAAATAATTATAAAATAAAAACAGACCTAAATAAAAGAAAACAAGCTAAAGAAAAAGACTAAGATAAAAAGTACAACAAAAACTTTTCACACTCAGCATGCTTCCTCATCAAACATTTTGAAAAGAAATTAAAGTGCAAAGTAGAAGATAGGCATGATGAATGTAGAATGGAGAGAGGTTTTTGAAAAATAAAAGGTTCATGAAAACAATTTATCTCAGCAAAACATATAAACCTCATTCTCTAACATTCCTTTAGACACATAAATATCTTTTCCAACATATAAGTGCACATAGTATCTAACAGATGCATCAACTTTGAAATCACAAATTAACCCTTCAAAAGAAGTTTTACAATTGAAATTTTCCTTAAAACTTAGCAATTGAGTTCTTAAAGATGGGAGTTAGAAATCCTTACTTTTTGACGCATCTACAAATTCCAAGTTACCTCCCTGAAATTGGGGTGAAGGGTAGAATTCATCAACATCCTCAAAGGGTTTCTTAGAATGAATGATAAATCCAACTTCTCAAGGTATGTTAAACTCCATACATCATTAGTGGGACCACTGTTCGTCAAGGAGTGACGGGAACCTAAGAAATCATGTGACAAAGAAATATTAGAATTATGAGCACATAGAGTAGAATCAAATACCTCTTTTACCACATCATGCAATTGTCCCTCACAGCCTCTCTTTTTTTTTTTTTTTTTGGTCAATTGTACGGGCTAGCATGAACTCATGAGTCTCCTCAACAATCTTAACTATTTGTTTCCTTTGATCGCCCAATCGTTGTGAAGCTTCTTTATGCCACTAAACAGACCAATTTGTATTGGCAACAAAAGAATTCACTAATGCTTCTAATGACGTCTCACTAAAAAAATTACTGTGAGATTGTAATTTTACCAATACACTAATGCTCTTCTTCTTCTTCTTCCTTTTTTTTTTTCACAAGTAAAAACAATCCTAATTGAATGCATGACCACGATTCATAAATTAAATATTAAACTAACACTAAAAATTTTAAATAAAGAAATAAATAAATTCAGTTCATCGAAAATATCATGTTAGACAAAAGTCCAAACCTAAAAATAAGAAGAGTTAGTATTGACTAAAAATTATAGACGGAAAAATCATCCAATTCAAAATTCAAGGTTTACATATATTTCACATTAATATTAGGTTAGTAAAATTAAATAACTAAATATATAGTATATACAAACATACAAGGACAAGTTAGTTATTATGAACATGTATCTACCTATTTACAACACATAGTGAAATTCAAATACAATTATACAAACAACAAAATATGGAACTTCTTCATACAAGGAACATATATACATATTTATATATTTACATATTTACATATTTACCTATTTACATGGTTAAATAAACAAAATCCAAGCTTTCATGATATTTTCTCCAGCAATAGCGCCAAAAACTTGATGTTAAATCAAGTTTTTCAAAAACGCGTCTAAAATATCCTAATCCCCGGCAACAGCGCCAAAAACTTGATGCATAGAGATTTGGGTATAAAAGTCATATAAAAATAAGCACATTCCCAATCAAGTTTACAGTAAAACGTTAAACCCAAATTACACATATGAGCAAGCGTACTCATCATTAACATAGCATAGGGTTCAAACGAGTGTCAATTCTCAAGGAACAAGTATACATTAATCACTTTTCTTTCATTGTTCAAATGATTCCATAAAGTGAAAAAGAAATAAAAAGTAAAATAAAATAAAATAAAATAAAATATATACATGTCAAGGATGGACAATTATGTAACTTAAGCCATTATTTTGACAAACATGATCTTAAAGTACCTAATCAATATCATAACTAATTATTCCTTTGTCATCATGAATGATTAAGATAGACTCACTTCTTTTTCAATCCATGAAATTACTATCTCCTAGACAAATTAGCATCACATATTATGTCTCAACTAATTCACCCAAAAGATGTATTAAACACAATCATTGATTAAATTTTTATATTCTGGCAAACTTAACACATGAAATTAACCAATGAATCCATATTCTGGCAAACATCAATTAACCTTTAATTACCTAGTTCTTCACAATTTACCTCTTTTTCAAGTAAGTTAAGAGACAACAAATATGAAACTAATAAATCGAAACCATCATCAACCTTTTTTTCAAGTAAGTTGATGGAAAGAAATAATCAATTAATCTCATAATAGGTACAAGTAATTAAACACCAATAAAAACAATCCATTAATCGAAAGATCAAAGTAACTCTAACAATCATGAGTATCTAAGACAATGTCAAATTACAATAAAACAATTAACATATCATTGTTCAAGAAAAAGAAAATAAAGGAAAAGAAAGCACTCATAGATAAGCCTCATTCTTCTTCCTTTGAAGACCTTCTTGCACAACCCTCCTTGAATTGAAGAATTCTCCCTTTGATTTGAGTGATTTTCTGTGATAATCAATGAGTTCTCCCATTTTCCCTTATGTTTTCCATCTATGTATAGGCTTGGAAAGTGCCTAAATTCGTTGGTGTAATATTCTGGGCCAAGTAGAAGTAGGAAAGTACTAAAATTTTGTAGATTGCCAAAAATCGCGTAGAAAAATCAAAGCACCACTTTAACTTCAGGGCACAGCCGGCGCTACCTAGGCTGCCAAAGCTGGCACCGGTTATGTTTTGTTTCTCTAATTGGTCGTCGATTTTTTCTTGATTTCAGCACCACACAGTCCAGAGTACAGAGGAAGTTCCAGATGATTTGATGACCAAAAGATGGCTTCTATTCTAGCTTCAAAAGTAGCGAATTGTTGTAGGAAATTTTCTAGTTTTGCAAAGTTTGTGCTGTCCGAAACTGCCCAGAATTTTCAACATTCAACCTCACATGAAATGACCATTTTTATGGTAGCAAATGGGGTAAGAATGTTGGCTAAACTTTTGAAAACCATTCTACAAAAATTTTGGAAAATTTCTAGATTTTCCTTTACTAAATTATGAACAAAATGAAGGTAGCATTAAAGGTATAACTATGGTGATTTAGTTCTCTTAGGAAGCTATCCTAATTCTTCTCTCTATTTTTGGCAATCCTCTATCCTCCCAGGCTGATTTTCAAATTTCAAGGCTAGGGAATTATCACATATTTTTTTTTATTTAAAAGAAGAGATTGATGGATTTATGGACAATTTAAATTATGAAGACGTTAGGATAAGGCTTGAGATATTAAAGGGACAAGAATTCCTCTAGAATTCTCTTTAGGACATGATTTTATGATCAAGACATTCTCTTCATGTCTCCCTTAAGACAATATTCCAATCTTTAAAGGATGTAAGAAAATCAAAATTTCAAACATAGTTAAGATAATCATGAATAAAACTTAAGTGATAGGATTTGAATTCATGACCTTAGAGATTAACTCACAAAGCTCTAACCACTTAACCACACTAACTCTTGTTCTTATTTTCTCACCCAAATATTCTTCTTATCTCAACCTTAAGCCATCTTCTTATTTTGATCTCAAGCAAAATTACTGTTTTACCCTTCCAACCCAACAAGCATAAACAAGCCATTTAACCCATAAACTATAATTCTAATGCACATAAAATCATTCAAAAAGTAGATTTTTATGCAGAATGATATGATATGCATCCTAACCTCCTTAGTCTAAGGTTAGCTTTAGGTGGGGTTTCACATATCCCCTCGCTTATTAATTCTCTGTCATGATGTTTTGAGATAAAGGTCACCAAGGTCCTTCATTATATCCTGGGTATAGAGGTCTCGCGTTCACCTGATCGCTTAGTTCTGAGTTAAACTAAGTAATACTTTATATCTACTCCAGCGTGCCAACAAGCTTACGGCCAAGCCCATTTCTACTCCAGTTTTGTCGAGCTCCAAGCTCTCTACTTTTTAGGGTGATTTTTTTGCTAATGTCTCCTTATATCGCAGCTTGGTGGGAGCTCTATAGTACTTCACTATTACTTGCCTTAGTATTACGTACAGTATTAATAAGGGTTGCTAATTTATGTATGCTCTTACCACAGCTCATATGGTTGCTGTCAAACGTATTCTTCGGTATCTCAAAGGTACCCTTGGGTTCGGTCTCATTTTTTTAGCTTAGTCTTCAACTCATCTAACTGCATTTTTAGATACCTGCTGTTCTGCTGTAATTGGGCATTTTAGTCTACATCCAGGAGTGATTGGCAGCAAAAGGTACTAGAGGAGTTGCACCAAGCTATGCTCAAGCAGTATAGGATGAATCTAAGTCAATGGCAAAAAGGGTTTAAATAAGGGGTATGGCTTCTGTCCCTAGTTGTTCACTTTTTCGTATGTATGGAACTTACTAGTCATTTTGCTACTGTTGTTGGGTCGGAAGCGAAACAATAGAGGCTGATGCAACTGTTGACGTGGTGGGGCACTTTCTAATGTGAGAGGAACTAGAGCAATGACGTCTACAATATTTCTGGCCGAAGTAAGGTTGCGCTTCTTGTTTGAATTGGAGCCAGATTGTGGATCATCAGATTGCGTGACAGCTAAAGATGGGTTAGGTAAAAGTGGAGCTGTGGCCGGGAATCTACCCACTTTAAAAAAAGACTCCATTCGATTGCCTGTTGACGATGAAATATTCAAAATCCCTAAAGTCCTTTAGAAGGTTGTAACTTGCCAGGGCATTACTGGTGGTCTTTAGAACCATATCTGTTTGATAACTTTCATGGACTAGGTTCAATAATTTCTTATAAGATCAATGGTGAGCAAATAGGATGAATTGGGTATTCCCCTCATTTAGTTTAAGGACAGGGCTTCGATTCCCGTACGGGATACCATCATACAGTAACAAGGGCCTTTCTAGATAAGGCCTCGGTAAAGAAAGAGTTGTTAATTGCAGGTTTCAAGTCAGGAAAGAATCTGACTAAGAAAGAAAGGCTCTATCTTTCATAGAGATAAAGGGATACTATATAAGAGATTCTTCCCATGCAGAATGATAATATACCATTTAGTTAGGTCAAGGCGATAGGCATAGTGGAAAAAGGCTACGCACCCGAATCTGTTCCCACGAATTGCTCAAGGTTGGGGGAAGAAGCACTTCCTTCTAAGTGAGAGAAGCGGCTACCCTTGAGGTGGCTCAACTCGTCGATAAAACCCTTCTATAAAGGCTCTATCACCAGACAACTTTGATTGACTCGGGGATAGATAAGAAAATGCTCACTGAGCATGCACGTTGGGAGGAATAAAGTCCCTTTCCTTCTGGATTAACTTGTTTAACTTGGCTCCTTGGCAAATTCTTCCAGCGAAGGGACGACTTCATTTCTTTTAATACTAGCTACTAGCGAACACTCTTCTTGTTCACCTTTTAGGCATAGTTGAAATCATGTAAGTTAATTAGCCTGAGCCTCTCTGTTCTCCTTTCTTTACAGAAGCAGATTAGAAAGTGCATTAACAGATGCTTAAATAAAGCGTAAATGCATAGGAAGGCTTCCTTGAAACCATATTTCCTTTGTTCACTCCTGACCTGATAGAAGCTATGAAACCATCCATAGGGTAGGGGAGACTAAGCCCGCGGATTGAATGGTTAAAAAGCCAATTCTGTATACTGATTGCATTGCTTCTTCTTGACAGCTTGCTTATGTTAAGAGCTATTGTGTTACTATCCTTCTCTACTTTCTCTACTGATACTGAACACGGTAACTAACCTCTTGACTAACAGTTTGTATTATTGGCAGAGTGGCTCCGAGTGACAGCTAAACTTGTCAACTAGTAACAGAAAGAAGCTCTTAAACTATAGGGGAAAGCTATTCTCCCTAAGTCGAATAGGTGGAATACCCTGCTTTTGGCTAAGTATACAGAGTTAGGCCTACCGTTACCTCTATTTTGATCTCTCTTTTCTCATTTGTTTGCATCCTTATCTTATCTATCCTTCTCCGTCCTCAGCCTTATCTTTAAGCTCTATCCCGCATTTCCTTTAGCTTGCTAGCTAGAAGGCGAAGAGCGCACAACATAATAAGGTAAGGTGTAGGAAAGGTTGACGCAAAAAAAGACTAAAAATAGGAGAGCACGTATAGATATCCTCGGGAAAGCACTAATGAACACTGCGCCATCCTTGACACTTATACGGTGAGATACCAACCATCCGATATTGCCCACAAAGCTAAAAGGCCATTGGCACTGGATAATACCCATAAAGAACGCTAACCGCCACCGGTATTTGATGCCATCCGATAAGGGAGAACTCTTTGAACAAAGAATTTTACCAAGGTTAGAATCACTATGCTCGATACAAGGAAAAAGGGAAGCTCCAATAGAAAATAGCACTACTGTTACTAAGATTACGATCCAGGCAAGCACGAAAGAAAGTAGGGGGCACAAGCAAGCGAGAAGGAATCCCTCAAAACGAGAGCACTGAGGTAAGGTCTTTCACGCATATCGCTTTGATGTGCGCTAAGATAACCACTTATGTCTACTTCTAATGCGCACAAACCAGAGTAATCTCTCGGGAACCCCCTCCCTAGTAAAAAGGCATTGACCATCGGGCCTATCGTGCCCCAATTAACGATAGCCTCGAATAGACTAAGGATCTTAGGTGAGACCTAGAGTGCAGCCAACTAAATGCCAAATAAATCAAAATAAAACTTCCACATCTGAGATTCTATGTGTGACTAACTCAATTGAGAAATGCCCCTCTTGTACGCTAATGTTTTAGGATGGCAGGATTGGTAAAACTCTTTTTTATTTATGGTACCATTGCTAATTGCTTTAAGTTTTTTCTACTATACACATATTCCCCGTCTAGTGAGTCGAGAAATAAGGGTTTACTGAAAGCTCAACCCATACAACTACGATTCAACCTGCTTTTTCTTCCCCTAGGAATTGATATCAGTGTCTCACCATTTTACAGCTCCAGACATGTAAGGTCTTGCTGGCACTGAGTGTTAAGTGCTCTATGACTTTTCTGTTCAAGAATTTTGATCTTCTGGTTACTTATAATTAACTTTTGACTTGGCTTCATAGAGCTGTTCATTTCATGTCTATTTAGATCAATACTTTAAATTTGCATGCCTTTTTTATCACAAGGATAATAAAAAAACCTATTGAATGAGGATATGATATCGTATCCCAAGATTGAGGAGATTCCACAGAGCAGTCGATTGACTATAGAGAAAGGATGACGTCCACTAATCAAAGGTACCCTGACGATAGATCCTATAACACATAGATCTTTCTCCCAATCAAGATTTTGAACCGCTACGCTACCGTTTATTAAATAGAAATCTTGCTTCTGTCATTCTATCTATGATGTCTCCATGAAGTCAGTATCGACGCTTAACTCTACGAATTGAATAGTCTATGAGAATTCCCTTTGTTTGTTCAAACTTTGATAACCCATCCCTGGTTCGATAAAGCTAACCAACCTTCCCTAAAAGTGGAGGTACGAAATCTAGTTAACGAATAGGATACGACTGTAGCTGCAATGAGGAATGCTTTCTTGGAAGCACTTTGTTAATCTGATAGAAAGTGGTTACCTTATTCTCGGCACCTATCAAAGTCATGTAATCCCTGTGTACTTGTTATCGAAGTAGCACCCTATTTTTTAAAAAATTCGATGCTTTACTTTTAGTACAAAGAATATACTTCTTCGGTTGTTCAGAGATGTAGGGGTTGCCGCTCCTATACGATGGGTTCGACTCCCCAACGAAAAATTTCATATAGTATAGAAAAACCATTTGGGTTGGCCAACATCTAGCAAAGAAGCCGCCCTTCTTCCTTTACTTTGTGACTCTTTCTTACTCCCATGTTTTACGTTGGAAAACAACCAACAAAAGTATTCTCGAAGTCAAAGAGTCTCACTCTTTTTTGGGGAGGAGTAGGAGCTAGAATTGAAGTAAGTTAAAATCACATGGAATTTCTTTGGGTCATACTATTACTTGCTATTTTACGTTTCTTTAGATTTTTGACTAGAAGTAATCATACTCCTGTCATTCGTTTTCTTATTCATGTCTTCCGTTTGAACAGGTTTATCTACAAGCTTAAAGTAATAATCTATCTATTAAAGCATCTACCGCACTGCTTTCAGGGATCGGAGATAAAACCTCTTCCGAAGAATGTCTTAGAGAGGTTAAAGCTCTATGTAGATTGTCTATTTAAGCTATATAGACTATATCAATTCTTAGTTGATAGGAGTAGGGATAAGAAGTAGTCATTAATGGTCGGCTTAATTGGTATCCTTTCGGTATGTGTTGCGAACACTTTCATTTTTAGCCTCTCATCTTCTCTAAAGAAGCAAAACTAGAACGAATAGAACAGATGGTCCAACTACATAACTTTTTCTTTTTCATTACTTTCATGGTTGTGCCTTGTGGCACGGCAGCACCCGTCCTATTGAAATGGTTCGTCAGTAGAGATGTTCCCACAGGTGCCCCTTCTTCCAATGGTACTATAATTCCTATTCCTATCCCTTCATTCCCTCTTTTGGTCTATCTACATTCAAGGAAATTCATACGCTCCACGGACGGAGCAAAAAGTGGAGTCTTGGTCAGAGCAAACCGCCCTATTCTATTACCAGACATAATTGGGAGAAGCTCATCCGAAACTAGAGCTAGAAACGCCTTATTTCGTTTCGTTCCCGTTCTTCATTTCCTTCTTCTCGAATCCAAGGTGGACTTCTCATATTTAGAATCTTTCTGCGGTGTGCTCTGTTTACTATTCTTTCGTACTTTCTTCTTTTTAGCACGCGATAGGTCAGCGAAGCGTGAGCGGACGCGGAGAAGGAAAGGCCAAATTAACGGGAATGAGCAACGACGAAATGACAAGATGAGGTGTCCTAGGCACCTCCCTTTAGAAAGAAAGGTTGAAGGTTTTAGGCGTGTAGCTTTCCTCGTCCCCCCTTCGTCAGCGGTGCTTGTTTAGGTGGTACGCCACCCGAAATCGGGCTTGAAGCTTTCACCTTACCAATAAGCCAACAGCTAATGGCTGTTGGTCACGACTACTACTAAAAAGCTCCAATCCAGATAAATATTTCACATGGAGGAGTGTGCATTTTTATGTTGGGTGTTCTTCTGTCGTATGACCCGATGGCTTATGTGCAACCTATGGCCCATGCCTCCTATTTGTTTAGGGCGGGCGGCGTAAACTCTGATTCAATCTGGGTATTCAATCCAGCCGCTAAGATGCTCGACTCCTTAATCTTGATAGGAAGATGGCTTATTCAATAATTCGAATGGGTGTAAGCTTCGATGCTCAGAAACACCTAGTGCTGACCACACTGAGACACATAAAAGTGCGAGTAATGCCAGTTGGTGAAGTAGCGTTAAGCATCCCTAGCGGTACGAAAAGAGGTGTCGTGATGATATCATCTACGTCCGTATTGCTCCTCGTGGAGTAGATCTCGCAACTAATCAAGTCCTTAACCAGGGAACGGGACAATTCCCACTACCGTTGTCAGGCCAGCCAGGCTATGAGCGCGGTGGGAATAGGCTTCCCAAAAAGCCAGCCCGAGCCGGGGTCAGCATAGAATGAAGGGGACGACCCTAATATTGTGTTGGAAAAGCCAACTTCTTAGGTTGAGGGCAGAAAAAGGAGGACATGGGGACTCAGGGAGGGGCACAACGTAACTAAAAGAGCCATTCCATTTAGGCTGAGATAAAATAGGCGGGCACAAGCAGTCTGGTGTCCGAGCCGATTGGTCAGACGACGACTACTTCATTTATTAAATTAGTATTAGCTACCTATCCTGTAATAGAATGGGATGGATTAGAAAGAAGGTGAAGCGCTAGCACTACAGGGTTATTTTTTTAGGGGGGATAATGTGAAGAAGGAAGCTTATCCCTGCCCCGACCGGTAGCTTCTAGGTTTCACCATCTCTCCTAAACTTCCCCCGTTCTTCGGCCTGAGTTGTATAAGTTAGAAACTCATCGCACATACGGTTCGGAGATCGAGCCCCACCCCAGTAATCAGGGTGCGGCTTAGGTCAACTAACACAAAGAAGATACTATTCACTCAACAATTGCCTTTGGGTTCCGAACTCCATATGGGGAAGAAGCATTGTTGTTTGTGAGGTCTTAATCGTTTACACGGACCCACCTCTCATTCTATTTGTGGGAATTTAATGATCTATAAACCATCCCTAACGAATGATCGGCTCATGTTTGAGCATGATAAATCATTTCGTGCCGACCTCTTGCCAATCCACTTTTTGGCCTCATATGAGAATGGAAAACTGGAGCATTTTCTGCATCAGTGGATGAAGAATCACAAACATAATAATTTCTAGTTAACTATATCCCCAGAAAAAAGATACTTTCGAGAAACGACGAGCACAACTGAAGTGGCCATACATACAAATCCATTTACAGATCTATATGCTTTGATTGGAACCGAAAGTTCTAGAACATGCAGCTAGTATACCACCATAATGAATATACCTTTTATTTTTTTTATTCGGATCAGATTTATGTTGGCTTCGTTAGGAGGCTTACGTAGTTTGTTACATAATTTGCAAAACGATAAGTTATGTTGGAATTGATAAAGTTCGGTGGAGTTCATAATTGCATAAAAAGAGTCAAAATAGTGGCTATGCATGCAAATCTATTTAGAGGCAGTTGGTATACCACCATAGTGAAACAACCTTTTATTTTTTTTTATTTGATCGGATTTATGTTGGGAGGATTACGTAGTTTGTTACATCAGCTCCAAAAGGATAAGTTGCGTTGGAATTGATAAAGTTCTGTGGAGTTCATAATTACATAAAAAGAGTCAAAATAGTGATTATGGCGCATTGAGGCACTTCTTCGCCGGCCCTGCACCATCAGAGTTCTCCTAGTTCTTTCCTAACCCCTCTTTATCTCTCCATTTCCTTGAAAGGTCTGTCAGTAGTTCTTTTGTTGTGTTGGTCAAATCTTTAGGGCTTGGCCCATCCCTTTAGACAATTGGGCTTCCTGAGTAAAGCGTAAAACATCTGAGTCTTTACAAGGGAGAGGATTTGAAAAAATTAGTTCTTTTGATACTATTATGATGAGCCTGAACACCCCTCGAAGTCACAAATCGCTGATCTCTGCTACTCTTATGTTTTGGTGTCTCACTGAACATTCATTCCATTTTCATGTGCATTCAATGTTATTGACGATGATGGATGTCGTTGTTCCGACCGACCTTCCTTGTATAGGAGAGACTGCTTATGCGGGAATGTCTGTCCCTGATATCGAATACCATCGGCCAAAATCGGCGGGGAAGCCCGGCTTCATAACGACCTATGGTACCTTCATAGATACTTGCATGAAATCCGATTCTTCTATCTCTGAAGAAGAGCATATCAGCTTCTTGTCCTGTTGGTTGAATCGATACCTCCGCTGCTCTCCTACTCTTGCTATGACAGCCGACTTCGTAGACCCGGCAAAGGTTCTCCATAGTGGTCGGAGGGTGGCATTGGCCCCCTTAGCCCTTTCTTATCTTTACCGAGGTATGAATGAGGTTTTTAAGAAGTCCTTGGGTACTTTTCCGGGGCCGCTTTGGCTATTGCAACTCTGGCTTCAGGCCTACTTCCCCGATCTCCGATATGATCCTCCTCCCTCGCCCGTTCATGATTTCTCTACCTATGGCTCATGGCTGTCTAGTTTCCCGATGAAGGAGGTGACATTCCATGGTTGTTTTCAATTCTTCTTTGGGCTTTCCTCTCTACCCCCTTCCCCTTTCCACCTCTAGGATAAACTTCTGGGATGAGCCCTTCTTCTCGTAATTTTGATATTAGAGGAAAAATTCTCGATCCCAGACCAGGCTCCGATCAAGGCTTATGGATGGGTTTGTAGGGGCATATTCTAATATTTTGCAGTTACGTTAATGTTCAATTAATTTAAAAAAAGATTTACTTGGTGGTCATTGAAAGAGAGGATATAAAATATATATTCTCAGTCCAGATATGTGGTGCGGTTACTCCAAACCATCAAACAAAGGTCTGTAGAAGGCAAATCTCTAGCTCCAATGACTGACCTTAACGGCCTCTGCATATGGGAAGTAAGAAGTCCATCCAAGGTTATCAGTCTCTACTTGATAAGTTGTTGGCACTTTAAATGAATCAAAGTGCCGTTTTTTTAATCAACATTATTTTAATGCAGCTGGCTAAGTCATTAGTCATTTCCTTTAAACTTTTTTAACTACCCCATAACGTTCTCTTGCTTGGTACTTCACAAGGTTCCAACCACCACAAAAGAAGCCGGCATCTCTTAAGAAAAAACAGCGGGAACGCGTTCGAATAGATCAATGGTTGGCCGGGCCGACCTTAGGCTTGAAAGCCCTACTTAATCTAGCATTAGTAATTGTCTCTCGAAGCCTTAGGCTAGGCAAATTAGACTGAATTAATGGCATTAATGCTCTCCCATATAATATATTAATCCCGTCTGTACGCACCTTGCCTTACTAGCTTTACTTTATTGTAATCCTCTCTCCCCCCAAGCCAGGATAGCCTGAATAAGATATTATTGAAGGTCCCTCTCTACATCAAGGATTGAGACCTTTCTACCCATCTTTTTCAGTTCCTGGACTTGAATCTAAGGCAACCTTTGGACTACAATCAACTCCCACTCACTTAGAGTGGCCTACTGGGCAAGGATGGATATGGCATTTATCTCGGGACATTTGTCCCACACCATTTAATATTATTCTATAGCAGATGTGGGCTAGAGGTTCTGAGATCGTAGTCTACTCATTTATAGGTACCAATCCACGATTTTGGGCATCACATATGCAAATATGAAATAGACCTTTAGCGAGGGCATAATTAGTCATTAGGCACGAGCAGATACCGCTTCGTGGGATTGCTGAAAGCTATCTAAGGGGTTTAGAAGCAAGCTACCAATGCCTATCTAGGGAAACTAGGCTTGGCTTGGTTAGTAGTGTCCGCCTATTCTGCCTCGCCCACCTGCCGGCCCATGAATTCTACAGAGCGGGCCAGGGGAAATAGCAACTATAAAACGGATCCACTGACGGACGATGTACTCACATGCTTTGGATATTACTAGCCTACACTTGTTCTCTGTCTTACATTTTTTGATTCCATTCACTTCATGTTGCCGTTCCCTACCTTAGATTCCGCGACTCCCTCGTGGGGGCGTAAATGGGGCTGATTAGTCCCCTTTTCTTTTATATCTCACATTTCTCATCTGGAAAAGAATCATATTGAAAACATGCCTACCCCACCCTCTTCCTCACCTATGTTTCACTTCCCTCTTCTCTTAGAGATGTAGCTTCTGTTAAGGATATGCCCTAGAGTAAATTTATACTTATACTATTGTTATTATGTATTATATAATAATACGAGGCATTTCTTTCCATGAATATTGCATTTTATTTTATGGTCATCAAGTACATGATTTGATAGCAAAACCGTACAATGAATATAATGACTATTCTTAAACTGTCCCTGATCGATTATTATTAGTGAAATAATAATAAATTAAGATTAGTATGTTTGTGACTTGATGCCTATGTTTTATTGATCATGGATATATGTGATATCAAGTCAAAATAGAGCAAGATCAAGTAGGATCAAAGAAACTAGCAATTTTATCATAAACAAGATCAAAATAGGTGCAAATTTTGATATCACCACAGCCCACTTACTTTTCTCGCTCCTCGCTCGTGGAGCAGCATACCAAAAATAAATAAATAAATAAATAAAACAAAGTAGATTCCATTTGGGGCCTTCCCTATATTCTATTTACAAAAGCCCTTCTTCGCATTTGAACCGATGATTTACGCTTTTAGGGCCTTTTGAGAGTGTGACATAGACTCTGGGAAGACTTCGTTAGACTTGTTTTCTCCTTTTATTCAAATTCTATTTCTAGTTATATGAACAGATCACTCCCTTTATATGCTATAAATAATTTATATTTAATTTGTTTGCTCCGATACAGGAGATCGACCCCGAAGTAAGGTATGGTGGATGCCAACAACTTTCACTTGTTCGAGGTAGGGGCTGAAAAGAGCTCTTTGTATAGGTTGGGTTTTTTGGGCTTTGATGCTTACCTTGTTATTATTAATTAAATTAAAAGGTGATAACGGAGCTTTTTAGCTCTTTTTCTAGATTGTTGGTCTGCAGCCCCACCCTATAGAATGAATAAGGAGAGGCTTATTGATGACCGTGCCACTCTTCCATAGCGACCTTACCTCACCCCCTTGTTCTTTAAAGGGCGAAGTCACCAAAACGAGTCTAAAAGCCAAAGAGTAATATTTGAAGGCTACTACGCCTCCTTACTAACTCATAGTAGAATATAAGGTAGGTTTGGGTATACAAGGACTTGAACATGCGATCATTAGGTTAAAAGCCCAATGCTCTACCAACTAAGCTATACACCCAAAAAAAATTGTAGTAAATAAGGATTGGTGCATAAAAGAAGGAGGCCCCCTTTATTTATTAAAAACTAAAGGGTATTAAGTGTATGAGAAAGATGCACTCAAGCACCTAACCTAGTAAATGGGGGGCTTTAGCTCGAAAGCCAGCCTTACTTAACAAGAACCTTTCTTTATTAGTAAGGTTTTCTTTCCGCCTACAAAAAAAGGTCAACGGGGGATACTAAAATGGCTCTCACTTACACCATTTATGAGAAGGTGAGGTCATATTTCTTTCCAACTGCCATACTGTTTCGACTTAAAGCCTTAAAGATGGAGAAGGAGAGAAGCAGTTATCTATGTAATTACAGTCTTTGTTAGCTGGTCGAGCACTCTCTTTTCTTTGTCCATTCTGTCTTACCAAACAAGACTGACTTCTTTATCTTTACCAACCCGCGAAGAATTGTGAGCCTGGACCAAGTACGAAGAATAAATCTATATCGGTTCTGTGCATGGGGCCGACGGTTGCTCAACTGTTCGAGCACAATGCAGTGGTGTTGGTTCAGATTCAACAAAGGTAGAATGCCTGGTCAAAGGTCAAGTACAGTAGGTAGCAAGCTTTAGCTCCCGAGCGATAACGATAAATAGGCGATGCCCCATCCTTGATTCTACGTATATTTTCCTTAACTTGACAGATTCATCCAATTGAACCCACACTCAAAGAAGGACCATAAGCTCAGGGCTCAACAAAATAGAAAGTATAAGCATTAAGAAACTTCTTGGGGTTAGCAATAAAAGAAAGTGCCGGACAGTCATTTATTCATTTCTTTATGAATATTCATGACTGAGTCTACTAAAAGAGGGACCAGCCTCATCATGCTGATTAGAGGACACCTCTGATCATTCACCTCTAATATGATACGTTCCCTCCCAGATATATAATCAAGGGGATCAGTCGGCTAGAGAGCGGGGCTATTCTTCTTCCGGGGAGATAAAATCGTCCCTTCTACTAACCAAACCCTTAAGTTTGGAGGTCTTCGTCTACATGTTATGAAGCTCCAATCTTCGGTGCATTACTTGACTCAGAAAGGTGAACATCTAGTAAGGGAAAGCATAGTACGCCTGGTGCAAATGGCTTTCCTTTTTCATGATATACCAATCAGAATGGAGGGTCCTCTCTATGTACATGATTGACAGAATCACTACGTAGGAAGGGCGGTCAACTTGACGTGGGAAAGGCATGAATGCAGTTCAATCTTGTGGTGTATTTGTTTGTAGTGAGTAGGGCCTCTTTCTCATTGATCAATTCGTTTCTGTTCTATTGAAAAGTCAGAATTCCTATGGCAATTTTGTTAACGAACGTGTCTCAGGGCAGATTGACTAACCTAACCTATGCTTTTCCATAGTTGGGTGCTCCACCTTAGTCTGATTGACAGGGGCCAAGCTAGGTTTGATAATACCTAAAACAAATGAAGAGAGATCAGGGTCGATAGTTGGAAGTTGGCAAGGAACTGGATCCCTCCAAAAAAAAGGGAAGCTGCAGTCGAACTCTAATTTTGGAAATAAGTCGGGGCCCCTTTACTTCGAGTTCCTTCCTTCATAGTCAAATCTGATGATACGTTTTGGCGATGTTTGTTACCTGCCAAATTAAATTAAAGGCTTGCTAGGTGATCGAAATCACTCAGGTCAATGAGGACTCACTCATTCACCTACTTCTTATCTATTTAATAGTTTCTTCTATCTATTGAATTCAAAAGACGGCCCACCATACCGTGCTGTAAGGTACAACTGTTGTACTACTTGACTGGTAAGAATCAGCTTCCGTAAGAACTTCAAGTCTCTTGTATGTATGGTAACCCTCTCTTCAGCTACTGGTGGATTGTTGCACAGAAAGGTCGGCAGAAGTAACGTTTCTTAGCGCGCTTTTGCTTTTGCTATTAAGTTGGGCAGCTTTTGCTATCTTTTTTTCCATTTGGATTTTTTATGCTCCTAATGTTTTGGGGCATCCCGATAATTATATACTTGCTAATCCGATGTCCACCCCGCCTCATATTGTGCCGGAATGGTATTGCCTACCGATCCATGCCATTCTTCGTAGTATACTTGATAAATCGGGAAGTGTAGCTGCAATAGCACTAGTTTTTATATGTCTATTGGCTTTACCTTTTTTTAAAAAATATGCGTGTACGTAGTTCAATTTTTTGCCCGATTCACCAAGGAATATTTTTGTTGCTTTTGGCGAATTGCTTACTACTGGGTAGGATCGGATGTCAACCTATGGAGGCACAATTTATTACTATTAGACAGACTTCTCCTTTTATCTTCTTCTTGTTCTTTCCCATAACGCCCATTCTGGGATGAGTTGGAAGAGGAATTCCTAATTCTTACACGGATGAGACTGATAACACCTGATCAGTGAAAATTTTTTACACCAATCGTTTATGATTGAGTATTACACCAAGAATTGACAAGCGGATGAGTTTTCTAGTTTTGGCTATGTTGATATAGCTTAGATAGGGAAAAGATAGTCTACTATATGGTAGGGCTAAACTTGAAGCTCTAGGGTCTTTGTCCCTAAAACTCCCCTCCCTCTACCACCGGCACTTACTCATCTTTTGAAAGCCAAAACATTCGCATAAAGGAGTATCTATATTATGCATTCTCCTCCACTGATGACAAAATGACCTTCTATCCTCTTCTAGGAATTCCTACCCCTATAAATTGGAGAAGGGAAAAAGTGGAAGAGTTTTCTACATGAATATGCTTCTGCATTGAGAATATCTCATAGCGGGAAGGCCCAGAGATCATAAAGGAGAGGATGGGAATGGATGCATTCCAACCTAACATACTCCGGTGAATTGGTTGAAAGATATAGAGGGAGTGGGATAGAGGAAGTATAGTGAATAGTTGAGTGGCTATCCAACCATTCAATCGACTATGGAGGGAGGTTTCAGCAAGCGGGTAAATTGATGATGACTAGTACAAACCCACGGAGCGGTAAGTCGATCGTCACTCATCCCTCGTCTTCTCTCCCATGAAAGTGATTAATTTCTAAAATTAGCATGCAATCCTTATGGAAAAGTAAGTATTCCGATTGGAGGAAATTTCCACCCCCTCCTATTCCACCTATCGCTTCACTCCCCAAGAATTTCGTATAGCTAGACAATCGAGGTTCATCACTCAAAGGGAGTGTAACACCCCGCTACCTAGGCCCGCCAGGGTCGGGGATGTCACCCCGTCCAAAGGACAATGGGTCTTTATAACTAGGTCACACAATTAAAATAGCGAAATAAAAATAATAATTTAACTTAAAATTTATTACAACCAAGAATAAATCCACGAATAAAACCATGAATTCCCAAAAGAAATACAAATCCATAAATAAAATCATCCACTCTCAACTCCGCAAAGCAATACATAAAAATAAAAAAAATTAACATTCTCTTCAAAGGCATATAACACAAGCTACTCATCCGCACAGTAGGATCGGCCTGAAATCATGGTGAAAAGGTGATGAGACAAAAATTTCAGTAAGTCCGTGTATGCTTTGGGTGTTCAGTGAAAATAGTTCGTGGATGTAGAGTATAAAAACTTTATAAGAGAAATATTAGCAAGCAATAAACATTAGTCAAAAGCAAGAGTGGCGTTTTGGCTTTTCCAGCCATACATAATTTATAAGATCAACCACTCGAAAGAAAGGATTATGGGTTACCACACGTTGGGCCCCATAACCGGATGGTCAGTATGCTGACACTTTGTGCATACTGCCGGTCAGAATGCCGACACTTTGTGTAGACTGACTAAAGGTAGGTGATCGGCCTAGCGGGTAAGATACTCCTCATTCTCTATACCCAAACAACAACCGGGTGTCCATTCCGACAAAACACAGTCACTTGACTGAAATAAAAACTGCTAGCTCGGACCGGCATGACTAAGTAGTACTGACATTTCCCTAAGTTGAGTTCATCTTCTGGAGGAGGCCTCCTGCCAGAAGACTCACTCTTGCTCTTCAAAACTAGCACTACCAATCTACCCCCATTGAGTACTCAACGTAACATATCCCACTTGGGAAGAAAATAAACAAAACACAGTTCCACTTGAAAATGGCAATTAAGGTTTTCCAAAGTTTGGGGCAAAACTGGTTTTAGAAAGAATTTTAGGTTTTGAGTAAAACCGCCCCTTGATTTACAATTAATTTATTTGTCTGAAATGAGAATGGAAATAATCCCCAATTGCCTTTACAGAAATGAGTGACCATGCACTCTACACTTGGCTTGCCATAAAAATTATTTTTCATCAAGCAGGTTTTATGCAGGAGCTTACCTGATCCTTGTCCACAACAAAGGTGTCCAACAGCTGACCTAACCCCGCATAGAGTAAATACAAACCACAATCAAACTCAAGCCAAGATTCACTTTCACAAATAAAACTAACTCAACTTACTACAATCATATCCCTAGTGTCTCAAGCTTTAAGGCTCAATAATAAATAAAAAGGGTTTATAAAATAAATCTAGTTTTATATTAAAATAACTAAAGTTTGGGAAATAGATACAAAAAGTAGAAGGTTTAAATCTTGCTAAAAATAAATTATGGTTTATTTGAAAAAGGGTCCAAGGTGGTATTAGGTAAAATAATGATTTATTAATAATTTAGTTGTTAGAAAATAATTGATAGCTAAAATTTGTTGAAAATAAATTTAATGGGTCTTGCTTGAAAAATAATAAGCAAATCCTTAATGGGTTTTGATTAAAAGATAATAATTAAATTTTTAGTAATAAATATTTTATTAATTATAATTATTTCCATAAAAGGCTTTAATTGATTTTATTATTTTAAATAATATAAATATATATATATATATTATTTTTCTAGCAAAAACTATTATTTATTTGACTAAAATATCACTATTTTATATAAAAGACCAAATCCACATTTTCCCATGGTTTTCAAAATTTTACTAGAAAAATCATATTATTAAATATTTTATTAATGAAATAAAATTTAGCTTAGGGACAACTAGATCATGATCATATTCATATAGCCAACCACAATCATGAACATATACAACCCTTCAATTCATCAAATCATCCAAATCATGCATACAAGTATAGATCTCAATTTATCAAAATATGATCTAACCCCTAGTAGCGTAAATATGATCATAGCTTCAATAATCCAACATGAATATAAATCCTATTCACCAAAGGTGACATAATCTCTAGCATACTTCATCACAAATACTACCTATGACATGGAGACATGCATTAAATCTCAAATCATCATACAATCGACCAAGATAATCCATCCATGCATAAATCCCATCTACTTCATATTCATACATACATTCATGCTTCAATCTCAACAATATATATATATATACTTAAATCCTATCGCCATCCACCTACTATCATCATCATCCAAGAGACATGAATCTAGAGTTTAAAAAGGAAGATTGAAGGTACTTACTTGGTTGATGAATGCCTTGAAGGAGTTTAGAGTAGATCTCAACTCCTAGATGTCTAACTTTGTCCATGGGAGATGGCAAAAGCATGTTCATGGGAGAAAAAGTCATCCGGCCAAGAGAGGGGAATTTTCGGCCATGAGAGAGAGAGAGAGAGAAAGAGAGACCATTAGCATGTTTATTCACATAGGCTCTCACTAGAGATCAAGATTGGAGAAGATGAAGTTGTTAGAATAAATTTACCTTGAAGGTGTTCTTGACCTTAATAGAAATTTCTGGTTTTCGATCCAAAAGTGCAAGTTGGATTTTGGAGTTTGATGTTAAAAATGGCACGGATGGACTCACAGCAATGAATAGATGAAATATGGAATTTTTAGAGGTAGTTTGAAGTGATTTGGAGAGGTATTAGGTGAAAGGAAGGAGTAGGTGTTCTTGGTGTACTATGTGTTCTTGAAGGTTGAAGAGAATAGAGAGTTCTTGGATGGAGGCTGCCGAAATTCTGAGGAGATTAGGGCTGCCAAATTGTTTGTAGGGTTTAGGAAGATGGTTTTTATGGTTTGGAAGGAAAAAGGAAAGGCTAGTTGTTAAAATCCTTGAAGAATATTTTTGGGAAGCAAATTTGGAAACTAGATATCACAAGAATATCTTTGATTATTGGAGAGCTTTTGGAGATCTGCCATGGGCGAATTTCTGGGCAATGTTTTGGTTGAATGAAAGCTGGTTGAAGGAGGCTTAGGGTGGCCAAAATTATGGAGTATAATGGTGGAGAGAAGGTCTGGTTGTTTGAGGTATATTTTATAGAAAGTTGTTAAATCATGGTGGCTAGAATTTTGGTATCCAAATCAAGGTATGATTGCAGAAATTTTTGGAAATATTTTAGGCATCCATGGCTGGATTTTCATGCAGAAATTTGGGAGGACAATGGAGTTTCGGCTAGGAGAGAATTAGGAAACAAAGTTGAAAAAAAAACCACTGCACAGATTTTTGCAAGGCTGGAATTTTCTGGGCAGTTTTCGGCTGCCCATTTCCAGGCGATTTGCAGAGGTATTGAACGGGAATTTCTGGGGCTTTCAAGGCTGGTTTCCAGCCTACTTCATGGAGGTAAAACATGGCTAGGGTTCTGTATAAAAACTGGAAGAAAAAAGCTTGGTTTTGGACTTCCAAAGCTGCGATTTGTACAGGATTTTTTTCTGGTTTTGCACCATCTTTGTGCAGTCCGAAAATAGCCATAAAAATCCAGATTCTAAGCTGATCAAAAGGGCCATTTTCTGGCAGCATTTGGGAGGGAATAATGGTCAAGAATTTCTACACCTTGAAGGCACACAAAGCTGGAAAAATTTCAGTTCTATGTACAAAGGGAAATGAACCTAGCTAGAGTGAATTTTTAGAAAGTTCACTAAGGAATTTAATTCACTTGAAATCTTTCCCCCTCATCCATTGTTTCGGTCCATATGATGTCTTTTACTAAGACATTTTGAACCTTCAAAGCCACAACACATTGCTGGAATTTTTCTAGAATAAAATTAGCTTGAACACAATGAACAAACTAATGAATTGAGAATTAGGAAAAACTAAGGATCAAGAGGAAATGAATTCCCTTTAGAAATTTTGTGTAGAGCAAAAGAGTAGGATTTGAAGACTCCTATCATGTCTCTCATAGGACAACATCTCTACCCTACTCCAAACACCACTAAGGCCGACAATGATACTTCCCAAGCAAAAATAAAATTTAATCATGCTATAGCTCTAATAATGGTATTTGAACCCAAGACCTCAAGAATCAATTCTAAGGCTCTAACCACTACACCACAACAACTCTTGTTCTTATTTCCTCTCTAAAAATATTTTCCTATTCAATCCTCAAGCTATCTCCCTTTTTCCACCTTAGGTAAAAATTACCATTTTGCCCTTCCCACCCAATACTCACCAACAAGACCTCAAGACAATAAAAC